>CM042315.1:3872748-4252748 GCA_023566125.1 Zingel zingel
GGAGTAGTGCTTCACCTTTCTGAGAAAATAGTTCCCAGTTTATATACGGTTAGAAGACGGCTGTGTCTCATGTGACCTTGTTATTTGTACACGCTGTGACTATACAAATCACAACATGTAAATAGGAACATGTTGGTGTTATTTTGTCACTTATTAGGAGCAGTAGTCTAGATAGAGCCGGTTACCTCCAGGATCTGGGCTAACTAGGCTAGCGGTGGGTGCGTCAGACAGAGTTATGACATGCACGGAGATGAGAAGGGTATTCAATTCAATTCAATTTCAATTCAATTCAATTCAATTTTATTTATAGTGTCAAATCATAACAAGAATTATCTCAGGACACTTTACAGATAGAGTGTAGGTCTAGACCACACTCTGTAATTTTCAAGGACCCAACAATTCCAGTGATTCCCCAAGAGCATGCATGAATGTGTAAGTGCGACAGTGGCAAGGAAAAACTCCCTTTTAGGAAGAAACCTCGGACAGACCCAGGCTCTTGGTAGGCGGTGTCTGACGATGCCGGTTGGGTGTTTGATGAACAATGGCAATAAAAAGTCACAATTGAGATAATGACTAGAGTAATTGTAATAGTTCATGGTGTCGTAGAGCACATCAGGGCGTAACAGGGCGTTGGCCGGACATAGCAGTCGACGCCGGGCATTGCAGGATCTAATGGGGGACAGCAGGTCGTAGGGCAGGACCACGGCGACAGCTGCCACCATGATGTAGGTGCCATCATGATCCAAGATGATGGTGCTGGGGGGACAAAGAACATACGGACTCCGGGGAAGCTCCCCGGAACTAGGTTAATAACAAGCATTTCTGGAACATGAATACACACAGATGGAAAGAGAGAGGAGAGAGGAGCTCAGTGTGTCAAAGGAGGTACCCCGGTAGTCTAGAACTATAACCGCATAGGGAGGCTGTGTTGTGGCTACACACCTTCCCCCGCTGGTCTAGGCTAACGCTGCGACACCTTACTACCTAAGTATGCGTAAGCTTTTTATGGGGAGAAGCAGTGATAGGATGGGTGTGCGCCATGACTGAGGCTACACACCCACCCCTGCCGGTCTAGGTGCACGCTGCAACTCCTCATACCCTAAATATAGTAAGCTTTCTATGAAGAGAAGCAGAGATATGGAGAAGGTGCGTCATGACTGTGGCTACACACCTTCCCCCGCCGGTTCAGGCGAATGCTGCAACTCCTAACTTCCTAACTATAAGCTTTATCGAAGAGGACAGTTTTAAGTTTACTCTTAAAAATGCCTCCCGAACCCAGACTGAGAGCTGGTTCCACAGGAGAGGAGCCTGGTAGCTGAAGGCTCTGGCTCCCATTCTACTTTTAGAGACTCTGGGAACCACAAGTAACTCTGCATTCTGGGAGCTTAGTGCTCTAGTGGGACAATAAGGTACTAAGAGCTCTTCAAGATATGATGGTGCTTGACCATTTAGAGCTTTGTAGGTTAGGAGAAGGATTTTAAATTCACATTTAGGATTTTAAATTCACATTTACTGGAAGCCAATGCAGAGAAGCTAATACAGGAGAAATATGATCTCTTTTCTTAGTTCTTGTCAGAACACGCGCTGCAGCATTCTGGATCAGCTGGAGAGTCTTAAGAGTTTTATTTGAGCATCCTGATAATAGGGAATTACAGTAGTCCAGCCTGGAAGTAACAAATGCATGGACTAGTTTTTCAGCATTGTTTTGAGACAGGATGTTCCTAATTTTGGCAATATTACGAAGGTGAAAAAAAGCTGTTCTTGAGGTTTGTTTTAAGTGGGCGTTAAAGGATAAATCCTGATCAAAAATAACTCCTAGATTTCTGACAGTAGTGCTGGAAGCCATGACAATGCCGTCCAGAGTAATTATATCTTCGGATAATGAAGTTCGGAGGTGTTTAGCGCCCAGCACAATAACCTCAGTTTTGTTTGAGTTCAACTTCAGGAAATTGTTGGTCATCCATGATTTTATATCTTTAATGCACACTTGCAGTTTAGCTAACTGACTGGTTTTGTCTGGCTTGATTGATAAGTATAATTGGGTGTCATCCGCATAACAGTGAAAGTTAATTGAGTGTTTCCTAACAATATTGCCTAGAGGAAGCATATACAAGGAGAATAGAATTGGTCCAAGCACTGAGCCTTGAGGAACCCCATGGCTAACTTTAGCGTACCTGGAGGATTTATCGTTGATATTAACAAATTGAGATCGATCAGAGAAATAGGACTTAAACCAGCTTAGTGCGATTCCTTTAATGCCAACTAAGTGTTACAGTCTCTGTAGAAGGATTGTATGGTCAATAGTGTCAAAAGCAGCACTAAGATCTAATAACACAAGTATGGAGACAAGTCCTTTGTCAGCAGCAGTTAGAAAGTCGTTTGTAATTTTCACCAGTGCCGTCTCTGTGCTATGATGCTTTCTAAATCCTGACTGAAAGTCCTCAAATAGACTATTTCTATGTAAAAAGTCACATAACTGATTAGCGACTATCTTTTCAAGGATCTTGGAGAGAAAGGGAAGGTTCGATATAGGTCTATAGTTGGCTAAGACCTCTGGATCGAGGCAGGGTTTTTTCAGAAGAGGTTTTATCACAGCTACTTTAAATGACTGCGGTACATAACCTGTTAATAAAGACATATTGATAATATCTACAGTAGTAATGAACTGTTCACCACGGGTAACGCTTCTTTAAGTAGCCTCGTTGGGATGGGGTCTAAGAGACAGGTAGAAGGCTTTGCTAAAGAGACCTTTAGCATTAGTTGTTGAAGGTCTATAGGAAAAAAGGAGTCAAAGTATATGTCAGGTCTTGTCGTTCTTTGTAGCACTCCTGTATCAAAAGGTGAACTGTTAGAAGTTGAGGGCAAAATTCCATCCCTAATTGTTATAATTTTATCATTAAAGAAACTCATGATGTCGTCACTACTAAGAGCTAGGGGAATAGATGGCTCAGTAGAGCTGTGACTATCTGTCAGGCTGGCTACAGTGCTGAAAAGAAACCTTGGGTTGTTCTTATTTTCTTCTATTAATGATGAGTAATAGTCTGATCTGGCATTTCTGAGGGCCCTCCTATAGGTTTTTAAACTATCTTGCCAATCTAAACAAGATTCTTCCAGTTTGGAGGAACGCCATTTAGTTTCAAGTTGCCATGAGATTTGTTTTAATTTGCAAGTTTGGGAGTTATACCATGGTGCTGGTTTCCTTTGCTTCATCATCTTCTTTTTGAGAGGAGCAACAGAGTCTAAAGTCGTCCGTAGGCAGGTCGTAGCATTGTCTACAAAATTATCAATTTGGGAAGGACTAAAATTAGCACAAAGGTCCTCCGTTATATTAAAGCACGACATTGAGTTAATTGCTGTTGGAATATCTTCCTTAAATGTAGCTATAGCACTGTCAGATAGGCATCTAGTGTAGAAGGTTTTATTTAATTTCATATAGTCTGGTAGTAAGAATTCGAAAGTTATTAAAAAATGGTCTGATAATAAAGAATTCTGTGGAAATAGTATTAAATCTTCATTTTGATGCCATATGACAGCACAAGGTCAGGGTGTGGTTAATTTATTACTGTCAACGTCCACATGGATATTAAAATCACCTACGATAATTATTTTATCTTATTTTAGGACAATACATGACAAAAACTCTGAGAATTCAGATAAAAATTCAGAATATGGGCCTGGCGCTCGGTAAACAACAACAAATATGATTGGCTTTAATGATTTCCATGTTGGATGTTGAAGATTAAGAACAAGACTTTCAAACGAGTTATAATTTAGTTTAGGTTTAGGATTAATTAACAGATTTGAGTCAAATATGGCTGCAACGTATGTATGGACTTATCTAACTCTGGGGGATACGGTGAATAAGACAAAGTCCCAATAAGTCGGCATGTTCCTTTAACTCTTGGGCGACAATATCCATGAGCGACTGTGATTGTATCATAATTTAACAACTCAGCTAGCTCAACCTAGTTCAATACACACAACGACAAGTTTCCATCCCAATCAAATGTAGTGCAAACTTTAACAGAATTTACAGAAAATCTGCAAAAGAATATGCTAATTAATGTGGTTTTCAATCCACTTGTGTTATGTGTATATTAGGAGTCCCAATAAGTCTGCGTGTGCCCAATTCAAAGCACACAGAAGTGAAACTGAAATGGCATGCAGCTTAGTATTGCACTTTCATACATTTTTGAGAGACACATTATAAAGACAAAGCAGCCGAGGCAGAAATTCTTCTAGTTTGAGTCAAAAACACTGAATTCTGCAATTCCCATAATGCAATTGTATAGTCTTTAAATCATAGACAGTAAAAATAAATAAAAAAGATGGATGACGCGTCTCCACTTTCTGTGATCAGGCGCTGGAGCCGCGGTATCGAAGTCCCGTCCATACACCCGCTTGAACAATCGTTAGTCAATCCCAGCTGTCAATCAGGACGTTTCACCCCATTTTTATGGGCAAGGCAAGGCAGCTTTATTTGTATCGCACATTTCACCAACAGGGCAATTCAAAGTGCTTTACAAAAATATTAAAGAGCAGTCAAAAACAATAAAAAATATAAAATACAATATTATAGGACACTAGTGTGGGACAATGTATAAGCCGTTGCTCTATAGACCCACCGGTTGTCATACAGATTGTCATACAGTTCCAATTTTCAACATTGTAACTTCAGTACCAATTAAAAATATAAAAACAGATCAAATATGTGAATAAAAGTTACAGTGCAATATAAGAAGTGAACAGTTGATCAAAGAAAGGCAGCATCAAAAAGAAAACATAGCATCAAATAGTCAGTAAACTTATCAGAAAAATCAACTCTTAAACAAACATCAGGGTGATCAGAACAACCTAAAATGACAGAAACCATCTTTGGGAAAAACTTATATGAAGTGTACTTTGATTTTTTTTAGTTTGGTCCATGTCATGGAGGGGGGCAGCCAGTCCCCAGGGGGCGATCCAGATGTTTTGGCTTCACTTATATAGTTAGCATCTGTCCCTGCCTGGTAGATGCTCAGGTCTTTCAAACTCCTTGCCTTCAGTTTGTAGGGTCACATTTCCATTTAATTGTGATCTCCATGCCCCAAAAAAACTGCAACTGTATTTTCAATTTTTTTTAAAGCCCCCTTTTAGAAAACTAGGTTTACATCACTCAAACCCTTGTTTGTCTAAAGGTCCATACTGTGTGGTTTATTACACATGGTCGTAAATCCAGAACTGAGGTCCTACAGCACTGACTGCCAACTTAGAGCTGCGCAGGGCCACCAAACACAATCTCTTTCTTTGTGTGACACAGATTGTGACCAACATATTTTAAGACCCATCTCGCACAGTGCAACATGCTGTTTTGCATGCATGCTCTGTGTGTGTGTGTGTGGGGGGGGGGGGGGCTGCAACAACTTGGGATGGCCAAAAAGAGGGCTAAACAGCTTGCAAATTACTATGCCATATCTGCTATTATTGGCAGCCGCAACATATGGCGGAGACATTGCTACTTATACCCTGATGAGTTTGCGTATGTATTGTACTGCATCTGTAATATTTGTGTCCCTGTACCATTTTTCTTCATGTGGACATAAATAAATGGTTACATGGCTCTATACAGAGACTAATAATTTTTGAGTCAATCAATCGGACAAACTCCCAGAAAGTTATTGCAGGATTTATCTTTTTCACGTTTCATTTGATGCTGTTTCATAACAACGTTCTCACACTTTCCCCCAGACACTCAAAATTGTCACACTCTTCAGGAGCACATTCAGCTGCTGTACCCATTGCATTCGGCGTCTTGACATCTTCATTTACACAACCTATGTTTTGTAAAACCCTGACATCTCTAAGTAACTTAAGGTTATAATTAAAGCCCTGCACACAAAGCAAACTCCTTGAATGTTTACATTTCATTAGAGACGTAGGTAATAAAATAAATCTAAACCTTGAGCTCAGTCTGTGTCTGTGTCCCATCTACCAACTATAATATAATATGTGGGAGGAAACCGGAGCAAAACACGGGGAGAACACACAAACTCCTCTCATACAGGGCGTGCCTGGACCGGGGATTGAACCCAATACTCCGCAGTCCCTACTTGCTGTGAGGCAGAGAGCCTCCGTGTCGCCATAACTCCTCCAGCCTCTTCATTTCATCTCAGTATTCTTTTTGTCACTTTATCCTATACATCATTCTTCCAGTATGGTTTAGCTCCTCTGCAGGTTAAACAGGTGTTGATTCTCCTATGAAGGCAGTCAGCCAAAGGTGCGGTGCCAAGTCAAATTTTAAATCGAGACAGTGGAGGAGTGTGCTGTGAAATATTTATCGTCTTTAAACATGAAGATGGCCTTAGTTAGCCCTTTGTCCCACATTAGCCATTCTGCTGGCTGCTGCATCTTTGAGCAGCCCAGTAGATAACTGGGCAAGCCTTGATAAATCCAATGTCCGGCGCGAGGGCTTTTAACCGCCTGAAGAGCCAGTCCCGCTCCATCCCTGTCCTCTCGATGTGTGATACCCTTTTGTACAAGCTAATGATGTTATTGACTGGTAAACTCTCAGAGGCTCTGATACATTGCATTGCAGTGCAGTGTGTGTGTGTGTGTGTGTGTGTGTGTGTGTGTGTGTGTGTGTGTGTGTGTGTGTGTGTGTGTGTGTGTGTGTGTGTGTGTGTGTGAGTTAACAAATAGATAGAGACAAAATGGGTTTTCACCGCTTTAACAAAGAAATCGCATGTATTTTTCAACTGGAAACTGGTGTAAAATGTAGATAATAGATGTCCCCTTGTCTAATAGATGTATTATTCTCCATCTATAAAACCTCAACAAAACAAATATCTCTTCAACATACAGTACAAACACGATCACCTTTAGACACCCAACACAGGATTCTTTAAAGGTCCCATACTGCTCTTTTTTAGGTTCATACTTGTATATGGGTTTCTACTCTGCTCTACTCCCCTTCTTGGTTTCTACACGAATATATTTACACTCTTTAAAGGTGCTGTAGGTAGGATTGTGAAGATCTAGTACTTAGCCAAAAAATGTGAACATCGACAACTTCTCACTCCCTCCCCCCCCCTTCCACTAAAGCCCAAAACGGTCTCCTAAGCCCCTCCCCCCACAAGGGAGAATGAATGTGTGTGCACGTAGTTAGAAGTTTATTTATTTATCTTCTCCTTCTTTGGTAGTCAGCAACAGGAGGTTTTAGCGGTTGTACATTGCTGCCATCTAACCATGGATGTATTTTCAAGCACTAAATGCATAACTACAATGCATTGCTGTTGATACCCACCTCTGGAGTGACCTTCGTTGTTCACTCGCTCCCTCAGCCCTCCGAGGGCCGATGTCACCAACTTCACTTCAGTTTTTTAGACAATTGAAACGAAACTTAAGATGGCGGCGGGGATTCCCCCGAGGGTAAGTGCTTAGGGGAAGTGAACGAGGGCGTGTTGAACCACTATTGAAATGCTGCTCTAGAGATTCGGCGTGTCCCCTTTGTTTCATCTAGCTGTCACACATACCGCTCCCTGGATGTGTCCTGGGTGGGGGGAGCAGAAAGCCTGATGGGGTTAGATATGTGGTTCTGTGTTGTAAGTTTCTTTGATTTGAATGTACTTTTAAGCTTTGTCTTGTTCCACACAAGCTCCTTTCATTGTACTTTATAAATATTTAATTTAAATCATTTCCTAATTGATATTAAGGCTGAAAATGGTCCTAAAAAATAAAATGCAACACACACACAAGCTGCCTCTGAATACAAACTTTTTGCAATCAGTTTAAACAAATTCAGTAATGCTGCTTCAGTCACGAGTAGAGGCTGTTAATGTGGGTTTGTTCTAATAGAGGCTAGCATAAACTGTAAGATATGCCGGTCGGTATGTGTTACAGGAGACTAATCTGATCGTGATCTCATCCTATGTTTAATCAATTGAGGATCGTGTAGTTTTTAACATGGTAGGTTGACCTCTACACACACACACACACACACACACACACACACACACACACACACACACGCACACGCGCACGCGCGCGCATGGACGCACTCAGACACACACACACGGAGGCACAGAAGCACGCATGCACACACGTGCACGGACGCACACAGACACAGGTATCCTGTAGCTACACACAGTGATGTGATAAATTTAATAAATATTTGACGGCGACAGACTATAAAACCGCACTGGTGTTAGCATATTGTCGTATGTTAGCATTAAGCTGCAGGTAAAGCTGATGCTAATGATTTTAGAGGTAGCATGTCATGAATTAAACTTTGACCAGTTTGCGGTTTGATGTGAAAAAAGGTCAGGTTGATGTAGGGTTGCTTGATTATGGAAAAAATCACAATCACAATTATTTTGGTCGATATTGAAATAACGATTATTCATTAACTTTTGGATACATGTTGCATTTATTGAAGTTAAAAAACAGTGAAACAGTTTAAACAAATCAACAGTGAAAACACCTTGAACTGTGAAATGTCATTTAATACTTTTCCCATTGAAACCTTTCTTTTCATTCACACACACAAGACAAAATAAGAGTTTACCTTCGAAACATAATGTCTAAAATAATAGTTTTTCTTAGTTACATTGTTATTGTGATTGTTAAGGAGCCAAAATCATAATTGCACAGCCTTAGGTTGATGACATCACTAGGCTTCATCGTGCGTGGAGCAGGTTATGTCCCTCTGATAGTTGTCTAGATATTTCACTCTGGACCAAAGAGTTCAGACTGAGTGACCAGAGAGTGTGGCTAAAAACTAATTTAGTGCTTGGGTGATAGGAGATCACCAGGGAGCTGCTGAACTCTCCCTCTCCTGCTAATTATCTTTGCTAAACATGGTTTCATTCATGAACGCATATGTACGCGTAATACTTTGATCCAAACTTTACAAACACTAGTCACACATTGGTTACTGTTACATAAGTGGAGGCACTTCATTAAAGCATTCATAATGATCTAACTTGCTCTCATATTCAGAGCAGAGAGAGAACAATCCCCTCCAGGGTTTTATTCTTTTAGTGAAATAATATGCACGGCTGGCTGTTATAAGCATGGACAGGCAGAACCTGTTAATGAAGACAATACATTTTGTGTAACAGGTGGAAAATGGTAGGGAAATGTAAACAAGTGGAGAAGAATTGTAAAATAATCTACATTGCTTATGTATATATAATGTATTTATCTTATCTAAACAGTAGCACACATTCATGAAATTGTAATACGGCCGTAATGTTTGACAACTATAAGCACACTCTGTATTTTGTATTGTGTCATAAATATGCAACGCAAACACTCATTAAACATTTAAAAGTTTGGTATCAGGAGATAAGGTCAAGCTAAATGCCAGCTCATAATATTTATAATAACTTTTAAACTTTGAGCTGTTTAAAATTTCTCATGACAATTACTCAACTGCCTCTTTCTGTCCTGCCCAGTGACGTAACTCTGTGGAGCTTCTGTGCATTAAGTTTTATAAGATACTTTTAACTTAATAAACTCAGTTAAAACCAAACTCTTCATAGATGTATAACACGCCGTAGTAGCAATATGTCCTCTCGTTTTAATTGGCAATAATCAAAAAACCCCAGAGCACATTCATATATTATCAGGCTTGTCAGACGCTACAGTGTCTGTGTCTCAATATTTTATCAGTGTAACTACATTTGAATCTGGATATAAAAAAGTAGAAGTATAACATCCTTAAGCAACAGGATGTGCATTTCCCTAAAATGATTAACTGAAAAATAAACTTCTTTTAGACCCTTTGTAGGCGCTGCGGAAGAGAAACGCAGTTTTCTGCAGAGACGCTAATCACATTAGAAACAGGCAGCAGTGTTGATTCATTTCAGAACATTATACATATAAGATAGGTTTGTTTCAAAGATATTTGCAATCAGATTGCAAATATACACTACACTACTAACTATCCAATTAAAGATAAGTATAATAATTGTGATTAACATGAGTTTTGTACTGAATGTTATTGAAAGAGGTCATTTGATTTTCCTTGAATCGTATTTTCTTTAAATTTTGTACAGTTTTCTTTGTGTTCTACGTTTTATTCTTTAAAACATTAGATAAGTTTTGATCTTCTCGTCTCTCCCACACCATGATTACAGTTGGAAAAATATGTATTGAAAAAAATAATATAATTGTCCCTCATTGACTTATGTTTAAGTGTCCCTTAAACATGTATATTCTGATGTTAATACTTTTGTACTTTTACTTAAAGGGTAACTACCGTTTTTTTCAACTTGGACCCTATTTTCCAATGTTTTTTGTGTCTAAGTGAATGATGAGAACAACAATCTTTGACATTGGTCCAGTATTAAGCGACATCGCTGCAGTTGGCAGTGGCAAAACAAGCTACAATGTAAGTTAATAGGGTAGTTGTCCAGCTTGTATTTACCTTCACAAAAGTGCTCATTTTGCTGCTGATAGACTCAGATTAATATTCTAAGTGTCTGACAACATTATGGAAAGGATTTCTAAGGAGGTCGACCTTTCTGTTAAAGGGTAAGATCCTTTTTTTAAACATAATAACATCTGAAAAATTGTGTTCACTAAAGCCACCAAACTCCATGTAAATGGACATTCTCACTCTCATTTTAGCATCGTAAAATACACTTCATTCAAAGTCGACAGAAACAAAATAAAACTATGAAAAGCCATTTTGGGACGTCTTTCCACTTTTCCAACCATCACAACTCTAGTTTTGGTTGAAATAAACACATAGTTTACCTATTTAGATGTGGAAATAGGTTGGCTCTATACACGCTAAAAGTATTGTTTTTTTTAAATGGAGTCTGGTGGGTTAGCGCTAGCAACTTCAGAGCTGTTTCTGGTTAAATAGAAAGGTCTCAAAGAGGTTTTAAAGGTCTATCTCTGAAGGGCTCCTTTCCATAATGTTGTCAGACACTTAGAATATTAATCTGAGCCTGTCAGCAGAAAAACGAGCACTTTTGTGAAGGTAAATACAAGCTGGACAATTGCCCTATTAACTTACATTGTAGCTTGTTTCTCCACTGCTGACTGCAGCGATCTTGCTTAATACTGGACCAATGTCAAAGATTCCCCATCAGTCACTTTCAATTTTAACATAGTATTTCTACACTGTGATACTACTTTCACTTGAGTAAAATATTATTATATTATATATAATTTATTATTATTACGTTTTACTGTTAACTCTAGTTTTTACCATCTTCATATTCTCTGCACTATGTTTTTAGTTAATGTGTGTGTGTTTTTATGTTTGCTATATAGTAGCACTTTTATTGTCATTGTAAGTATGTACTTACAATGACAATAAAGTCGGTTCTGACTCTGATATCTGACTACTTATTCCACCGCCGGTATTGTCATAATGACCAGGGCCACACCGAATCCGCAGATGCAGATTATCCACAGATCGGCCGCAGATTTTAAACGAATTAAAAAACAAAACAAAAAAAACCTCAGAATGTTAACACATCTCCACCCCAAACAGAATTACATTCTGGATCACTGCTGAAAACTGTAAAAACTAAAATCTGCAGATTTCCTTTGGGTCTGATAATGACTAAAAGTTATCATAATATCTAACTTTAGTGTTTGTGCGTCCCCACAGTGTGTCCCAGTGGGAAGTATGGTAAAGCCTGTGCTGAGGCGTGTTTGTGCACCAACAACGGCACTTGTAATCCCATTGACGGCTCCTGTCAGTGCTACCCCGGATGGATCGGCGCCGACTGCTCTAAACGTGAGATGCTACAAATATTCTCTCTTCCTCGTTCACACTCGCTCCTTTCTCTTTCTCACCTCAGCACTTATTGACCACTTGAGTTGAGTTGATCGTGAACCAGTCAAAGACAACTGGAAAAAAACAAAACAACGTAAAGGCAATTATCGACTCTGACATTAATTATCCAGGCTATTACAGTCTTGAATTTTCTATTACAATTTATTTAGTTATAGTTAGTTTTCAGAGTGATTTTGTTTTTGTTTTTTATGATTAGTTTTAGTTTTACAGTAGTTTTAGTTTGTTTTGTTAGGGCCAGGTATTTAGGTCAGAAGTTACCTATACATAGAAACTACATGGTTGGAGAAGTGTGTAGGAATGGCTTTAATGTTTAATCTTTATGCTACTTTAGTGTCTGATGGGAAGCAATTGAGGCACAGCGCCATCTCCTGGGATTTCAATGTCAACTCTGTTCAGTTTCTGTAAAAAACTAAGATGATTTACATTCATTTTTATTTTTATTAGTTTTTTAGAAATATATTTCACTGCTTATTTTAGTTGTAGTTTTTGTTTATTATAATAACCCTGGTGTGTGTTCATATTATTCTTTCTGTGTGTGTGTGTGTGTGTGTGTGTGTGTGTGTGTGTGTGTGTGTGTGTGTGTGTGTGTGTGTGTGTGTGTGTGTGTTCATGCGTGGTATTGGCAGCGTGTCCTCAGGGCTCGTGGGGTCCAGACTGCATCCACACATGTAACTGTCACAACGGAGCCCAGTGCAGTGCCACAGACGGAGAGTGTAACTGCAGCCCTGGATGGACGGGACTCTTCTGTACTCAGCGTAAGACACACACACACACACATACACACACACACACACACACACACACACACACACACACCTAATAAGGGAAACACTCTCTGGCTGCTGTGAGAGCACATTAATGATGCACTCTCATTTCTTGCAGTAGAGTCACCGAGTACCTTGAATATCTCATACCTGCACCTCCATCTGGTGGCAGATTAAAAAACTACATGCCTGAAGACATTTATTCCTTTATTGCCTTAGATTCCTTCCTCCTTCCTTCCTCCTCCTCCTCCTAGAAACTAATTTGCTGGCACCATTTAAATACTCTTAAACAATAATTAAATAGCTTCTCAGTTTCCTTCGTGTCAGGAAACAAAATCATATCCTTTCTGTCCTATTTTTGATTTATCATAGTGACTGATGGGAACAACAATCTTTGACATTGGTCCAGTATTAAGCGAGATCGCTGCAGTCAGCAGCGGTGAAACAGGCTACAATGTTATTGGGGGAATTGCCAGCTTGTATATACCTTCACAAAAGTGCTCGTTCTGCCACTGACAGGCTCAGATTATTATTCTAAGTGTCTGACAACATTATGGAAAGGATTCCATTAAAAGTCGACAGAAACAAAATAAAACTATGAAAAGCCATTATGGGTCGTCTTTCTACTTTTCCAACAATCACAACTCTAGTTTTGGTTGAAATAAACACATAGTTTACTGATTTTAGATGTGAAAATATGTTGGCTCTATACACGCTAAAAGTATTGCTCTATTAAATGGAGTCTGGTGGGTTTAGCGCTTGCGACTTCAGAGCTGTTTCTGGTTAAACAGAAAGGTCTCAAAGATGTTTTAAAGGTCTATCTCTGAAGGGCTCCTTTCCATAATGTTGTCAGACACTTAGAATATTAATCTGAGCCTTTTAGCGGCAAAAAGAGCACTTTTAGTGGACCAAACTGACGCTGAACATTTGCCCCATAGGGTTACATTGCACCCGGTCTGTGGCTGCCGGTTACAGCGTTCATACTTAATACTGGACCAATGTCAAAGATTGTTGTTCCTATCAGTCACTTACACACAAAAACATAGGAAAATAGGGTCCAGGTTGAAAAAACGGTACATACCCTTTAAGTTTGTTTAGTTTGCACCAATAAAACTTCCTTGCCCTCTTCCTATTTCTCAGTTCATACATCCTCGCCTCCTCTCCTCGCTCTAAGTCTTTCCCACCTGAGATGCCAGCGGAGTCGAGGAAGACACCCGAGGAGTGAAGGCAACAGGCATTAAACAAAATGAGACACAAGCACGTGTTTCCTAGCCGTAATTTTAAAGCGCTGTTAATTAAATCTGACGTGTGGCACAGCTAATGGTTTGTATATTCCAGCTTTGTTAGGCCTCTTTTATACTTCACGGGGGCTGAGAAGACTTCTGCAAGGAAAACACCTGTGCATCCTTGCTCATAGTTCTTCCGGCTTTTTACAAACAAACCTAGAGCTGTAAACACAAAGTCACATGTACTAACAGGTATTTAGAGATTGGACCGTTTTGGTGCTGTCATCCTTAATTGTCAGCGTCACATGGGGCCCAGATGTGGTCTGTTATATTCGTAGCAACATCCAGCTATGATGTAATGTTGTGCCACTTTCATATTTTACGTACATGATTCTTTCCCTGAATGCAACTACTCTTTAAACCAGAATATTCACTTTATTTATTTCATATTCTGGGTCTTATTTTCAAAATCCTTCCTATCGGTCATAGTAATATTTTACTCAATATATCAGTTGCTGAAATTGGGACAAGGTGACATCACTTAAACAGTCTAATGTCTAACACTGATCATGTTTACAGCTTCCAGTAACAGAAGCTTTAAGCAAACCCCCAGTTTATTATTAGTCATATTAGGTAAACTTGTGAAGAAATCAACAAAATGTGAACATGCACAAGTGTTAGTTATGAGCGACTGTTGCATTGTAAAAAATATTCTTGTATATATAAGTATAAAGGATCAAAGCTGACCTCAAAAGTAATTCTATTCAATGGATGTTTACAACAGACAGTTAGGATAATCATTTAAAGTTAGCATCGATTTCTTCTGCACATTAGTTTGGTGTATTTCTGGGTTGTTTACAACCTGTGTGAACATCGTGTTCCTTGATTTGTTGGAGTCTGCTGCAGTGTTGCTCCTGCGTCCCAAGAAACAAAAAGGAGGGAAGACGAACAGACACTCTTCTTCACGAGTCGTTTAAATCTGCCTGAAATTCAAACTGAGTTTGGTTTAATCTGCAGAGATGATCCATGTCTGTTCCACTGTGACAGAACAGATAAGCCAATCACAGAAAAGCTGCTTCCAAAATCATTACCAGATTAGTGGATCATCTCTCAGGTCTGAAGAGTGGAACAGCTGGTGTTGAAAAGTGGCACTTGTCCAACAACCTGTTTGATCCCTTCTTGTTCTTTTGACTGTGCCTGGTTCAAAGGACCCAAACAGGCATTGGGTCCACAGATTTCTTTCTTTTCTCTTTCTCATTCAGATGTTGTAGTGTTTTTCTGCTTTTAAACTGTCCTCAGATGGCTTACAAGGGTTCATATCAGAGAAGAAAAGGAAATGATATAGAAAAGAAACATGTGAATTCCAAGTCACTATGTGGTTCTTTGGCTACACACCAAAGAACAAAGACTGAATGACAGCTCAGCTCTTTTAAACCAGCTCATTCAACTTATGCTTCAATCAGCTGTCCCAAGATCGGTGAACAGACACAACCCAACTAGATTATAATTCATCTAGTTTTACTCTCAAAACAGTTTTGCAGAATTCATCAAAATGAAAGTTAATATCGCAATCATAATTTTGGCTCCAACATTAGATTAGATTTTTATTTTACGAAGGAAATTTGTCTTGGACAAACAAACAGTATCTGCTGTTTAAAGAATTCAAAACAACATATTGCATACAGACATACGTACATACATACATACATACATACAGACAGACATACATACAGACAGACAGACAGACATATAGACATGCAGACAGACATACATACATACAGACATACATACACACAGACAGACATACATACAGACATACAGACAGACAGACATACATACACACAGACAGACATACAGATATACATATAGACATACAGACAGACATACATACATACAGACATATATACACACAGACAGACATACAGACATACATACAGACATACAGACAGACAGACATACATACACACAGACAGACATACAGACATACATACAGACATACAGACAGACAGACATACATACACACAGACAGACATACAGATATACATATAGACATACAGACAGACATACAGTGAGGAAAATAAGTATTTGAACACCCTGCTATTTTGCAGGTTCTCCCACTTGGAAATCATGGAGGGGTCTGAAATTGTCATCGTAGGCGCATGTCCACTGTGAGAGACATAATCTAAAAACAAAAATCCAGAAATCACAATGTATGATTTTTTAACTATTTATTTGTATGATACAGCTGCAAATAAGTATTTGAACACCTGAGAAAATCAATGTTAATATTTGGTACAGTAGCCTTTGTTTGCAATTACAGAGGTCAAACGTTTCCTGTAGTTTTTCACCAGGTTTGCACACACTGCAGGAGGGAGTTTGGCCCACTCCTCCACACAGATCTTCTCTAGATCAGTCAGGTTTCTGGGCTGTCGCTGAGAAACACGGAGTTTGAGCTCCCTCCAAAGATTCTCTATTGGGTTTAGGTCTGGAGACTGGCTAGGCCACGCCAGAACCTTGATATGCTTCTTACAGAGCCACTCCTTGGTTATCCTGGCTGTGTGGTTCAGGTCATTGTCATGTTGGAAGACCCAGCCTCGACCCATCTTCAATGCTCTAACTGAGGGAAGGAGGTTGTTCCCCAAAATCTCGCAATACATGGCCCCGGTCATCCTCTCCTTAATACAGTGCAGTCGCCCTGTCCCATGTGCAGAAAAACACCCCCAAAGCATGATGCTACCACCCCCATGTTTCACAGTAGGGATGGTGTTCTTGGGATGGTACTCATCATTCTTCTTCCTCCAAACACGGTTAGTGGAATTATGACCAAAAAGTTCTATTTTGGTCTCGTCTGACCACATGACTTTCTCCCATGACTCCTCTGGATCATCCAAATGGTCATTGGCAAACTTAAGACGGGCCTTGACATGTGCTGGTTTAAGCAGGGGAACCTTCCGTGCCATGCATGATTTCAAACCATGACGTCTTAGTGTATTACCAACAGTAACCTTGGAAACGGTGGTCCCAGCTCTTTTCAGGTCCTTGACCAGCTCCTCCCGTGTAGTCCTGGGCGGATTTCTCACCTTTCTTAGGATCATTGAGACCCCACGAGGTGAGATCTTGCATGGAGCCCCAGTCCGAGGGAGATTGACAGTCATGTTTAGCTTCTTCCATTTTCTAATGATTGCTCCAACAGTGGACCTTTTTTCACCAAGCTGCTTGGCAATTTCCCCGTAGCCCTTTCCAGCCTTGTGGAGGTGTACAATTTTGACTTTAGTGTCTTTGGACAGCTCTTTGGTCTTGGCCATGTTAGTAGTTGGATTCTTACTGATTGTATGGGGTGGACAGGCGTCTTTATGCAGCTAACGACCTCAAACAGGTGCATCTAACTAAGGATAATAAATGGAGTGGAGGTGGACATTTTAAAGGCAGACTAACAGGTCTTTGAGGGTCAGAATTCTAGCTGATAGACAGGTGTTCAAATACTTATTTGCAGCTGTATCATACAAATAAATAGTTAAAAAATCATACAATGTGATTTCTGGATTTCTGGATGGTTTTTAGATTATGTCTCTCACAGTGGACATGCACCTACGATGACAATTTCAGACCCCTCCATGATTTCCAAGTGGGAGAACCTGCAAAATAGCAGGGTGTTCAAATACTTATTTTTCTCACTGTACATACATACAGACAGACATATATACAGACATACATACACACAGACAGACATACATACAGACAGACATATATACAGACATACATACATACATACGTACAGCAGAGATGGGGACTCGAGTCTGAGACTCGGACTCGAGTCGCACTTAAGTCACACAAACAGCTGACTTTAGACTTGACTCGGACTCGACCCAAAAGACTTCAGACTTGACTTGCGACTCGACCCAAAAGACTTCAGACTTGACTCGGACTCGAGACTCGTCAACAACCTATTTTCATGCAATTATTGCTTTTTAAATCTAAATTGATTTATGTATTTCTATTTTCTTTTATTGCCGCATATACGTTGGGGAAACGCATGACGAGCTGCGTGTCCCTTGGCCTTTGCCGTAATGTGCAATGTACGCATGCGCTATGCGGCGCGCGCACACATCAAAAAATGCAGCGACGATGGCGACACCAAGTCCTCCTGCAGTTGTGCCTTTTGTCATTAGTTTTGCTTACAATAATTTCATAAACAGTGGCAGTAAGCAAACAGCTACATGCAAGGCGTGTGGCACCAAGATACATGACGCTGGATCAACAACATTGAACTTCATCAGACATCTCAAAAAGCACCCACATAGGTCAGTCACTCACGCTAATGTGAAAGAGACGTTACATTTAGCAGATATCGCCACAGGTAACAAGCTAACCATCGCAAAGTGTTGTGCTAATGCTGGGGACAGGCAAATTGTATTGTTATAGTTGTATCCATATGATGTGACAGACTTAGGTTAATATTTCACCAGTAGTCCATAAAGTTATCCTACAACTGATTTTGATACTGTAATGTATGGATGGTAGCTACAGGACATGCTTTGAATTCATAAGATTTAACAATACAGTGTTAGGGACAGATCAGACTTGAGACTTGACTTGGACTTGACTTGGACTCATGGCAAAAGACTTGAGACTTGACTTGAACTTCCCCTCAAAGACTTGAGACTTGACTTGGACTTCCAAAAAATGACTTGTGAACATCTCTGACGTACAGACAGACATACAGACGTACAGACATACATATATACATACAGACAGACAGACATACATACATACATACATACATACATACATACATACATACATACATACATACATACATACATACATACATACATGAATACAGTACACAGTCACAGCCTGTTGCATCATTCTGCATGGACATGCTCATGTTGCATGCAGAGACTGCCACTAGCCAACAAAATTGCACACTGCCCATTGTACAACAAACAATACCCACAGTTGCTGTGTGTTTGTCTTCAGGCTGTCCTACAGGTTTCTACGGCTCTCAGTGTGCTGAAGTGTGCCGCTGTCAGAACGGGGCGGACTGCGACCATGTCAGCGGACAGTGTTCCTGCCGGACGGGCTTCATAGGGCAGAGCTGTGAGCTCAGTGAGTGTGTGCACGTCTCTACATCAGCACATCACTTTTGTAAAACGAAGACTCCCGAGGTTAATCGATGTCTTCAACATCATCATAAAATACTGATGACATGCTGTGTTACGATACAATCTGTTCACATATTTCAACAATAATGAAAAATATCTGATCGTACTTCATATTAAAATGCATTTTAAGGGAATTAACAGTAGTTATATCTTCTAACATGATTATGTGTGTATTAGGACAGGATAAACGTTATTGATCCCACTAAGAGAAATTAAGTTTTACAGCAGCATAGTAAATATAGGGGGTGATTTGACAAATTACAGTAATATGTAATATATTAAGTTTCTAATGTGTACAGTATATGATTTTTGCATTAATGCGATAAAGTTACTCTTCAGTATTTGTACTTAAGTGACATGACAACACTGCAACTGTAAGATGTGTGGATAAGATGTGAAGATGTATTAACCCTGTGCTCCTGCGTCCAGAGTGTCCTGCGGGGACGTTTGGCTACGGCTGCCAGCAGCTGTGTGAGTGTATGAACAACGCCACCTGCGACTACGTAACGGGAACCTGCTACTGCAGTATTGGCTTCAAAGGCATCCGCTGTGACCAGGGTGAGCACTAATGTTCCCTGTACGCTGGGAGAAAGTGTGTTTGATGCTGCTTTTTTCTGTAGGTTCAGATAAAACGTAAAGAAAATAAGATGACAGGGGAACACAAATATATACATTATTTTAGAGTTTAACCCTTGTGTTGTCCTCGGGTCAAATTTGATTTGAAGAATAAAAGTCCACAGCAGGAATACTTAACTCGCTCCTCACAAATCTACATTTAATTGTCATGCACCCTTGTCAGACCCACATTTATAGCAGTGTTTGCAGAGGTGATAGTAATTACATCAAAGTCCTGCTGTGTTAACTGTTCATGTTATTTTGTCTACCCCATGCAGATTTATAAGACAAAATACTAGAGTATTACTAGAGAAACAGTACATTAAAGGTGCTGTAGGTAGGATTGTGAAGATCCAGGACTTAGCCAAAAAATGTGAACATCGACAACTTCTCAGTCCCTCCCCCCTTTCCGCTAAAGCCCAAAACGGTCTCCGAAGCCCCTCCCCCCACAAGGGAGAATGAATGCGTTTGGATGAGTAGTAATTGACACGCAGTTAGACACCCCCCCGGCCCTGATTGGTGCGTCTGAACAGGGAGCTGTGGATTTTTGCAAATCTCTCTACAGGCTGTAGGTGGTGCCAGAGGAGCCAAATTGTTTTTAAATTACCTGCTTCATGTAGTTCTACTGGAACATAGGAAATATGACAGAACATTAGTTTTATAAGTCTTAAAATTAAATGCAGTATCAGGTAAAATGTGAGGACTTTTATTTTGAAACTCAATCGAAATAAAATACAGGAAATATGAGGATTGTTGTAAGCTATATAGCTGTACGTCATGTTAGTTACAGGAGTTCAGGTGCTGTGTGTTGACCTGTTCCGTGTCCCTGTTTTGCTCAGCGGCTCTGATGATGGAGGAACTGAACCCTTACACAAAGATCAGCCCAGCTCTGGCATCAGAGCGCCAATCAGCTGGAGCCGTGCTGGGCATCATCTTCCTGCTGCTGCTCATCATGGCCATGCTCGGCCTCGTGATCTGGTTCCGCTATCGGCAGAGAGAGAAAGGCCACCGCGTGCCGAGCGTCACCTACACGCCCGCCCTTAACATCAACTCCACTGACTACTCACTCTCAGGTAAGACGTCCGTATATCTGGGTCTTTTTCTTCCTTCCAGGTGCTTTTCTTTGTTCACAGCAACACAGACTGGACAACCTATACTACAACTGGAAGTGGTTATTTACACAGGCCGTGTATAAAGATGGACGACTCGTCTCCACTTCCTCCCACTGTACAAAAGTGAAGCCAAAATATCCAGGATACGGGCGCGGCTTTCTTGTAATTTTGGAGCCACATCCACTTGACCAATCGTCAATTACAGCTATCAATCATGATGTTGATGCATGAAATAACTAATAAAAACCAAACTGATCAGAAAAATTAATACTTGAACAAACATCAGCATGATCAGAACTACCTAAAATGACAGAAACCATCTTTGGGAAACATTTATTTAACGTGTACTTTGATTTTTTTGTTTTGTTTAGCCCATGTCCCATCCGCTAACATGGAGGGGCGGGGTCAATGACCTATACTGCAGCCACCAGGGGGCGATCCAGATGTTTTGGCTTCACTTACACAGTCTCTGCATCAACCCCTGATTATTTGTCGTTAAGTCGTTACAGAAGAATTGTGAAAAAGAGCTCCGTGCACAAGAGACCGCCTTCAAATTGTTATTTTGTTTGATAAATGACATTAACAATTAATCAATAATGTAAAATGGTTGTACATTGATCAAGTAATCATTTCAGCACTGACCTACACTGTATGAGAATATGAATGTGAGTGTCTGTGTAGCTCTCTCAGGAATCCACAGGTAAATTTTTTTATAAATGCTACGACAGTGTTTCTCAAATCGGGGTGCGTGTCCCCCTAGGGGTACTTTGGAGGACTGCAGGGGCTATGTGACATTTTTTGCAAAAAGTTTTTCAGTTACAAGGCTGTAGTTACTTCTACTGTATTTTTTTCCAAGTTTGTTGCTGTTTTGACCTATTCTTGCCTTTCTTCCTTACTTTTTTCTACTGTCTTCTTTTCTTCAAAGTTTTTGTCTCTTTTTTCAAAGTTTTTTTTGTTTTTTTCAAAGTTTTTGTCACTTTTTTCGAAGTTTGTAGAATTTTTAAGTTTAAGTAAATAAGTTTTTATTGCTTTTTTGAAGTTTCTGTTACTATTTTCAACCTATTCTTGCCTTACTTCCTTCTTTCTACCATCTTTTTCCAAGTTTTTTGCCTTTTTCCATCAGCATTTAAGTGTTTTCCAGGTACAAAGCTGTTGTTTAGCAAATCTATCGCTGACATCGCTGTATTCTTCCTCTTTATAGAGACTTTTTATTTCTACCAAAAATGATTCGCACTGGTTAGGGGGTACATGGCTTAAAAAAACTGTTCAAAGGGGGAACATTATTGAAAAAAGCTTGAGCTCCACTGCTCTACGAGACTGAGGTTCCTTCTCTTGGTTCCAGGTGGACTTCCTTCATTTTAATTTGCAGCTTTGGGCTTTCAGAGCATCTTTAAATGGTTTTGTTTTTTTGTGGACAAACAGGTTTAAATATATTACATTTAGAAATACATATTTACATTAATCATGCAATTATATCACCCCGACCTACACTGTGTGAGATGAGGTGGTTGTCTGTTTAGCTCTTACCCTTCCATCACCCTAAACAGGAATAAGCAGGTAAAGAAAATGAATGAATGGTCTACGAGACTAAAGTTCCTCATCTTGGTTCCAGTTGGACTTTGGGCTTTCAGTGCTTAGATACCTTGCGTGTGCACCGTGTGTGCACATGCATGTTATGTTATGTTGCTGATGTGAGAACATGTGCTGATGCTGTGTGATGACAGCAGGGCTGCAGTGCACAGGTCTGCTCTCCTCTCCAGAGTCCTCTCCCAGTAACAGCTCTGCAGGCGGCTGCTTCTCCAACCCCAGCTACCACACCCTGGGGCCCTGCACCTACGCAGCGCACTACGCCAAGTCCAACAAGAGACTCTCCACCAAGGTGGGTCCTGACTTCCTTCCTGAAGTATTCTGCTGAGTGCTGCAGATGTGATTCAGCTGCAGCTTGGCTTATGTAGAGGCATTTAATATTTCAGATTTCTGAGTATGCAAGAGATATTCTGTATAAAAAAAGGTTTGCCCTTGCCCAGAGTTTAAGTTGAAACATTTTAATAGGCTTTTTCTACAGAAGGAACAGCCCCTATGAACTATTTGGGTAAAACAGCCCTTTACTATTTACTGTACTGTAGTAAAAACCAAAGTAGTTTATGTTTTTGATAATAATTATCATAATTAAAGTAAGTGTCAAATAAAATCTAACTGGATCATGTTAACCCAGTTTTCATGTGTTGTAACAGTAAGTGTGAAGAAAACTTCTGACCAATTGACTGTTCGACAAACCTCTCCCCCGAACAGCGATTGTCCAATCATAGCTTAGCAACCGTCACTAGGCACAGCAGGCCTGTCAAGCCTTCCTCCCATGTTGAAGCTGTGTCCGGGGAGCTGTAGTAAAGCCGATATGCAGCATTATAAGACTTTCCGGGGCTGCTGTCCAAGTATTTTATTTTGTGACTTTAATCCTGGAATCTCAGAGTTTTTTTCTCGAAAAATGCCCCCCTCCCCCAGCTACGTTATTCTTTTTTTTACTTTATGTACATTGGCTCTAATAAGCCTTCGTATAAATCTATAAACTGTATTTAAATTTCACAAAATATATAATGAAAATACTCGCCTTCACCTTAAATAAATGAATACCTTAAAATAATTTATATAAAACTCATTTTCTCTTCTTTAAACTCCTAATGTATATCCTACTACAACATCCTGTTTCATCTTCAGAGTAGAAAATTGCCATTTCATCAGAGGATGATGTCGTTTCAGTGTGTGCTGTCTCATGTGTTCTCACTCTGTGTGTTTTCCAGATGAAGACAAAGAAGCGACACAGGAACAGTGCTCCAGAGTGGGGGGCCTACTGTAACCTCAGTGAGCTGGGTCAGTTGTTTGTTGTTAGTTGTTTTCTGTTGTCTCTGCGCCCTCAGCCAGTTACACTGACCCCTAAATCCCACCAGGCGCGTCTGCGCTGTG
Source organism: Zingel zingel (assembly GCA_023566125.1). Classification (NCBI taxonomy): domain Eukaryota; kingdom Metazoa; phylum Chordata; class Actinopteri; order Perciformes; family Percidae; genus Zingel; species Zingel zingel. The sequence continues at coordinate 3,896,389 of CM042315.1, forward strand.
GAGCAGCAGTGCCGCTGCAATCAAGGCAAATCGAGACAATGATTAATGAATTGTTTATTTTCCTGCCTAGCTGCTTACACAGCCCATCCATCATAGGCTTATTTAGACACATTTTAAATTAAAGAGCTCATATTATGCTTTTTGGCTTTTTCCCTTTCCTTTATTGTGTTATATATCTTTGTTGTGCATGTTATAGGTTTACAAAGTGAAAAAGCCCAAAGTCCACCCCAAAGGGACTTACCATCTCCAACAGAAAACACTGTTCACAAACTGCTCCAAACAGCTCTATTGTAGTCCAGCCTTTACTTCAGAGACAAACGTGGTCACTTTGGAACACACGTTATAATGCTCGCCTAGCTGCTGGCATGGCACGCCCTCATACTCTGCTTCTGACTGGCTAGTAGTCCTTACCTAGCTACTGTCAGGGCACGCCCTCATACTCTGCTTCTGACTGGCTAGTAGTCCTTACCTAGGTACTGTCAGGGCACGCCCTCATACTCTGCTTCTGACTGGCTAGTAGTCCTTACCTAGGTACTGTCAGGGCACGCCCTCATACTCTGCTTCTGACTGGCTAGTAGTCCTTACCTAGGTACTGTCAGGGCACGCCCTCATACTCTGCTTCTGACTGGCTAGTAGTCCTTACCTAGCTACTGTCAGGGCACGCCCTCATACTCTGCTTCTGACTGGCTAGTAGTCCTTACCTAGGTACTGTCAGGGCACGCCCTCATACTCTGCTTCTGACTGGCTAGTAGTCCTTACCTAGGTACTGTCAGGGCACGCCCTCATACTCTGCTTCTGACTGGCTAGTAGTCCTTACCTAGGTACTGTCAGGGCACGCCCTTGCTAGTTTACTGAAGCCTGGTTCACACGGGACGATTTTAAAATTGTCGGCCGATTTTCCAATCCTGACACACGGCGATAAAAAATCACGGGTCTAACAGTTCTGGTCGTACAGCGTGACGGCAAAATCAACACATCACACACCAACCGATTTGACTCCCGAGCATTCCCAGGTCAGACGGGAAATCTCGCAAAATCCCTAGAGATCAAACGTGACTTCAGAGTAAACAGTCATGGCGGACGAAGAGGATGCAGTGGCGATAGTTTGTAGTTTGTTTTTAACCGAAAAAAAAAAAAAACACACACGAGGAGAAATCAGGCCAAAACAATCCAACATGTTGGATATCCCCATTTGAGATGGGAGCGGTCCCGACGTCCTTCCGAGCAGACGAGAGCAGTCTTAACACACCACACACGGCAAGAATATCTGATCAGATTATTTTATGATAATCGGAGCATCCTTAAGATTGTCGGAAGGGGTGAATCGGGGCTAAAATCGGCCTAATTATCCTGCCGTGGGAACCAGGCTTAAGATGAACATGAGACGCTAGATGCAAAACATGTCCGTCAACCTTAAGTTGTTGGCTTTATTGTTTGTAAAACTGCAACATATTGAACAATAAATGTTCACAGTAAAAGACAAGCGTTTTTGGTCGTTATTTGAAGCCATTCCTACGGTGGCCAACAGGGTCAAACGCCCTGCAACTTAAGAAAACACACGCAAATAGACAAAACACAAGCAAATTAAGAAAACAACTTCATTAATTTGACAACATGTGTGCAGCATTCAGCAAACGCGCTGCAAATACACACAACACAACCAAATACATAAACTCGCTGCAAATATAGAAACAATGCAAAAAGAAAAGCACACAAACCCCGAAAACAAATGCAACAAAAAAATGCTGCATCCAGATTACACAACGGAAGTTCTCCAGACCTCTAGGGGGAGCGCTAAGTGGCACAGCTGGATTTACGACCCCACGGAGAGAGAGAGAGAGAGAGAGAGAGAGAGAGAAAGAGAGAGAGAGAGAGAGAGAGAGAGATCATAGACTGTTAATATTAAGTCTATGTTTGAGATGTTTTCTCTCGTTTGGTGGGTGTGTCTCGGCTCAGGTCCCAGGTGCTACTCAATCAGCAGGGACGTCTGTAAACTCGTGGTGATAAAACATTTAAAACTGCATCAGCGTTTAACGTTGACGTTTGTTTAAGCCATATTACATGAGAGGGTTTAATTTCGAGGTCCGAAAGGCGCATCACTGAAGTGTAGGCCTCCTCAAGTGTAATATTGTGATTATACAATAACGGTTACCAACAAAATAAGTGATCAATCTGTATTCATATTGTGGAGCAATTCGCTCTTGAAATACAAAAAAAAACAACAGACAGGATTTCTAGTCCCTCCCTGTTTAGTCAGCCCGCCAATTTGAGCTATAGCTTTGTAGAGACCGTGGGATTTATCAAACTGAATAAATCCCGCCCGCACATATAAACACATAACTGCTTTGCTAACTTCATCGTGTTGTAAGTAAGACATCTGCTGAGTAAGTTATTGTATTCATTAGCATGATTGCCGTACTGTTTAGTTCAAAAACATTCAAAACATCAAAGTATGAAAACATCAAAGTATGAAAACATCAAAGTATGAAAACATAGCGGACCAGACGCGAGCTTTTATTTTGAAAAGTCGAAGCTCGGGGACTGCACCAGCCGCGAGGGCATGAGACGGGAGCATAGACTGTATATTATTAATATATTAATATATAATAATAATAATAATATTAATTTAATATACAGTCTATGGACGGGAGGCATGAGACGGGAGGTCTCCAGGCTGCAGCCATACCCGACTCTAATAAAAAGGCATTGGGGTCGTGAATCAAGCTGTGCCACTTAGCGCTCCCCCTAGAGGTCTGGAGAACTTCCGTTGTGTAATCTGGATGCAGCATTTTTTTGTTGCATTTGTTTTCGGGGTTTGTGTGCTTTTCTTTTTGCATTGTTTCTATATTTGCAGCGAGTTTATGTATTTGGTTGTGTTGTGTGTATTTGCAGCGCGTTTGCTGAATGCTGCACACGTGTTGTCAAATTAATGAAGTTGTTTTCTTAATTTGCTTGTGTTTTGTCTATTTGCGTGTGTTTTCTTAAGTTGCAGGGCGTTTGCCCCTGTCGGCCACCGTACATTCCACTATAGGTATCACGCGTGGCGGGCGGCAGATGCCAGTTACATTCAAGAGTACTTTTTTTTTTACTTTTGTTGTTTTGACCTTTTCTCTCTGGCTTCTGTGCAGGTGTTTACTGCATTGACCGGCGCTACAGCTACCACGTGGAGCCGCGCTACAGAGGTACAGAGTGAGCCGGACTGCCAATCCTCTTGCTCGAACAGTTCCCTCAGCCAACGATCTTCTCTACCTCAGCTTTTCTTCTTCCTCATTAATCAGCTTTTCTAAAAAAAACTGAAAAAATTCAGTCTACTGTCTGTTCACCTGAAGTCATCCCTCCTGTAACTGTCCATTAGTGAGCTACATGTGTTAGTGAGCCTGACAGATTCACACTATTTTTGCTTAAAACTGAAATGTAGGGCTTAGTGTCTAAATCTGATGAATATTATCAGCAAATGGAACAGAAAAATCTCTCTTTTTTGACCAAATGTAAATTATATTAGTAGAAAGTAAAATCCGAAACCGAGAAAATAATAATAAGCAGGATATAGAGTTCTTCTAACTCCCCATCCTCTAAGGTTAATACATGGACATTATCGTCTCGATTGTGTATTATACTATTAGAACAATTTGAAAAACAGATGACTTTCAGGACAAAATGTGTTGTTTTTTTTGCCGCAAAGAAAACTATTTTTTAATGACTGGATACTTTGAACGTAATGCAGGAAAAGTATCCAGTTGATTTTGGTCCTCTGATTTATTTGCTCAGTCAGTTGTTTGACTTGTACAATTGCCAACAAGTTATAAGATAGATAAAGAAATAACTTTGTCATGTAGATCTCTTCTTTTTCCTTAGATTTTCTAAACAAGTGCTTCACACTCAGTACCATAAAACTTTGCAGTAACAAGAGTAGTAAAGTATTAAAGCAAAGAGGAAAACAAATACATTTTGAAGCTGTTCAGACAGGAAATTGGGAACATTTGTTGGTTTAAAGAAACCAAATATCTCATTGTGAAAGTTGTAATAAAATAATCCATAAGACATGTAGAATATTAAAATGAGTCTTGTACATATTGCAGCTGTATCTAGGTATCTGTATAAGAATTTCTGGGAAATGTTGGAATCTCTAAGGGCTCCTGCACACTGCCTGCGTGGCGTTTTTGTTGCGTGTCAGCTGCGTGGCGTTTTCTGTCTTTGTACACCAGAAATGTGTCAGACGCGGCGCTGCTGCTGCTGCTAGCCTTGTCTGTACACATGGGGAGAGAGTTGTGGAAATGAACTGCACTCAAGCAGTTCATGTTAAATACTTCATGTTAAACATAAATATATACTGATATGATTACATCAAAGACAACATCAGCAGTATTAACGGCAAAATAGGCTACAGAATATTTCGTCCTGAATTGACAGGTGCAATATTTGAAAATCGATAATTATTTATTAAATTACATTTATATCTGAATTAATGTCAAATCAAAATGTCATTTATTACATGTATTTGTGTCAAAATGACATATAAGCATCTTTTTGTATTCTATTTTGCCTGGAAACGCTTTCAACACGCTTGCGTGAAAATTAGGCGTCGGTCCTATTTCTAGCATGCACACGTTTTCGGTGCGGCTCGAGCCGTGCATGAGCCATGCGTGTCACGCAGGCAGTGTGCAAGCTCTCTAACCTGTTAACGTGGGAGCCGAAATAAAAACGGAAACGCCACGCAGCTGACACGCTCACGCCACGAAGGCAGTGTGCAGGAGCAGTGACAGAAGTAGAAGTAGATAAATCAGCACTAACAGTGGGTATGTCAAAAAGTGAACTACAACACGTACATCCTATAACCGAGTAATGTCTTTTACCAACCTGAGGTGTTAGGGAGGATGTTCTTAGGAATGGAAGTGCACATGTGGATGAGACAGTGGTGAGCAGCATGAAAACCCCTCTCTGATCCAAGCCTGTACCTGAATGTCCTTGAATGTAACGATTGGAATTGATTTGATGGTGTTGATATGAACCAACCAGTGCTGACAGGTGTGTTTGTGTCTCTGCAGGACGAACCAACTGCTCTCCTCTCCTCTGTGTGTTCCCCCTCTCTGCCGGGGCGCTTCCTCCTGCTTTGACCCCCCATCACTCCCAAAACTCACCCGGGGGAATCTCTCCCTCACAATCACTGAATGTGTTTATCCTTCAGCTGCAGCTGTTTGTTTTTTTTATTAACCTAAACTGCTTTTGAATGTTGACGTTGGCCTTGCAATGTAACCTTTTTTGTCCAGCAATGATGTTTCTTACAGGATAAGTCTGGTGATATTTAAAATAAAATTCACCACAAATCCCATGAAAAGACCAAAAACCAACAATGAATTAATCAGTAGCTATTGATGAATATATCTTCTTCCTCTGTGCCATGAAAACACATCAGTGAGCCACACTGTTGCACTGGCTGACATATTCCTTCATCATTATGGACACACACACACTGTAGTTTATCCTGACTCAATCCCATACACACTGTCCTGCTGCCACAAATACGCATAGAGCACCAAATATGGATATTTTTTTTTTGCTTAAAACTACAGTGACCAGCTGCTTTAGGGAACTAATGACACTTTTTTAAACATGAAAGCGAAGTCAGAAAGTTTTCTGTTCATGGGATTTGTTTAAAAATTTGAAACATATAGAATGGAACATGAATTCCGAACCGTGAGTGTTGATCCTTACGGACCGCGGATCAACTATGGTCCGTTACATCACTATTATCTTCACTCGAGTTTCTGCGTGGGAAAGTCACCGGACGCCACAATCTTCTGAACATAGTCATACTGAGAAATCCAGAGAGAGTTGTGTGGAGCTGATAGTCTTAATTATCTTTGTAGCAACTCATTTGGCAATGGCTTGAATGTAACGGACGTTCACTAATATCTAAAAGTTACGCACTGAAGCTTTAAAATGTGAAAAGTGGAAGTCAGAGATTTTGAGAGAAACAGTCTGTAACAGTTTGCTACAGAGCATACTGTGGAAATCACCAGCAGACCTCCAATGACAGTTGAGAGCAGCCTATTGAGTATTTTGAGTTCAACGAGAGTTCAGCCGCCGATGTGCTCTAATTTCACGTGAATAGTTTACACTCCCCCATGAGTCGCAGAGCGTTTATTCTCCACACACTGCGTTAAACGACGGATGTGGTTTTTATCTTTCAGACTACATGAAGGGCTCCTTGTCCAGCACCTGCTCCATCAACAGTGAGAACCCGTACGCCACCATCAACGACGCGCCCGCCGCGTGCAAACACTCAGAGAGCAGCTACGTGGAGATGAAATCGCCGGCTCACCATGAACACATGACCCACTGCTGCTCCGCCGCCATCATCACCACGACAACCACCACCACGTCCGCACCCACCAAGAACGTCTACGACATGGGTATGCTTACGGCCAGATAAACATTAGCATGTCACTGCTTAGATCCTGTTTCCTTGGATTCGATTTTTTAAACCTCATTGCTGCTTTGTAACTTGTATTGTTTTTCTCCCGTATTGCCCCCGCCTAAATATGTAAATGATAAACATCTGGACAGACAAAAGTATCAATAGAGGGTGCCAAGTTTACTCAAGTCAACAATCAAAGAAATAATTGGAAAACCTGTAATGTAACTAGAAATTAAAAACAACAGCATGCATTCAAAAAAATGTATCAAGTAATAAATTAAATTAAGGAACTAAAACTTGATATGACCTTCAAAAACTTTAATTTTACTAATTATTTATTTTCTTACAACATATTTTTTTTGATGAGTCGATTAAAGTGATTAATCATTTACTCCATAAAATAGCATAAAAAAAGGCGCCAGGTCTATTTTCTCAGCGTCCGGACCGCGGGGCAGGAAGTGGAACAGCGAGAGCATCCATTCAGTTTACCGAAACACTCTAAAACTAAAATTTAAAGCAGTTTAAAAACTGATAAATGGACTCATAATTTCTACGTTAATCCCTCTCAGAACCAACCATCAGTATCGTGCAGGGAGCCAGCGGTGCGGTTCCAATTTACCCTCAGAACCCGTACGACCTGCCCAGGAACAGCCACATCCCCAGCCACTACGACCTGCTGCCTGTGCGCCCCAGCCCGTCCCACAGCCACAGCCTCACCCTGCACAGCCACAGCCCCCCACTGCCCGGCAGCCCCACCAGCTCGCTGCTTTAGGACCCCCCCCAGACTGGACTCTGGACCAGAGCTCCCAGTTCATCCAGAACCAGGAAACTGTGAACTGGAACATGAGATGATGTGTGTTTAGGAAAAGGGGGGAGACTTGCTTTCTTGCAGTGCTCCAACTGTTGCACAGCTGTTTGATATTTTATCACTGTATTGTATCCAAACTGTTTTTGTGCCAATCAATACTACATATTTGTGTGTGTATTTTAAATTCCCACTCATCAACAAAATGTCAATAGAGGGAATGTACGTATATATGCACACAAGTATAACATTTTTTCTGGTACGCTGATCTCTTTATACGTCACAAGATGGAAAGTCAAGGATGATGGCAAACAGAAAACAAAGTGACTGAGTTATTTGTAAATGTATCTGGCTGGACTGTTGTACTGAAAAGTGAATGTGCGTGCCAAAGACTGGACTGAGGCCCATGTCACAACCTGGACTGAGTGGATCTACCGAACCTGTACAATGAAGAAGCATCATACGGGCATTATTCCTCCGAGTGCTTACACACCTGTACAGTATGGACAAGTCTGGAGAAAAAATGCTCATTTCCACTTACTGTATATTCTCCCAAAAAATGGACTTACAAGTATGTGAAGAAATGAACACAAACTGCAGTCTGGTCAGATCTACACTCCCTGTATAATTCTGGTATTTTTACACATTGTTTCTTATTTCCTGTTTACATATTTAAAGATCCTGTCGAGGATCCATATTTTCTCTCGGAAAAGTTATCTTTTTGTATGTGCTGTGGACAGAGTGGTGTATTGGCTGTACACTTACTGTACACTAGTGATTATTATTGTGAGTTTCTTTTGTTGTGTCAAGCTTAATACAGATGCATGCCAAAGATTATTCGAGATTTAATATTTAGCCAGGAATACCCTTATTATGTCCTTTGGTGCAAACTGATTGTTGTCATCTGACTGTCTCAACATGGGAACAACTGAAACATTCTTTTTGGGGAAATGCACTGCAGGGCTGCAACTAACGGTTATTTTAATTACAGGTTCATATTCCAATTATTTTTTCAATTAATCGTTTGACCTGTGAAATGTTATTAACTTGTCATCAGCCCAAGATGACATTTTCAAATGTCCAGAACCTAAATATATTAACTTACTATCACATGACGGGAAGAAAAGCAGCATATTTTGACAAACTTTTGCCTGAAAAATTACTCAAACGATTCATTGATTATCGAAATAGTTGCAATTAATTGACTTATTGTTTCAGAACTAACACAGTGATGTATTTGTTCAATGGGTCCTCATAAAAACGGTTCTTATGATAGCTTACGAAAAGTTACCCTACGAATGACCAGCAACACAAGCGATCAGTGCAGAACCTGTTCAGGCAACAAAACTACTTGGTTAGGTTTAGAAAAAGATTGTGGTTTGGGTTAAAATAAGTACATTCGTCTTGTGTTTGTTTCACCATCCATCAACACCAACCTAGTAGCTAGGTCATAGCTCTATATATTACGTCGCCTGACTTAAGAAAAACTTTATTGATCCCACAAGGGGAAATTAATTTTTTTTTCACTTGGATAGTTAATACACACATTACACACGGGCCCGAAATACACACAGGCCCAGGAACTATACATGCACTAATGGAGAGATGTCAGAGTGAGGCCATGACAGGCGCTCTGAGCAGTTGGGGGTGAAGTGGCACCTTTCCAGCTACCAGTTCACACTCGGTACTTGGTCCGCACGGGGACTTGAATCGGCGGCCCTCCAGTTCCCAAGCCAAGTCCCAACAGACTGAGCCACGCCAAACTTGCTCGTTAGAGGCTGCCCTGCACGTGCTGGCTCACGATTACAGTACGTGGGTAATATACATATTAATGTGTGCATTACTTTTCGTAGGTTAAAGTACAAACAGTAAATGAGAACAGCCCGATTTGTTGCAGTGAGGTCAAAGTGGAAGCTATAAAAAGGCGGTCAATGATTTCATGTCATTACAGAATCGCTAGATTTTCGTTCGCCAAACAATGAAAATCTCTTTCTAATCTTGTGGCAACTGTTTCTCACATTACTTATGAAATAGAGTTGTAATGTGAACTCCTGCTTCATTTTCCAATGACACACGGGTCACTTTTGTTAAACATGCTGATAATTTTACCTTGGCAAATAGCAATAACAGGACATGTTGACAATCAGATGTAAACAGCTTTGTTTTCCCATGAATTTATTTTCCTACTTCTGTTGCATTTGCTCTAACTTTGTCTTGCTTGTATGTCTTTCCTTCGACTTTGATCCAAATAATAGTTTCAGCTACTGTAGATGTATCGAGTGCTGCTTGTTGGTCTTTTTGTTTCAAGCCTAAACTCAATAAAGTTGTCATAGCTCAGGGGAGTGGTGTCATGCCTTTAAATTGTCGGAGAAATGGAGATATACAATTGTGTGTCATCTGCATAACATTTGACATCATGTTTACTTATTATATTGCCCAGAGAGAGTTTGTATAAAGTGTCTGTCGTACAAAATCACATAGACCAACAGGAAACATTATCGGCCTGTATTTTAAGAGTGGAAGAGACTCATTCACAACAATTCATCAGAAGTTCAGTTACCTGCAAGTCAACCACACTCACTTATTCACGCATGTGTTAGCAATATATGAAAAGTATATTTTAGAATAGCCATTTGTGCAAAATTATCAACTACTAGTGCATAGCCCGTTTGGAACGGGCGATTGCTTGGCCTGTGGTATTGCTGCTTGTAGAATTCATCAAAACCAAATTGTACCCCAAAATGACTTAGAGAAGGACCCCAGACCACTTAATATGCAACTCCACTGTATAGCCTATACTACTGACTTACAGTGTAGGCTACTTCTACATCAGATGAAGACGTTGTACTACTGTAGTTACCTGACAGAGAATGCTGCAAATTCAGAATGTAATCACAAAATATCAGACAGTAATCAGACATTAGCCTCATGGACTCATGGCAGTGAGCTAGCCATCCGGCCCGTTATGAGAGCTAATCAGCATATATCTGCATTCATCAACCACCAGAACTGGTGTGTGTGTGTGTGTGTGTGTGTGTGTGTGTGTGTGTGTGTGTGTGTGTGTGTGTGTGTGTGTGTGTGTGTGTGTGTGTGTGTGTGTGTGTGTGTGTGTGTGTGTGTGCGCGCGCGCGCAGAGAGAGAGAGAGAGAGAGAGAGAGACGGTGTTGTCTTGTGTCGGATCGTTACCGAAATGAACACTTCAGCAGAGGTGTTCATTTTCACACCGGTTTAGTGGCTTGACGGTTAACGGGGAAGTAGGGGATTTGATTCGCGGAGTTATTTTGGCGACTTAATTAACCCGACCCAGGGTGAGTCTGATGAAAACTGATGCATCTGCCTGGTTCAACTCTGAGATTTTCTCGCATTGCCCCGCTATGTGAAGGAATAATCTCCAAGATTAGGCTACGTTATGTTCTGTCAGCTCACAGCAATTTAATACAATAGCAGGAAAAGAGTCCCGCCCCCCGCTGTTCTAAAGCGTTCTGCATGTGGCGTCTGCTGATGTGCAGGTTACCTTCCCCCCAAACACGGATACGTCTCGCTTTATAAGATAAATAGCCTGCCTATAAGTGGCATCACGCTCTGTCTGCACTTGTTGTGTGGTTGTGCCTTGCATATGTGGGATTCTGATACGTCCTTAAATTTGGGAATTGTCGTTTGTTTATTATCTGAGGTGTATGTCACATTTTAGCTGCCAAAGCTCCACTGCTCTTTTAGCGATATATATTTAACGATATCTTTTGCATTTCTAATCCAAACAACGTCAAACTTGCACTTACTCGTGGCCGTAGCAAGACACCTATCAAGTTTGAAATCCATCGGACTAACAGTTCGAGAGATATTCGCATAACACACAGACAGACAGACGTTCCTGCTATTTATAGATAGATGTGCCGGAAGACTTAAATGCATGAAAACTGTTGTTGTGCAGATGTTTGAGCCAGATTAGCAGTCAGCCCTGAAACAAAATATGTTCATGTTCCCCTCAGGATGAATTGTGATGACTTTGATCCTCTGACTCTGCATCTAGCACCATAATCAGGTCAAAGTTTAAAAATGTTCAATACTTCTGTTTATGATCAAATACCTGCAGAACTAATTAATGACATCCCCATCAGCCTCAGCTGCACTTTGTGTTAACTGCTAACTAGCATGGTAACATCAGCATATTTACTTTGTCATTGTGGGTATGTTAGCATGAGCGTGAGTTTTGCCAAAGTACAGAAACTAACGTGGCTGCAGACTTGTTGGAACGAACATGGGCTTAGTCTTCTTACGTCACAGTATGTAAAATAGTTATTAGTTTTATTTTATTTCTGTATCATGCCAAACATTTGACCCGTCCCATATGGGATTGCAAGACACCACTATTTAACAGACATCTTCCGTGTTCTGCATATACAAATCATGTGGAGAAATACATGAATAACTATATAAATATGTTCAAAGAAACTATGTGTTATATACTACCAGCAAATAAAGTTCAAACTAGCTATGCAGTGGAGTCAAAGTTGAAAAAATACCGGAGACCTTTCCCACAGTTTGACATTGTCACAGTAAAAAGGGGTAAATAATAAAATGACTGATGATTGAATTCAGTTACCGGGACACTACAGAACTGAGCCATCATTAATGATATTAGTAAAACCTGTGCTTTTCCCACTGTGAAAAATAAGTTAAATATTCTGTCTATTGACAGCATCTTACAGGCCCTGCACACCTGGGCTACACCCACACAGGTGTTTTCACTGATTAGACCTCTAGCTAGGGACTGAATCTCACTTCTCTAATTTGATTTCCAGTCATTCTGGCTGATTAGACCTCTGCTCAGGTTGAAGGGGTGCTTGAGCTTTGATGGGATTGTATCAGGTCACAAATCTTCATCTACCAATAGGAATGATAAAGGTGTAATTCCCTAACAGGTGCAACAAAGCTAACAAGAGACTCAGGAATATGTCATTCAATCAGACTACACACACCCACACAGTCCTGGGAAGAGGTGTAATCAGCCAGATTAACTGGAGACACCTATGTGGGTGTTCAGAGCTCTTATTCCTGCCCCGAGGAGCGAGATTGGATCTCTGATAAGCTATGAGCGAGGATACACGAGAGCAGCCTTTCCGAAAGCCGTTGCTAACTCCTCCCATACAGCTGAAGAATTCACGTGACGCTTCAGAAGAAAGGACATCTCATCCCTCTAAAAAAATGTCCTTGTTCCTTCTCTCCTCCCATGATTTCCTTGCGTCTCTCCCATGCTTCCTTGGTGGGACGGACTAAGATGCAAGGAAGGGAAGCAAGTGAAGGAAATGAGGATGCACTTTAAGGGAAGTGAGATTCAGCCAAATTCAGCTGGTGGCCTAATGTATGTCCCCTCGTTACTCTGTTCTCCTTCAACCTGAGTAGAGGCCTCATCAGCCAAAAAAACTCAAAGCAGCTGCAGGGCCTTTAAGGTGATACACAACCTGGCTGACTAATCACACTTCAGGACATTGGTCTAATTAATTAGCAGATTTTAGCGACGGGTCCTGTACTCTCTCAGCGATTTCCTGGAAAAGACTTTGTAATTTGGTACTAATTAAAGAGAAAATGGAGATAATGTTCTCAGACACTACATATGGTAAGTACCCACTAATTCATTAGAGATTGTGAGAAAGGAAAAAGTCAATTATATAGAAGTAAATGCAGAAAGTAGATAAGAGTTGGGAAGAGTTCCAGGGGCATTTCATTCCACAAACTGCTGCTAGAATTTTAATTAGGGTTGCCATTGATTGTAATTTAATTCATCAAATAGTTTTTTTGAGACGGTGAGGAATTAAAACGCTACGCATGAAAGACTGATTTCTTAATAACTTACCACTCTGAAACGTCTTTCTCCAGTCTAGGTTGTAGCCATGGTTACCGGCTGAAGCGGGTTTGTTTTGGATCACACTAGCTTGCTTGTCAGGCCCTGTCCTACTCTGCTTCTGACTGGCTAGTAGTCCTTACCTAGCTACTGTCAGGGCACGCCCTCATACTCTGCTTCTGACTGGCTAGTAGTCCTTACCTAGGTACTGTCAGGGCACGCCCTCATACTCTGCTTCTGACTGGCTAGTAGTCCTTACCTAGGTACTGTCAGGGCACGCCCTCATACTCTGCTTCTGACTGGCTAGTAGTCCTTACCTAGGTACTGTCAGGGCACGCCCTCATACTCTGCTTCTGACTGGCTAGTAGTCCTTACCTAGGTACTGTCAGGGCACGCCCTCATACTCTGCTTCTGACTGGCTAGTAGTCCTTACCTAGGTACTGTCAGGGCACGCCCTCATACTCTGCTTCTGACTGGCTAGTAGTCCTTACCTAGGTACTGTCAGGGCATGCCCTCATACTCTGCTTCTGACTGGCTAGTAGTCCTTACCTAGGTACTGTCAGGGCATGCCCTCATACTCTGCTTCTGACTGGCTAGTAGTCCTTACCTAGGTACTGTCAGGGCACGCCCTCATACTCTGCTTCTGACTGGCTAGTAGTCCTTACCTAGGTACTGAGCATGTGTGACTCCCAACAAAGATGGAACAGAAGTGAGAGGTCTCACTCTGTAGCTAAAACAGAGAGCTCAACACACAGGGTGAAAAGAGGAGCTGCAGCAATGTGCAGTACAACAAAAATATGGTGTTTTTTGAAAATGAAACCATGTAAACCTATTCTGGTACAACCTCTGAACCTGAAAATGAGCATAATGAGGTTTTTAAGACAAGTATTCTTTGTATTACAAGTTTTCTGAAATGTTATGTTTAAATATGCAAACAAGGCATTATCTTGTTAAATATGTGCTAATACATTTTCAGAATATAAATGTGAACATCGGATAAAGCCAAGTTTAAAAAAAAAAATTTCATTATAGACATGTTATAGTCAAAAGATGTTTACAGAGGGATATCTTTATCACTCCATAATTCAGAAAATTATGTCAACAGCCATTGAAAACCAATGTTCGCCATGTTTTTAGGTATAGATGTTGTATAAATCGGGCTGTGGATGACATCTCAACAAAGCCCTGTGTAACAAGATTCAGAATATAGATAGGAATGAAAGTGGAACGCTTGTATGTTTGTGCTGCTGAAGTGGAGATTTCTGGCTCAGAGTCTGAGAACAAAACCTTTTTAAAGATGTGGATTATAAAATGTCTTCAACTTTTCATTGGAAACCATTTTACAGACAATATCAGCTCCACATAACTCTCTCTGTATCTCTCAGTATAACTATGTTCAGAAGATTGTGGCGTCCGGTGACTTTGCTGCGCAGAAACCAGAGTGAAGATAATGACCTCTTCTGAAGAGTCCATCATGTTTTTTCTTTGGTGTTTTAAAGGGGTTAGTTCGGCTACACCAGTCACACAATAACGCTAACTAACCGATGGAGGCAGCGGTAGAGCAGCAACTCCCGTGTTCTGCGAGGTAAAGACTGTTTTTGTCAAAGGCAAGGCAACTTTATTTATTTAAATTATTAAGGAGTCTGGTGGCTTTGAAGAGAGCAGAGAGAACGGCTTCAGTTCCCCGTTGTAAAGGGCTGTCTGACAGCAAGGTAAAGCGCTGAAAATATTATAAATATAGCGTACAATTAAACTGATATGTTTTTAGGTGTCTAAAATGTATTTAGCTGCTGTCCCCGGCCAGAGCAGGACATAGCTTAACTTCCGTGTCGGTACTCCTGCCAGCTTCTCCAATTGTCAGCTTTTGTTCACTTCGCGCTACTAGGGAGAGGAGAGGAGTAGAAGGAAGGTTCTACACAGGCGCGCGGATTTGATGTCTCTTTAATTAGATGACGTAAGAATATTACAAGTAAAATACAAGATCATATAAAGGTTTATGACTGGTGCGCTTTATTAAGATGAACTGATAACTTAAGATATAGACACAATTGTACAATTTATCAATCTGTACAAAACATAAAACCATTCATTTTGACCCCCCTCTCACATTCAACCTTTCAAATCCATTGAAATGACATCATTTCACTCTTAACACGTTTACACTGGAATTAGTCAGTTATAGAATTCAATATAGTAAAAAAAAAAAAAGTGAAAAAAAGAAATCAAATCACAATTCTTAAAAAAAACAAAAAACAGAACAATGGAGGTACATGAAACAGGATTCGGAAATCATATTTTCGGAAGAAAGAAATCACTTTGTCCACAGATTGCCAGCTAAGTGAGTCTGGCGAGGCCCGGCTGGCGGCGCCGTCTGTTCCCAAGAAACGCCATTGGCACTGCCAGCCAGGCTCACACACACACTCCAGAGCTACCCATCTACCCTCTGCCTCTAAACACACACACACACACACACACACACACACACCAAGTTCAGGCATTGTATACGTCTGCTAACACCACCATACACTGACACGGCTATAACCTGGAAATTCAACAGAACACACACTCGGGAGTTTATAGTAAAGTAGGTTGTTTAGCGAGGCATCTGTCCGCTCACACACTGGACACAACACTTAGCTCGTTAGCATGTCGTCTTAGCTAGCCAAGCCTAACCCTCAGCAGATTTCATGCAGTTAATGACAATGTTAGCTACATAAGGCGATACGACACGGAGTTGCAGTCGTAACAGAAAGCCATGCACTGTGTTGAAGTCAGAGGCAGCTCGGTGTACGTAGGCTTAATGTGACGGGGACAACACGGCTGTCTGTCCCCTCGAGGGACAGTCAGAGCAACGGTATTGGTTGAGGAGGAGGTGGGTATGAGGGCGAGTTGTGAATGAGACAGGTGAAGGAGGCACTGTGATCAGACGTTGAAAGAATGGAGCTCAACTCCCGAAAAGTGTTTCCTTGATTCCTCGTCGTGTCCTTCATCAAATATTTTCAGTCTGTTAACAAGGAGTCGAGGAAAGACTTTTGAGACTTTACGTTCCACAGTGGCTGAACATATTTTGGTATTTGAAAAGTGGAAGCGTCTTCAAAAAAACGCGGTACATCCGACAAAAAAACAAAGAGGTCCCGATTCTCCATGTGCAGTAAAAATCTAATCCTAGACAAGAAATTATGTTTATCGATTAAGGTTCAGTGCAAGATAGGTGACAACTTCACGCTCATGAAATCAACCCCGAGGGTGAAGGACATTTCCTACTTTCTCAGCTGCGTCCTAGCTACAGTTCCGTGGTTACATGCAAAGCATAATTTGCCCAACGACATTTTGATTATATTGTTGAGTATCATAAGAATACGAGAATACTACATCAGTTACTCATACTTCTGCATTTTTTTTTAATTCCTTCATTTGCTATAGAAGTGCACTAAGAAACAAAACATCCAAAGAGCTATGTGCTAGTTTTCTGCATAGTTGTAGTCAAAAATGAATGCATTCTGTTTGCCCTAATGGAGCAGGAAAGCCCGATGGACTAATGCGTCTTCGATCGGAAAATCCTTCAGCATAAGCATGACAATCTCTGTATGAAGATACACCGAGACTTAGTAGGACAATATGAAACAATATGAAAATCTGAATGTACAGGAGTTGTGTTAAGCTTCCACGGCGGCAGCCCAAATTTCCACACCCTCCAGGCAATGATAGCGTTCCACACAAACAAGTCCAGATTGAGTCTTTTGCCTGATAAAACATGCAGCACAGCAGAGTGCCATCTTTTTAAAGACATGCGAAGCTGACCCGACCCTGCCACCCGCTGTAAACGCGGTGACAACAACGCGCTACATGCAAGCTCACTCGCTCTGTCCACTGCGCTAAAACTGAAGCTTGGCAAATGCAACAAAAAACAGTTTCAATAGCATCATATTCACAGCAATCAGATCAAATGGTATGACACTACCGGAGCAGCGTCTACACTGTGCTCCATACATCCACATGGTTTTCCAAAAAAAAAACAGTACATTGCACTAAAGAGGAGGGGGGGGGGGGGGGAGCTTGTATATGGGAATACACTTCAGAGCAACTTTGATGTGCTTTAAATTTATTTATACCTAGTTATAGATATGATACAAGACAGAGAAAGATCATGAAAAAAATGTGGAGAAATCAACAGGAGCACAGAAGTATGAAGAAAACAATCACATTCATATATTAAGACATTTGTGTGACATGTCAGCGCATCTACAGTAATGAAATCTAAAGTGATATGAAATGCCTGCTGCCTGCTGTCCTGCAGTCGCCTAGCGACTGAGGGGCTCTGCTTGGGGGGGTCACCCCACGCGGTGACTTCTTACACTGGGGGATATTTACCTGGGGTGGGGGTTGAGGGAGAGGAGGAGGGGTTTGGGGGGAGGCAGGTACAGATAGGTGCAGGGTGAGGGTCACAGCCTCGAAGCTGTGGCTCGTCCCTCCCGCACCGCGCAGTACGCTGAGGCAGTCTATTTTCTGAGGGGCGGGGCTTGGAGGAGTTGTGAGAGGGAGGGGAGGGGAGGGAGGGGAGGGCGGGGGGGTAAAAGGTGAGGGGGTAGCAGCAGATCCGTGGCTGGGCTAGATGTTCTGACAGCACTGCATCTTTGGTTTGTTCTCAGTGGGCTGCACCTGGATGTTGACCACGTTGTTGCTGGGGGACATGTCACTCTCCTGACGCTCCGACATCTGCTTCTGGGAGACGATACGGTAGATCTCTGGGGGGGGGGGGGTATATAACAGTGTCATTTAGAGTTACAGCCTGTTTACCTCTCTCCCTGTCTGGTTTACAATCTGCCACAACACACACTCTGCTTTCGTGCTGAATTAGGGCTGGGTAAAAAAATATTATATAAAAAATCTGATATTGATTAATAAAATCAACAGAGACAGCAGATTAGAATGTCTCAATGGAAAGTCACGGTGAACATTTCACATCATGCAAATGATTTCAAATCTACCAATGATGTCATAATGCCCCTACATGTTTACAATGTATTGTTAAATCTGCACCCCCCCCCCCCCCCCCAAATCAGTCTTAAAAACTGGATATTATTGGAACATAAAAATTTGATTATTATTTAAAATATAATATGTACAATATAATAACACTTTGGCTTTGACCAGCAGACAGACAGTTTAATGTTACTTCTGTAGAACTGATCAACCTGTCGACGATTTTCTCGAGTACTCGATTAGTTGTGGATTTATATAATGTCAGAAAATGGTGAAACATGTCGATCAGATATGACGTCCTCAAATGGCTTGTTGTGTCCACAACTCAGACATTCAGTTCACTGTCCCAGAGGAGAGAAGAGACTAGAAGATATTCAGATTACTGTCACAGAGGAGAGAAGAGACTAGAAGATATTCAGATTACTGTCACAGAGGAGAGAAGAGACTAGAAGATATTCACATTTAACACGCTGACATCAGAGAATTGATTACTTTTTTCATAAAATAATGACCCAAACCAATGAATCGATTATCAAAATAGTTGGCGATTAATTTAATAGTAGACAACTAAGATTAATCTGTGCAGCTCTAATTAGTTTATGGGATTTAAAGACAATAGGATACAGCATAATACCAGCCGTATCCTTTAAATGCCACTAAGTTGACTCCGTATTAGTTTCGATATACTTATTCGTTGATCCAGTCGTTCATTCTGTTACACAACAAATGACAAGACTTTCATACAGACTGTCTGTATGCAGCAGGACCAATAGCACAGAACCCCCCCCCCCACACACACACACACACACACACACACACACACACACACACACACACACACACACACACACACACACACACACACACACACACACACACACACACACACACACACACACACACACACACACGATAACAAAAGGTTTGCCACTCCTAAAAGATAAGCCATTCTGACATTATGTAATAAGGTAGGTCCGGTGGAGCCGTGTGCTCCTGCTCGGTTTGTATCTCTGCCCAGCAGTTCAGTTCTCTCTCTCTCTCTCTCTCTCTCTCTCTCTCTCTCTCTCTCTGAAAAGATGTTTGTCATTTTGACACAAATACATTTAATAAATGACATGTTGATGTTTGAAAGTATCTAGGTTTTGACATAAATGTAATTTAAAAATAAATAAATATCGATTTTCAAATATTGCACCTGTCAATACAGAATGAAATATTCTGTAGCCTATTTTGCCGTCAATACTGTCGACGTTTGTCTTTGCTATTGACCAAATAAAGTTGAAGAACACGCTCTTATTTAATTTGATCAATGGTGACTTTGTTGTGGTTTTTGTAGTTTAGTCCAGCGGTTTACGTGTGTCCAGACAAGGTTAGCAGCAACAGCGCCACGCAGGCAGGCAGTGTGCAGGAGGCCTAAGACAAAAAGACCGTACCAACCTGTCAGAATGGTCTGGAAGGCCGTCTCAACGTTGGTGGAGTCCAGAGCCGATGTCTCCAGGAAAGATAAACCATTCTTCTCTGCAGGCCAAAGTAAAGCAGCGTGTTAACCACATGTCAGATATGTCCCATTCCACAGAGAGCAGACCGGTATGACCTGTAGTATGACCTGTAGTATGACCTGTAGTATGACCTGTAGTAAGACCTGTAGTAAGACCTGTAGTAAGACCTGTAGTAAGACCTGTAGTATGACCTGTAGTATGACCTGTAGTATGACCTGTAGTAAGACCTGTAGTATGACCTGTAGTATGACCTGTAGTAAGACCTGTAGTAAGACCTGTAGTAAGACCTGTAGTATGACCTGTAGTAAGACCTGTAGTAAGACCTGTAGTAAGACCTGTGTAACTCGTATGCAGCCCAAGAAAAAACATTACATCAAATAAAAAGTTACACAGTATAATCTAATCTAATTAACTCACCATTAGGGGTGAAAATCCCCCCCCCCACGCCAAAACTCTCTCCAGCTTTGCGTTTAGCATAGGGCTGCACAATATATCGTTTTTTTATTGCCATCGCGATATCAACTGCGTCATAATAATATCCCAAAAGGCTGCAACATATCACGAAAGACACTCGGAGATTTTTTTTTGTTGGCTGAAGAAAAAAATCTAAAAACTGCACTTTAAAATTTAACTGTCTTTTTATATATATATATATATATATATATATATATATATATATATATATATATATATATATATATATATATATATATATATATATATATATATATATATATATATATATATATTTGTGCCTTTTATATTCAATTCAATGTTCAATAAAAAATTTGGGAAATTATTTCCTTTCATTTATTTTATATTCAACAAGCAGTTTGTTGTATTTTAGCAGAATACTTACAGCAGCAGAAATGCAGAACTGAGTGCACTTTAATTTCGGTTTATTTATTGCAAATAATATCTTTATCGTGATATTCAACGTTATTGCATATCTGATATTTTCCTCATATCCTGCAGCCCTAGTCTAGCAGTCATTACAGTTCAATTTAGCTGAGAAAAGTGTGCCTGGTGCGAATTTGTGTTTCCTGGCATAGCGAAAGGCCTGTCCCGCCTTACTCGGCCTCCGATTGGCTAACCAATCTCACTCCTCATGCCTAAACCTAACCAATCCAACCGGCTATGGGCCCTATCTTGCACCCGGAGCAGCGCAAAGACCGATGCAGTTGTCAATTTCCCGTCCAGCGCCCACGTCGTTCCAATAGCAAATGCCCCTGCACCCATCTGTGCGCCCATGGGCGTGCTGGTCTTACAGGGAGGTGTGTTCAGGTGCATTCTGGGCGTGTTGGTCTTACAGAGAGGTGTGTTCAGGTGCATTCTGGGCGTGCTGATCTTACAGGGAGGTGTGTTCAGGTGCATTCTGGGCGTATTGCTATCTTGAGGCAGCGGGAAGTGATCGCACCATTGACCAACAGAAACCTGGTCTAAAGTCAATAACGCAGCATTTCATTGTTTTTGTAACAGCAAATTAGTAAAATACTCCTAGGCTCGTGCACAGCGTGCGCGCACTATGCTTGTTACACACACAGTGAAGCACAGCAGCACACACACATGCAGAAGATTACAAATAAAAATATTACGGTGCAAATCCTCCATCATAATAGCAATACTCCAAGGTCCAAACGCGCCTGGCTTTTAAAGGGAATGGGAGATGATCTCTGATTGGTTGATTGCATGTTACGCCCAAAACACACCTCTGATTAATGAAGACACTAAGTACAACCCTTTAGAACCATGCGCCCGGCGTACGGACCCTTTTTGCCATCGTCAAACTAGCAAAAGTGGATGTGGACACGCCCTAAACGCAACTGCGCCAGGCGCGTAACTCAGACCGTTAAAAATAGGGCCCTATAACTTTTTACCTGTAAAATGAGATGTTAATTATATTTCCACACAGTAAAAGACATAAAAGTGTGCGTCCCGGTCATAGTTCATCTATAAAATCCTGCCAGGCAGCTGAACAGTAGAGGAGGTCGTACCAGCGTCTGGTCTAACATCACTAGCTGACGTTGCTGATCAACACCAGAGCTCAGAGAGTCAGAAACAAAGTCTCTCCTTGTGAAACTAACTGGGTGCTGTCTTTTCCGGCTGCCGGTGTCTTGTGGTATCTGACAATCTTGATGCGTTTGTCTCATCAAGTTATTGTTTTGGATGGTGAAGCTCTTTGGATGGTGAAGCTCTTTGGTTGTTTTACGGTGCCATTTAGATGGGTTTAGATTGAAACTTTTGATTGTATTGTATTTTTAGTTCAGATTTTGTGGCATATTTTGTGTTTTTGGGATCAGTTCACTACTTTCATTGAATTTTTGATGTTTTTATTACATTTTATAGCTTTTGCAAAAACAAAACAGTAACTTAACTTTGACAGTCTGTGATTTTCTACTCAATCTTAACTATGTTGAAATAATTCATAATTTCAGCTTTTTTTTTTCTCTTATGAATAAGGTTTGTTGACCAAGAATTCCAAATAAAAGTGTAAAACTAGCGGTAATAAGTTGTTAGTGGTGAATCCAGTGGTAGTGAAAATAAACACAGAAAAAAACGTCAGAACCCTAAAAAAAAGTGTCTAAAAAGGGTTAATTTGCAATTCTTACCCAGGAGAACAACAAGTTGCACGGTTGACAACACAAGGGTTGACCCAAAGTTTTTTAGATCAGAAATATGGGTTTCTTACAACCAAATTGCCCCCAAAATAACTTGGTGCATGCATGTACGTTGCATGGAAGCCCTGCAACATTCTTCGCAGGTAAAATTAATGATTATATTGAATTGTTTGTTTTATTCAATTTTATAGCATTTGAAAAACATTTTTTAAATGGTTTTAAAACAGTCTCAGGACTAAACTTTGACATAAAGCATTATGTGATTCACTCAACATCCTCTGATCTTAACTATTAGTCAAAAGAATTCATATCTGCTTTTTTTTTCAAACTCAAAAATTAATTAAAATTAATTTTCTATTTTGTCCCCGGAGGTCGACGGGAAGACAACACAGGTTTAAAAAGGTTGTTTCAGGCGCCCGGATATCTCAGTTGGTAGAGCGCGCCCATATATAGAGGTCTACTCCTCGACACAGCGGCCGCCCGGTTCGACTCCGACCTGCGGGCCTTTGCTGTATGTCATTCCCCCCTCTCTCTCCCCTTTCATTTCTTCAGCTGTCCTGTCAATAAAGGCCTAAAAATGCCCAAAAATAATCTTAAATAAAAAAAAGGTTGTTTCATTGTATAAATAGAAGACAACTGTCTCACCAGCAAAAGCCCGCGCCTCATCAGTGGGAACAGCTCGGAGGTGACGCAGGTCGCTCTTGTTGCCCACCAGCATGATGACGATGTTGCTGTCGGCGTGATCTCTCAGCTCCTTCAGCCAGCGCTCCACGTTCTCATAAGTTAGATGCTTGGCAATGTCGTAGACCAGGAGAGCCCCCACTGCCCCACGGTAGTACCTGCAGCACAGCCACATGCACACAACGTCAAATCTCTGGAATATCCAGGGTGGTTTTGGAGCACTTTGGTCCGCTGATTTCAGCCTCAAACTGCCAGCGTGTTGCATTAGTCCAGCTGGATACCTGAGCTGCCAGATTGTGCTCCAGCTGATTGTCTGTCATCACATCACATACCCACATAGGCCAAGTTCCCTTGGCCTTTGGAATTAAAATAGCCCCACATCATCACATCCCCTTCACCATACCTAGAGATTGGCATGGTTTATTTCAGTTAACCTAATAGCTGGTTTGAGTTGCATTGAGAGATGATCTTATGGAAAGTACCCCATGCCAATCTCTAGGTATGGTGAAGGGCGTGTGATGATGTGGGGCTATTTTAATTCCAAAGGCCAAGGGAACTTCATCAGGATGCATAGTATCCTGGATCCATGAAATAACTGGCCTTTAAAAATAAAAGCCTGCCTGCCTCTATGGGAATTTAACATAGGGGTATGTATAATTATGCCCCCTGTATTTTAAGGAAGAACATTTATTTATTTACGATACATTATTCATTCACAAAAAAAATTGGGTCCTTTTTAAAAGGTCGGATTTTCTCATTTTTTTTAATTAAGGCATTAAGATCAATGTCCAAAAGATGATTTTTTTTTTTTATTCCTCTTTATTTATTTTTTTATTCCTCTTTATTCATGGGTTTATTCATGGGTTCATTCATGGGTTCATAAACTTATGAGCACCACTGTATAACAGCTTCATATTTCTGCGGCGTGTTTAGTGTGACAGTGCAGTAAATGACAGGTGGATGTTGTGTGTGTGTGCCTTGACGTCACCACCACCACCACCTTTATGATTTGCATAGGAAACAATGGCCTGCCGGGGCCACGCACAACCTCAGCAGGAAGTCATAATCTGTACATTGTGGAGAAAATTTAAAATGGACTAGAAAATGAAAAGACATCAACTAGTTGGGTATCGCCAATCATTTCTCAAATTGATTCTGATTCACAAGGTGCCGATTTGATAACCTTTTCGATTCAATATCAATTAGGTTAGGGACATTTCAGTTACAATACCAACTCTGCTTGGAAATAAACAAGATTGTCAGAACTTCTGCTGTCGATTTGATCAAGCAATAAGCAACCCTCAAATAGTTTTTATAATGCACCAGGTTAATGTTTACATTAGGTAAAGGGGGTCAACTCACCAATCAATGGTGAAAAGGCATATATAATAAAAGACTAATTTCTGGAATTTATCAATCGATATTAGATCACTCAAACGAAGATCAATATGAATTGGAGAATTGATTATTTTAACCCAGCCCTATAGTACCAACACAGAGGAGGGGGTTTAAATGGATCTGATGCTTAGTAACAATTCTGGAGTAAGTCATAAAAGCCATCCTATGAAGTATGATATGTATATTACAATTATGTGAATTGGACAGTGTATTCTGGCTGGCATGTTTGTATTAGGGATCAGCCAATTATCGGCCTGGCCGATATTTGGTGTATTTGCGGAATATCTGTATCTGTGTTTAATTTTACAAATAACCGATTAAGTTAATGAGTTAAAAAGTGCGCTACTTTGGCTCCACTACAGCTCTGTGAGCAGTGTGCAACACAAACTGGTAGCATGTTAAAACTTCAGAAAGCTATTTTTGTTTTAATGTATCCATTTTGTTGACTGTGTATTATGTTTAACCCTCTGAGGACAAAAGCAAGCAATATAACAATTTCATTTTAGACATTTATGTACTAATTTATTCATATATTACGCTCCATTTTGTGAACCCAAGACCTTTGTAAAGTCATTTCAAGCACCAAAACAAATGAGTGTAGGTATGTTTTCAAAAGGTGATTTGAGAAATATTTGCGCTTTAGGGCCAAATTATCTCTTCACCACGTTGCTCTGGAACAATGTTGGGTGTCACATTACAGAAAGCTGAGTTTATTTGGAACATTTTGATATGAAACACATGGTTATAGGTTTTTATATATATATATATATATATATATATATATATATATATATATATATATATATATATATATATATATATATATATAGTTGGTTATTGGTTGGTAATTTGAAACCCAAATTATCCAATTATTATGGACGCTATCTGACATTAAGCGTTTCTGCTTTACATTTTCAGCAGGGCAGCGGAGCGGCTGTGGGTTGACTCTCCACGGTTCTCATGGGCTTTATAAGTCTTAACGTGAAAAAGCTTAACGTGGTTTAATGTACCTAAACAACGATCAGTGATCATCAACTTTCTCTTATATTGCTCCTCATAACCACTGAAAACGGTCAAAAAAATCTAACCCAAAGTCCAATTATTATGGACGTTATCTGACATTAAGCGTTTCTGCTTCATTAGATTTAGATCATTCACTTTTTTTTTTTTGACGACGTAGTTAAGGCTGCAGGCGTGTGTTGCTTAGGCGGCCGCCTTAACTGCAAAGTGCTGCTGGAAACCCTGAATAATGTGGACAAGAAAAGACTAAATAAAAAATCCACATGAATGTACTAAGGGATATATAAGCATGAGACGCGTGCAATGACAGGGCAGGGACTGACCCTGTAGTTCAGTCTGCATGGTAAGGTGCTCTATGAGAGTGTGTGTCATGGTGGTATAGTGCAAATAAGTCCAATAGTGCAAGGATAAAGTCTAGAGACCAGCATTAAATATGGACAATATAAGAGAATAATGTAGACATAACAATATATAAAAACCAGCAGTGCAAGGATAAAGTAGACAGTAGGATAGACACAAATCAAAAGTATATATTAGAGGTTTGAAATAATAGGGTTACATCCATTGATCAAGTATTACATTAGATGTCCTCCTCTCTACTCACGCTGATGTGATGGCCCGGTAGCGCTCCTGGCCAGCTGTATCCCAGATCTGGGCCTTCACCGTCTTGCCGTCCACCTGGATGCTGCGCGTGGCAAACTCCACGCCGATTGTGCTCTTACTCTCCAGGTTGAACTCATTGCGGGTGAAACGGGACAGCAGGTTACTCTTCCCCACACCGGAGTCACCAATAAGGACCACTGAGACACAGGGAACACGTGTTAACTAGGGCTGGGCAATAATTCAATATGATAATGTATCGTCTTTCAATGGAATCATATCGTGATATACAATTACGTTGTCTAAATTAGTAAAAACAAGCACATACTAACTCAATGTTCTCAGAAAATCTGTTGTGAAACATTTTGAGGCAATATTATTTGAAGAATTACAGATTTGTTTTAACACACTATTTTTGTGCATGCATGTACATAGTATATAGCTGGAAAAAAAAACTTTTTTTCCTTCTATAATTTCACTTGACACTGTTTACCACATTGTTGATGATTATCTAAAATCTCATTGTAAAAAATATTTTGTGGTAGCACCACTTGTCAACCCTACAATATCGAAAATGTTTTTGTTCAAGAATATCGTGATATCTGATTTTCTCCATATCGCCCAGCCATAATGTTAATGCAACCGATAAGAAAAACACGTTACGTGTTAGAAAATGTACAACCGATCTACTTCCTGTGTGAACATTGCTCCTGAGTTTTTACTTATATTTAAATGGCCGCTTTAAGAGATTTCATACAAATGATACCTGTACGCATTGATCTCACTTCATGAAACTGTTTAAAGTTGTTTTCAAGTTAAACTGCCAAACACTGTTTGGGTCCTCCTGCTTCTCATTTGTGAGGATCTGCTGCTTTTCTTCGTCCTATGAGACACTACGCTGAATATCTTTGGGTTTAAACTGTTGGTCGGACAAAACAAGTTCCTCAAGATGTCACTTTGAGCTTTAAAATGTTGTAAACTAGTTGAAAAATGTTATTTACATTTCAATGACTAAATGAGTACTTGATTGAGTGTTTCCTCTCTGATTTTGTAGTGGCGGCCCGCCACGGCAAAATTTCTGCCGCCACGGTATCAGAAATAGGGCAAACGCACAATGTAGTCGCGGACTCACGGTTGACTTTTAAATTATCCTGCCGCTCACATTGCAATTTAACAACAAGTAGAACTAGTCAGAGGTTATTGGGCCCGTCCAGTTTAACTCCACATACGGTTGTGTTGATGCAGTTTATTGTCTAAACGTTCGCTACGCTTTCTTCCAAGTCGACTATTAAACGAACAGCTCCACCAAAAACGTCACCGCTGTGGGTCTGTTCTGATTGTCAGCTCGTCGTCCTGATATCAAACAGGTGGAAACATTAAAACGGTAAGTGAGTCAGTGTAATATAATATAACTTGGAAATAGTCCATAGATGTAGTAATTTGGGTTTTGGTTTCCCTATGAAGAATTTCTTGTAAAATTCATTTCGTAGACCTGTTATAGATGTTAAGTGCCCTATAGTTCCTCAAAAAATACAGTTCAATCAAAGATGAAAATATGCTTCATTGTGTGTGAATAGGTGTATAAATATGTGTTTGTGTTGCAGCGAAGTGTCAGTTCCGTTTCATATGTAAACATTTGGCAGCGGGGGGTGGGGGGAACCTGCCCCCTTTGCTAAAAAAACTCAAAGGAAACACTGATTAATTGAGAAAGAAATAGCCAGATTAATCAATAAAGAAAATAACGATTAGCAATTACAACTTGTTCCACAATATTACCTACTTACTGTATCATGCCATATTGGTACTCAAGCATAAAGCATGTACGCATTCTACTTTTTCTGTACGTTTCTACTTTTTATAATTGGTGCCCTTGTCTATTATTACTTTTTCATCTCATCAATTTCACTATTGCCCTGTCATGCCTTGTTAATTGCAGAATATCCTGAAACCCTTGAACCTGTATATGTTTAGGAATATAGTAATCTTATTTTATTTAATTCCAACCAGTCCATCCATCTATAATCCTGTACACAGCCTGGACAGGTGGTCAAGTGTGAATATTTGAACAGGTGTGTTTTGCGAATGTTGTTTATGACAGAATCAAATCAAGCAAATATTCACACCCACATTAATATCTAACCTACATGTGGAAATGTATGCTATGGGGCAGCCTCTAGCTCACCCAGTAAGAGCGTGCTCCCCATCTAGGCTGAGTCCTCTGCAGCGGCCCGGGTTTGAATCCGACCTGCGGCTCTTTGCTGCATGTCATCCCCTCGCTTTCTCGCCCCCTTTCCTGTCTATCCACTGTCACTATCAAATAAAGGGGAAAGCCCCAAAAAATAATCTTTTAAAAAAGGAAATATAGGCTATATTTAGTAATATAAAACAGCGTAGGTGTTTAGTATTCTGCATATCAGTACATGTACAAATGTCATGCAGTTTTAGTACAGTGTTTCCCACAGATTAGAAAGCAATTTGTGGTGGACGCAGTGTAGAGAGAGAGAGAGAGAGAGAGAGAGAGAGAGAGAGAGAGAGAGAGAGAGAGAGAGAGAGAGAGAGAGAGAGAGAGAGAGACGAATATGCTGCGTATTTTAAATAGCGTTAATAAAAAAAATGAATAACGAAACGCAATATGTGGCAGCTGGTGTTGATTCTGTGGCACACCGCCACGAATGATTCTGTGAGTGGGAAACCGTGGAGTATGTGGTGCTAAAGTAATCCTAATCATCATACACAAAATGCTAAACTTGTAACATGAAAGAAAAACATGAAGCTGTAGAGAATTTGTAGAATAAGTAGACTTTGTACCACGATAATTTAATTAATAAAACGTGAATTAGTACTTTACTAATATCTTCATGATGATTGTTATTCCGCAAACCCAAACGTTACATCTAACACCAACCTACACCGACATGTAGCTAGATGCCAGTTTGTTTACACAAACTTTTGGCACAAAAACCATACAGCCTTCTATTCTTTCTAAAAGTTGTACTGTACATATTTCTTATAGTGTCTTTTTTGATTGCAATATTTCTGTTCTTTATGTCCCTGACTGTTGCAGTACTTTGCTCTATGGTCTATCCCCTTTCTGTATGTTTATTGCGTGCATCAAACGCACCGAAGTGGAAACTTACTTTGGCAATCAATCTCATTCAGATTGACAAGCATTTACGAAAACCTTTTTTACTACCCAACTTTAATTAAAAAATGTGCCAATATCTTGATGATAATCATGTTAATCCGCAAACCCAAAAGGTTAAATCCAACACCAACCTGTACTGAAATTGATACCAGTGTGTTTACTCTGACAGGCATTTACCAATCCCTGCTCAATAACCCTGTAACACTAAACATCCCCCTTTAATTCAATTATATTGTATAACACATAATTTAAAACATGTATCTGTCAAACATACATTGTATAGACTATCATATCCACCTACCTCAGATTAGGGGTGCAAGATATATTGACTCAATATCGTTATCGCAATATCACGTTGCGCAATATTATATCGAGGGGTGCAAGATATAGCGATTCAACATCGTTATCGCAATATATTGAAAGTGTCGCAATAAGTATGGAATATTTGGTTAATTTTGTGGAGCGCTGCATCCTGTCCGTTGGCTGTGTGGCTTAGTGTTTGATTTAGAGCCCGCATGAAAAGCTGTAATGATCATCTTTCATTGGCCAGTTATCGTGCCACTTGCACACATTGGTGCACGTAAGCGTACCATGTGACGTGTGTGCATATTTCGAGAGTGACAGTGTAAGTGAAGAAATAGACAACAAAACGGAATGAATCAGAAGAGAAAGAAAAGTTGTGTCCTGTTCTCTTTATTTATGTTATACTGTCCAACATGTCCTGTTCTTTCTTTATTTGTTATACTGTCCAACATGTCCTGTTCTTTCTTTATATATGTTATACTGTCCAACATGTCCTGTTCTTTCTTTATATATGTTATACTGTCCAACATGTCCTGTTCTTTCTTTATATATGTTATACTGTCCAACATGTCCTGTTCTTTCTTTATATATGTTATACTGTCCAACATGTCCTGTTCTTTCTTTATATATGTTAAACTGTCCAACATGTCCTGTTCTTTCTTTATATATGTTATACTGTCCAACATGTCCTGTTCTTTCTTTATATATGTTATACTGTCCAACCTGTCCTGTTCTTTTATATATGTTATACTGTCCAACCTGTCCTGTTCTTTCTTTATATATGTTATACTGTCCAACCTGTACAACATGTCCTGTTCTTTCTTTATATATGTTATACTGTCCAACATGTCCTGTTCTTTCTTTATATATGTT
Source organism: Zingel zingel (assembly GCA_023566125.1). NCBI lineage: Eukaryota > Metazoa > Chordata > Actinopteri > Perciformes > Percidae > Zingel > Zingel zingel. Next base: position 3,926,574 of record CM042315.1, read on the forward strand.
ATACTGTCCAACATGTCCTGTTCTTTCTTTATATATGTTATACTGTCCAACATGTCCTGTTCTTTCTTTATATATGTTATACTGTCCAACCTGTCCAACATGTCCTGTTCTTTCTTTATATATGTTATACTGTCCAACCTGTCCAACATGTCCTGTTCTTTCTTTATATATGTTATACTGTCCAACCTGTCCAACATGTCTTGTTCTTTCTTTATATATGTTATACTGTCCAACCTGTACAACATGTCCTGTTCTTTCTTTATATATGTTATACTGTCCAACATGTCCTGTTCTTTCTTTATATATGTTATACTGTCCAACATGTCCTGTTCTTTCTTTATATATGTTATACTGTCCAACATGTCCTGTTCTTTCTTTATATATGTTATACTGTCCAACATGTCCTGTTCTTTCTTTATATATGTTATACTGTCCAACATGTCCTGTTCTTTCTTTATATATGTTATACTGTCCAACATGTCCTGTTCTTTCTTTATATGTTATACTGTCCAACATGTCCTGTTCTTTCTTTATATATGTTATACTGTCCAACCTGTACAACATGTCCTGTTCTTTCTTTATATATGTTATACTGTCCAACCTGTACAACATGTCCTGTTCTTTCTTTATATATGTTATACTGTCCAACCTGTACAACATGTCCTGTTCTTTCTTTATATATGTTATACTGTCCAACATGTCCTGTTCTTTCTTTATATATGTTATACTGTCCAACATGTCCTGTTCTTTCTTTATATATGTTAAACTGTCCAACATGTCCTGTTCTTTCTTTATATATGTTATACTGTCCAACATGTCCTGTTCTTTCTTTATATATGTTATACTGTCCAACCTGTCCAACATGTCCTGTTCTTTCTTTATATATGTTATACTGTCCAACCTGTCCAACATGTCTTGTTCTTTCTTTATATATGTTATACTGTCCAACCTGTACAACATGTCCTGTTCTTTCTTTATATGTTATACTGTCCAACATGTCCTGTTCTTTCTTTATATATGTTATACTGTCCAACATGTCCTGTTCTTTCTTTATATGTTATACTGTCCAACATGTCCTGTTCTTTCTTTATATATGTTATACTGTCCAACCTGTACAACATGTCCTGTTCTTTCTTTATATATGTTATACTGTCCAACCTGTACAACATGTCCTGTTCTTTCTTTATATATGTTATACTGTCCAACCTGTACAACATGTCCTGTTCTTTCTTTATATGTTATACTGTCCAACATGTCCTGTTCTTTCTTTATATATGTTATACTGTCCAACATGTCCTGTTCTTTCTTTATATATGTTAAACTGTCCAACATGTCCTGTTCTTTCTTTATATATGTTATACTGTCCAACATGTCCTGTTCTTTCTTTATATATGTTATACTGTCCAACCTGTCCAACATGTCCTGTTCTTTCTTTATATATGTTAAACTGTCCAACATGTCCTGTTCTTTCTTTATATATGTTATACTGTCCAACATGTCCTGTTCTTTCTTTATATATGTTATACTGTCCAACCAGTACATGTCCTGTTCTGTAGACATGGTCCTTATTTATTTCTCCATGTTGGACCAGTCCAATATGACCGTCAGTTGAAATAAACCTTGTGTTGTAAGAAAACTTGAATTTGTTACAAATCTATTTTGATGCGTTTTCCCATAACTTTTGTAATTTTACATAAGTTTAAAAATATCGATATCGCAATATCACATTTTGTCAATAACGTGCAAAGCTACCTCAGATATAAGCAACCTGGTGTATTAATATACCTGATTTATTCCAGCATTTGCACTTTTCTTGTCTTACTGTTTACAATCCTCCATTGAGCTGTTTCTTTACTATGTATATATACACTTTTTTCAAACTTGTATCTGTACATAGTTCAGCTTTGTTGTCCTTGTTTTAGCCGTATCTATCTGTATTTCTGTGTACGAGTCAAATTGCCTGTAACGTTATGCGTTCACACTTCGTTGGCCATTAAAGCTGATTCTAATTCTTATTGTTTGTCAAACCAAGCTTTAATACAGTTTAAAAAAAATACATGCTAACACTTAGCCGCACGACACCCTACAAGATAATAAGTAAACGTGTGTGCATATGTCCCGTTCGCTCGGCTGGTTGGATCCCATGGAGATAACGTGATAACGGTTATCGTTAGTTAGGTGTGTCCGACGTGAAGCTAACATCTGCTAACTGCTAACGTTCAAGACGCCCTGTCGTTTCACGATAACTACCGTAACGTGACGAACCAACTGCTGATTCTGCTTCCACTGTTTAGCGAAGGGTCGTTTTAAGTCATGTGAACTCATTTAACGTGCTGACATTTCTCCGAAAGCTCGGTGAAAAACAACCTGGAGCACAAAAGGTGGACGTTGGCTAACGGCGGCTAAGGTTAGCATCAGCTGGCCTGTGCAGGATTGGAGAGCTGCAACAATAAGGAGAAGAAAAAAAAAACTTTGTTTTACCTTTGAACAAATAATCATATTCGTCATCTCTAGTGCCCATCGTCTTATTGTGAAATGGTTAGTCCAAGATTTAATTTGATATAATTGGGAAAAAAGGCGATCTACTGTATTTTACTCTTCCAACGGGAATCTGTTTGGAAGCCGTACTTCCGTAACTTCTTCTTCTTCTTCTCTGGCAGCGTAATGCCGTCACATAAAGAGACGTCTGCCCCCTGGTGGTCGACACAGCGGTGGAGGAAGTTTTCAGATCATGAGGAAAATGTAGTTAAAGTATTAAACGTATATAAAAAATGTTCCCTGTGACTGTTCTATTATAAATTATATCTTAATGTTTTATAATATATAATTTGATTAATATTTAATTAGATTTAATTATTACTTATGTATTAATTTAACCCTTGTGTTGTCTTCACGCCAACCATGCACTTGTTGTCCTCGCAGGTCAAAATAGAAAATTAACAGACATTTTTGACACATTTTTCAATGTTTTATATCGGGTTTTTTTTGTCCCTTTTTTTCAATGTTTTTGTCCCTTTTTTACACTTTTTAAAAAATGTTTATGTCGTTTTTTTTGGTCCCTTTTTTCAATGTTTTTGTCCCTTTTTTTGACTGTTGACGCGTTCGTCCACTACCACCAGTACTGTACGCGCCACTCACTAACTTATTACCACTACTCTTACACTTATTTTTGGAATTCATGGTCAATAAACCTCTTTTAAAGGAAATTATACAAAAATGTTGAGTCAAAAAAGCAGAAATTATGAATTATTTTGACTAATATAAGAGTAATGTATGTTGATGGATAATCACAAACTGGTTTATGTCAAAGTTTAGTCCGAATACTGTTTAGAAACCGTTTACATTTTTTTCAAATGCTATAAAATTTAAAAAAAAAACACTTAAAATGTAATGAAAGTATAGTGATCATTAATTGTACTTGTGAAGAGCGTTGTAGGGAACCATCCATGTTATTTTTGGGTAATTTGGTTAAAAAGAACCCCATATTTCTGATATAGACATTTTGATAACGGGTCAAATTTGACCCGAGGACGAGATGAGGGTTAAAAGCAGGGTTTATTTTTGGAGTTGGTTGATAAGAATTAAGCAACAATTATGCAATTACTTATTTGTAAACAAAGTTGCTCCAAAGAACAAATAAGTGACATTGAATACAGGGCAAAAAACTAAGAAAATTAGACAAAATATAGAAAATGCAGAAAATTAGAACTACGGGGTAGAGCAATTAGACTGCACAATGAAAACACTGAAAGTGTCTTTGGTATTTTAACTGCATTGTTGCACAATTACGTAACTCTCTGGCACTTTAATTTCTCTTTTTATTGCTGTGAATATTGCACTTTGGATAATATTTTCATTGTAGGTTTCTTGAGGTTATGAAATTCTCATTGCTTGTCAGACCTTCCTATTGTCTTATGTATGTGTTGTATACTGCAGGGATCTTCAACAGGGGGTCTGGTACTCCTAGAAGGGTCATCAGAGTCAATGCAGGGGGGCCTCCAAATTATGGTTAATTTTTGAAAGTTTTTTCAAGAATTAAAAAGTTTTAACATGAATCCAACATATTATTAGCAAATATAAATCCCCAGTGACGATAAGCTTACTGGCCTATAGGTAAGGTCGTCACTAAGATCCACAGATACAGTTCATCCTGAGGATTCACTCTGCCACATAAAATCATGCCAACAATTATTAGGCTATTTGAATAGCTTAGTTTTCTATGCTAAAAGGTATAAATGCTCTAGCTGCCCTACAAGTTATTGTAGGCCCAGTTTAATATGCAATGAATGAATACTGGATAATGAATACTGACACAAACGTTTCAGTGAGTAATGTTGCTTCTAAAATAAAATGAATTAGTATTTTTTTATTCTTTTTTATTGCTGCTTAAAGATACAAATACACAAAAACATCATACACTGTCATGGTTTGACATTACAGTTTTCCAAACAACAACAACAACAACAACAACAACAAAACCTGCAGACTGTAGAGGAGACACAGAAGCCGATCATTCTTTTTGGTTATTTTTAATTCTATGAAGTGATTTAAGGAGCAAATCTATTTCTAACTTAAACACCTGGAAGGAAGGCTGTCATTTTTGTCATTCCTGTTATGCAGAAAGTTCCTGTCCCCATCAATGACTTCCTCATACATTCCCTTACAATGTGTCAAATGTTTACAACAAATGGCTTAAATCATAGATTAAGGTCCCCTTTATCACATAAACAGAATAATGCGCTTTCTTTTAAAACTTTACTGAGCTTTTTTTGGGTACATGTGCTTTAGTTTACCACATCCCCAGCGCAATGTTATCAAGAACTATAAGCCATAAAATTATAAAATACTCAAAATATTATTGAAATATTTTATAAGCCATGTTAAACTCTCTGATTGTATGGAATATATAAGGAAGAACTAGATTATTTCTTATTTAACATTACCATCATTTACTGTGTAACCCTGAAGTCATTTTCTTCCCTGTTAGTTAGTTTCTCACCTTCCAAAAAAAGTCTACAATTCCATAAAGACCATTTTCAGGAAGTGAATAACAATCCAAATAATAGAAAGAATGGTCTTAATTTAGTTTATTACAAAGCATTTTAAATGTAAAGGAAAACTACAGAATATACATAATGGTAACTGTTGCTGGATTTGTATATAAAATAGTATTTTTTGCAGAGTTTAAACATCTGGATTCTACATGACTTTCTTTCTTAATAAAATGGTCTCATAAAAGGGATTTATTTGTAATACTCATTTCATTTCTGCCTCAGTTTACCAAATAACAAACAGTCGCTGAGTCCTTTTTATTTCTTCTTGTAATCGGGAAGAAAATTCTTCCATTTCATATTCTGCAAACAGAAAAAAAGGACAAAAAAAGGAGTTAAATGAAATATTGTTGCTCTCGATGACATCAACAACTCTGATTATTCTTTCTGAGTAGGCTGTTCTCATGAACCATTCGTTCATATAACTACGAAAAGTAAAGCGCTGTAATTTCTATGTATTCCACGTATTTATAGCTGTATGCACCCAACATATTCTCACTCCCATCGCGTAAAATATGTACGCTTGGTCAGGTGCCTTTGGCGTTGTTATTGACGCTAAAAGTCTCCTTTAGCGTCATGTCTAAACGCGCTGGGTCTGGACTATTGGCGTCACTTTTGACGCAGTTAGGTTAAAGAAAAGATGGTGGGTGGGCTTATAAAAGGTACGTTTACGTGAGACGCGGGACAAGAACGGGACGGTTGGGTTTAGGAAAAGAAGAACAGACGGTTGGGTTTAGGAAACATGACACGTGGGACACGATCCCCCGTCTCCTGGGTAAAAGTCCTGTGTTGTTTGACCCATCCACCACTCCAACCAACATGTTGCTGTGCTGTTTGTATGCACAATAACAGCGTAATGCGTTGTTAACTACTGGTATTGCTAACAATGGCTAACCTGGCTAGAGCTAACCCACAATGAACAATCCGACATGTATGGAATGCATTCAATGACATCATTCCCAGCTCCGGCTTCCGAGTTCCGAGGTAAATGGAACGGACTACCACACTAGTGTGCATACATTTTCGTACTATATCGTACCCGTTCATGAGAATGCGTTTCAGGACTTACATTATTCCCCCAGGTTGATTTGGACTTCTTGGTCTTCACATCCTCCAGCGACTCGTACATGTTGCCCTGGACGGCCACAGCCTCCCCGGGGATCTGCTCATAGGTGTCATCAGGCATCCCAGCAGGTGTCGGTCTCTGGGGAACCTCGGCATACATGCCGTCTCCTCGCTGAGCTGATCTCCCTCCAGGCGCATCCGAGGTGTGGTACAGCGGGTTGGACTTCAACATTTCCACGTCACCTCCCTGCTGCTCTGACCTGGAGCTGCTCGGCAGCGGACTGTCTCTGGGGTCGTGGAGGGAGTAGGTGTGACAGGTGACCCTCTTGGGAGGAGTGGGTGAATAAGATGTTTTGAAAGCGGGACTACCGAGCTGGTTCGAGTACTCGTCATCCTCCTCTTCCTCCATGTTGCTGTTGTTGAGTCTCGGAAGAGATTTGCTTCTGCTCTCCATCTGTGTCAGCTCCGAGTATGTGAGCCCCGGTGGACAAAGATCACCTGGATAGCTCGTGTCAGTGGTGTTAAATGAGTCCCTGTCAGACATTAGCGCTGGGGTTGTGTTTCCTCTAAGTCTCTGCGATCTGTTTGGGTCGGTCTGGGTTTCACTTGGATGGGATGTTGTGTCGGGCAAAGACCCACTCAGGGAGAAGCCCAGAGGAATGCCTCTCTTTGGTACTGGAGGAACAACCTGAAAGACAGGATACCAGAACGGTGAGAATATGGATGACAAAAACAATCCCTCCTCATGGTCCATTTGTAGCAAATGGATTACTTTCTGCATTTTAAAGGATGTTCTTATTGTGAACAACCAAAAACACCAATGCTCAATACTGTTTGACTTCCCTACACAGTCGTTGTTCTCAGCTCCAAGCCCATTGGTTCCTACTGAAAAACATTGGTTAGTTCATTTGTGTAACTGTGTGACTTTGGTGAATCCTAACCCTTTGAAACCCCATAGTTCTAGTACTCGAGATCGGTCTTGGTCTCAAGACCACTTTTTAAAGGTCTCGGTTTTGTCTCGGAATCGACTGCATTTTAACTTAAGTCTCGTGTGATTTATTTTTTTTTTTTAATGCAAATGTGGATTCTTTAGATCAATTCGATGCATGCCTATGTTTAGCATTTTCCACGTTTTATAGTGTCATGCAGTGTGGGACTCGCATTGGTCTTGGTCTTGTCTCGGCCTCGATACTCCCTGGTCTTAGTGATGACGTTGTCTCGGTTTAGGTGGTCTCAGTCTATATCAACGACGTTTCTTGTCCGGGATTGTTCAGGTGCCGCCGGAAATTACGGCAGATGTCCCTCATTTCAGATGGATGTCCGTCACCTTCCGCTTCCTTTGTGTTGGCGTTCTAACCTCTGGTGGATTTCTGAGGACTATGGTTAACTGCTCCTCAGATCTCTGCAGGGTAAATCCAGACAGCTAGCTAGACTATCTGTCCAATCTGAGTTTTCTGTTGCATGACTAAAACTACTTTTGAACGTACAAATGTTCCACCAAAACAAGTTCCTTCCAAAGACTATTTCGCAGCGGCATTGTTGCTAGGTCCGGCACTTTGCCCCATCCAAGATGATTGTGATTGGTTTAAAGAAATGCCAATAAACCAGAGCACGTTTTTCTCCCAACCTGGTATGCTGTGTGGACTAGCCAGACCCCCTGGCTAGTTTACTTAAGTAAAAGATCTGAGTACTTCTTCCACCTCTGCAAAGGTGTCAGGCATTCATACACCTTAGAAGAAATACAACCTTTTGATGAAGAACAGAATTATAAAAGTGTCTTTGTGTGAAGCTGAATTCTCAAACAAACATACATGCATAATTGATTAGTTCTCATTTCCATCATACCTGTGAGAGGGACATTGTGTCTACAGACACTGCTCCCGTCAGCTTTCTGCTTTTGGATTTAGCTGGCAGTGCAGGTGGTTGAGCTGCAGTAGAGTCATTTTGCTGCTGAATCCTTTGATAGTTGCCAGGGTCGCTGTGATGATCATGTTTTTGGTCCCAAAGAGTCCGCAGAGCTTGAACACTCACCCCAGGCTTCTGTTCGGGGTTGTAATTCACCACATCATACAGCTCACCTGTGTTTACCTGAAAAGAACCACTGGAGTTATTGTCTCTTCACATAAGTGAGACATGCAAATGATGCAGGCACCTGTCAAATTAAACCGGTGGTGCTGCAATATGGCTCTCAGATTCAGAAGCTGGAGTGTTGAAGTGGAGCAAACAGTTTATTTTGTTGTATGTCTGATTTAACCTGTCAAAAATGAAACCTGCTGTCATTAAAATGACAAAACTGTGTTACATTAGAGCACACGTTTCAAACTCAAGGCCCGCGGGCCAAACCCGGCCCCTCGCAGATTTTGATCCGGCCCGGATATCAATTTAGGTTCACAATAAATTTTGGCTGGGCCAGCTGGGAGGAGGCCTCGGGGAAGACCCAGGACTAGGTGGAGGGATTATATCTCCAACCTGGCCTGGGAACGCCTCGGGATCCCCCAGTCGGAGCTGGTTAATGTGACTCGGAAAAGGGAAGTTTGGGGTCCCCTGCTGGAGCTGCTGCCCCTGCGACCCGATACCGGATAAGCGACCTTCCTGGGTGAAAGTCCTGTGTTTTTTGACCTATTCACAACAAGAATGTATTATAACCTTACTTCCTGCTTTGCTCCGGTCATAACTACTACAGCCACTAGAAGGTGCCGTCACTATAAACGTAAATAAAAGTCGTAATTGCTGCTTGAACAAAGAACTTATTTAGGCGTTTATTCGGTGAAGGACAGTCTCTAGGGTTAACAAATGCACACTGCACAAATGCAATGGAGATTGGTCAGAGAATCGGCGCAGCGGGTGCAGTATTACATTCAATTTATCGCACTGTTGTGACGAAAAGAGAGCTGAGCCAGAAGGCAAAGCTCTCAATCTACCGGTCAGTTTTCGTTCCTACCCTCACCTATGGTCATGAAGGCTGGAGGTCATGACCGAAAGAACAAGATCCAGGGTACAAGCGGCCGAAATGGGTTTCCTCAGGAGGGTGGCTGGTGTCTCCCTTAGAGATAGGGTGAGAGGCTCAGTCATCCGTGAGGAGCTCGGAGTAGAGCCGCTGCTCCTTCGCGTCGTTGAGGTGGTTTGGGCATCTGGTAAGGATGCCCCCTGGGCGCCTCCCTAGGGAGGTGTTCCAGGCACGTCCAGCTGGGAGGAGGCCTCGGGGAAGACCCAGGACTAGGTGGAGGGATTATATCTCCAACCTGGCCTGGGAACGCCTCGGGATCCCCCTGTCGGAAATGGTTAATGTGGCTCGGGAAAGGGAAGTTTGGGGTCCCCTGATGGAGCTGCTACCCCCGTGACCCGATACCGGATAAGTGGACGAAGATGGATGGACAAATGCAATCAAGCGCTGTGCTTCAGGCAACAAAAGCAGCTATGGAAGTAAATGATCTGCCATACAAAAGAACGGACACGTGCCTCTTCAATTATTTCATGGCAACAGATTAAAAAGTCATTTTTCAAAATCCTTTTGTAAGCATCGTCTCTAGTCTTTGTAGCAAGAGACTACAGCCATGCTAGCAGACTCTTGCTAGCCTCACATACTAGCTTTTGATGTTCTTAGGCACAGAGGTGCTTTTTGAAGCTAATGGATAGTTGAAAATGTTGTGGTGCTGGTAAAGTAACTACGTCAGGTAAAGTAACTACCAAAGACGTTAGGGTTCATCCTCTTGTGATCAAGAATGTCTGAAACTAATTTCATGGTAATTAGTTGAACAGTCGTTAAGATTTCAGTCTGAACAAAAGTGGTAGGCCGACAGACTTTACTATAAATTTCATTTAAAGTTTAAAGTTTGGGCACCGAGGTAGCTCACCTGGTAGAGCGCATGCACCCATATACAGAGTCTTAGTCCTCGACGCAGCGGCTGCGGGTTCGGTTCCGACCTGCACCCTTTGCTGTGTCATTCACCCGTTTCTCTCCCCTTTCATGTCTAAGCTGTCCTGTCAAAAATAAAAGCCTAAAAATGCCCCCCAAAAAAAGTTTAAAGGTCCTTGCACACTGAGTCCGAAATTTTCGAATGCATTTTTTCATATCCATCTTCCAAAAAATTTGCCACACACAGAAACCTTGCACACTGAGTCCAATGCATATTAATTAATTAATCTGATGCAAAATTTTCCGCAAAAACAATACAAAATGTGACGCTGCTGTCGCTCTGCCTCTCTCTCCTTCTCCCTCATTTCATACCTTGCTTCTCTCCGTTGACAGTTTACCTCTCTCTCTGTCCTCTCTGTCTGTGTCTTCTTGCGTTTGGCACCGCAAGGTTAGCCTAGTCCTACCAGACTCTGGTCCATTAGCCTAGTCCTACCAGACTCTGGTCCACTAGCCTGGTCCTACCAGACTCTGGTACATTAGCCTGGTCCTACCAGACTCTGGTCCATTAGCCTGGTCCTACCAGACTCTGGTCCATTAGCCTGGTCCTACCAGACTCTGGTACATTAGCCTGGTCCTACCAGACTCTGGTCCATTTCATTTATACAGAGAGTCTGGCCACACTCCATTGGCAAGTGTTAACTTCCTTGAAGGCGGTACTCTGTTGAAGTTTAAAACTATTGGCTCTGCCCAGAGCCACTCTGGATCTGCCATAACCAATCGCTGGTTGGCCGTGATGTCGCCTTAGCATCGCTAGCATTCGCCTTAGCCAACTACTTCACCACTAACGGAGCGAGCTGGAAAATCAAATTGTTCCCGAACCCCGTGGGGAGGAGGGCCACAACATCATGGCCCCCAACACAACTCAGCAAAGATTGTTCTTGCTCGGGCTTTAACTTCTGGATATTCGGCAGCGTTGCCACAACGGACCGACTGGCTTCGCTTACATCTTTCTCCACCGCCATTACGGAAATACAACTCAAATTAGCACATGACCTCAACATCATCGTTCTCAGCCACTCCCTCTGTTCGCTGATTGGACCGGTAAAGATTGGCCGGAGAAAACCCACGAATATACCGCAAACCCAGACGATGTACTGAAGGAAAATGAAAATTGAGTGGAAGTACGTAGTAGGGCGGAGCCAGGCTACCGCAAGGTTTCCATGCTTGACAACTATTTCGGGTGATGGATACAGAAAAACGCATACGAAAATTTCAGACTCAGTGTGCAAGGACCTTCAGGGTGCCAGGATCTTAAAGCTATAGTGTGTAGTTTCTGTCTCCCCCATGAGGCGCGTCCACATGATACAAGCCTTCCATGAACCCGCACCGCACTCGAGTTTCTGGACGCCACAATCTTCTGAACATAGTCATACTGAGAAATCCAGAGAGAGTTGTGTGGAGCTGAGAGTCTTAATTAGCTTTGTAGCAACTAATTTGGCAATGGCTTGAATGTAACAGACGTTCATTAATATAAAAAAGTTACGCACTAAAGCTTTAACACTTGCAACAAACAGGCCCCTCCTCACCTCATAACAACTGGAGGTCAGGTATTCTCCAAAGGGCTGGATGGGGCTGACTTTGTAATGCTCTATCAGCTCTGTGAGACTGCCGTATGTCTGACAGTCTCCTGATATGACGAACTGTCCATCTGGATTCTGGGTGATGACAAAATGGCGACACCTGTCGAGGCCCCTTTTAGAGGAAAAAAAAAAAAAAGCACGACCAGTGAGATGATTTACAAAAGGCAGTAAAGAGGCAACTGGACAATGTTTATCAGACTTGATTTTCCTCACTTGTAGGACAGGATGTAGCCGATGGCTTTGTCACTGAGGCGAATGAGGAAACAGCCCAGAGCTTTATCTCTCAGTAGATCTTCCGTGTCCCTGAGGCCGAGACAGGTGCAATTAGATTCAAAAATAAGGCTGCTGCCATGTCATGAAACCTCTGTTTAGTGATGGACTGGACAAAGATCTACGGACAATACATTAATTTCTGTTACACCCAGGGTCATTGATCCTGTCAAATAAATTGATTTTTCATTCTGCAAACATTCTTTATATCTGTTTCCTTAAAGTAAGACTAGTCACTTTTGTAATAAAAAAAATGCCCTGAAACATTAAATCAATCAAAAGTTGAATTGTCTTGCTTTAATGCAAAGCTAATGTTAAGTTATAAAAACCTTTTTTTGAGATGGAGATAAGATACTTTTACTACACTACATTTCCTAAATAAAATGTATACTTTTACTCCACTACATTTCCCCCTCAGCATCTTAGTCACTCGTTACTACAAAATAAAATCAGAACAAATTGGTTACACTGGAAATAAGCAGGTTTGCTCCTAAATTGCCAAGATAATTCCAGTTGGTGACCTAATGCCTGTTTGAAAAACAAAATCAAAGGCCAAAACTAAAAGAGGAGGAGGAGAAAGCATAATGACTGATAGTGTCATGGAAGCACCGCCCCCCCGGACGACTGTGGTGATGAAGGACATTACACACCTTTTCCCTTAAAGTTCATAATCAAATTTTTTTGTACTTTTACTTTTCCTTCTAATACTTAAGTACATTTAATATCAGAAAATTACTTTTGATACGTCATACAGTAGATATGAGATACTTTAAGACTTTTAGATACTTTTACTCAAGCATTGCTTTCAAGTACTTTATACAAGACTGCATGTATATGTGTAAGTAGCATTTTACTGTCTTGTCGAGGTGGATCTACTTTATATACTGTTGGGTAGTTTAATCCATAGCAGTACATCATACACTGTAGTTTAACTAGTAACTAAAGCTCACAAATGAAGGTAATGGACTTAAAAAAAAACACAATGGGCCTACACCTCTTTGAATTATAATGGAGTAGAAATAGAAATTGCATTAAATAGAAATACTCGATTAAAGGACCTCATATATGTACTTAAGTACAGTACTAAAATAAATGTACAGCTAGTACTGTAGCAATACAGCCCTGCAACTAACAGATAAACAAATGTGGGAAAAACATAATCTACAATATCCTGCAGAAATCTATTCAAATAAATTTAAATAAAATGCCCCGACCTGGCTGTCAGAGCCTACACAGACAAAACAAGTGCAACTACTATTTTAAAGTCTTAAACTTGCACAAGAAAACACAGACTTCTCTCTGTCACCACTGATTCTATAGTTGGACTCTGTGCTTACTTTCGTGCAGCAAAGCCTTGAAACCAGTCAGGGAAGTTTCCGTTAGGGTTCAGGATGAGCAGTGCCTGAGTCTCGGTGAACCACTTGAGCACCAGCTCCTTCAGGCCTCCCTCTGAAGTCTCCATGTGCAGGTCGACACCCGACATCCTCTCCATCCTCACAGATTTGTCAGGAGCTGACAGAGCCGGGGCTGCACACGCTATCCCCTCACATAACTCTCTACAGGAAGACCAGGTGCCTCATTTGACTATTTCCTTTGGCCGTCTCCCTCATCTCAATAGTGGTATTGTTTCAGTTTATCTACCAAAGACTCCTTTCATTGGGTTGCCAATTTCATTTTACTATCTGTGTTCCTTGTCCCAGGTTGAACTTTAACAGTTTGATCACATAGTAATTAATATTTTAGGAGCTGATGGAACTAAAAACGTGTGTGTGTGTGTGTGTGTGTGTGTGTGTGTGTGTGTGTGTGTGTGTGTGTGTGTGTGTGTGTGTGTGTGTGTGTGTGTGTGTGCACACGCCCTCTGGCCCATCCCAACAATGTAAACTATTAAAATTTAAGGTTAAGATGTGGGCAGCCATTCAGGCATCTGGAACCACATTCATTTGGCAGGTAATTTGGTCAGAAACCATAGTAGCCCACTGGTAAAATCGTGACCTGATGATGGCACTAGATGAAAAGTCAGGGGGTCACCAAAGTTACAAACTTGTAAATTAATTGTGGCAATGTTTAAAGGTGCCCTGCCACACGTATTCCATTACTTTGTGGTAATGTCTGAAGTTCTACCATGGACTCTGTAACATTTTTTTGTGGAAAAAATGCCTTGGTTACCTTGTTTCAAGCCATTCTAGCTTGGTATAGAAAGCCTGCAGGAAGACTCAGCTCAATTTGTGTCAGTTCTCATTAATATTCAACGAGCTAAGCGGCTTGACACTGATTGGCTAACAGCTAGCCAATGAGATCCTGGCTATCAGCATCCTTTACCCAGCGCAACTGGACGAGCTTATGAATAGTAATGAGCTCAGGCAACACCACGTCAGACTGACCAGCTTTTGGAATTGGCCTGATTTCTCCGCTTATTTCTTTTCAGTGGCTAGAGCTGACAGAGGAGGTAGCAGTTCATTTTCACATTCACCACATAACACAAACACACATGGACATGACATATTTAAAAAAAAATACAAGTAAAAACGCTTGTTTGTTTTCATTACTGTTTAAAAGCCCTTCCAGGGACAGGCATTGGAAATTAACAATAGCTATAAACGCTGTAATGCTGTTAATTGGAGATTAGTTGAACAATTTTCTAAGTCTAAGCATCTGTCCCTATTAAACATGAAATGAAATGGGGAAAAAAAAAAAAAACTTGCTAGTCCACAGATGTATTTTGCATGTTTGTTTAAATCTACAAATAAACAGGAGGAAAAAGTTTTTTGGGAAGTCAAGGGCAGTTATGTACTGTATACCTGAGTTATGTCTTGTAAAAATGTTTTTTATCAGAGGGGATTTGGTATTTTAAGTTTCTCCCTGTGTGGTCGTAGACACACCTCCAACACCGCTGTGGATCATCATGTAATCAGGATTTGTATTTAAGCACTAGACACTATGTCACTTTGCTATAACGTGTCTTTAGAAAGGTCCCTGGAACCGAAACGTCAACAAGAAAAACAAATGCAATGGTGAAATGTGTGCGTGTAGGAATTTTATTTTATTTTCAAAATGGATCTTCGGGGGATTTAATTCCCTGGACCACAAAGGAGTCCACTGCAGTCCATTTAATATTTACAGTATAAATACATCTTGCTCAAAATGCAGAATATCATCATGATGCTGCTAGATAAAAGGTCAGAGGATTACTAAAGTAATTAAGATTCTTCCTCTGGGGAACATGAATATACGTAGCAGATTTCATGACAATTTAGCCACTATAGGTTTTAAATTTTTTTTTTGTCAACAATATATATTATTTCATGTTGTCTACAAAAAAATATATTTTTGTCCAAGGGACTTGAAACATTGCGTTCTGACTTGCAAGTTGCCGTTTGATATTAGTTGTTCTAAAAACTTGGTAATTAGTTGTAAAGACTAAAGGCTGTTTTATGCTTCTGTGTCAACTCCACGCCGTAGATACAGCGTCGCTCCTACGGCGTCGGGACCCTTTCGGAGTTCGGCGTCACGATTGCTTTGCATCGTGGTGCATTTCAAATTATTGTTGTACCCTCAACTATTATCGTTATGTTGGCACCACAATCCAGAAAGAGTTGTTCAAACTCGAAATAATGAATGCAACTAGTTCACTCATTATTTTAAGTTGATACAACAAAGCACTTTTTACAGTGTAGTTGTCAAGATATTTCACTCAAAACCAAACTGTCAACCTCATGGCGATGGAAGAAGTGAAGTGAAAAGTCAGGAGATCATCAAAATCAGCAGGATTCATCCACTGGGGAACATGAATGTCTGCAGCAGATTTAATGACAATGCATCCAATAGTTGGTGAGATATTTCATTCTGGACCAACCAACCAGTTACCAAATAGTTATATTATTTTAATAGTGAATTTGTTCTTGATTGGGACATAAATAATTGTAACCAGTAGGCTAGCTTAGAAAGTTATGAAGAAAATGGTAAGGGAGGGGTGCAAGTGTGAAAAATAAATACATCTTTATTGATCAGAATTTGCATTTAGCTTTCCCCATGAAAGAGGCACCACCAGGGAGTCAAATACATATTTTTTTTATTATTTGACTCCCTGATGGTGTCAATTTACAATTGATTTTCAGAGTTGACAGTGTGCTAGAGCGCGCGAAACAACAGGTGTGTAGTTTCACGAGCTGAACAGATGGTCCAGCCAAGAGGCAGAGCGCGCGCACAGACAGAGACAAGCCAAACCTCATTTGTATTATTGCAAAGTAAAAGTTTACTTTAATGTCTGCAGGGTTACATACATGATTTAACTCTTTTGAATGTATCGTTTGTGTGAGTACGTTTCCGTTTTCGATTCGGCTTGTAAATAATAGACCTAAAGCTTCTTTTGAAAATAGGTTTTCACAGTATTGTGTCAGGTAAAGATGTAAGGAGCAGTGTGAAGAAATAAAAAAAACAAATGTTTAAATTGAATTCAACTGTACTGCTTTGCTCGGCTCACAGTTGTCATTCATCCGTGCACTACATTACGGTAATATGTTACGTTTCATCCACTAATATCATGCAGAACGTTATGAGCAACGCCACGATAAATCTGTAGTTTTCTGAATGAAGTTCAGTGTGACGCTGTCCCCGTGCTAGTGAGCGGAATGTGTTGCTGGGAATTGGGAGTCCTCCTTGAACACAACGAGACGCACGCAGGACAGGAGGAGGACATGGTGTTCATGATTAAGACTTGACGTTTTTACACGGTAAGACTTTTTTATATTCACTGATTGTTATTAGGCCTATGTGTTGTAGCCTATTAGTTATGAGTTATGACATTTACAATACTAGTCTCTTACTTCAGTGTCCAGTAATTGAAACCGTCGGTGGGCGACTGTTTCAACTTTCAACTGAATTGCATTTTCGATATCAGGATAGCCATGGATGTTTTAAAAACGTTTCTCTCAGATTTAGTATCTTTTAGTTACATGTAAAGAGTTGTAGAAACATTTTTCCAGATGATAATAATAACTGTGTAACGCTTGTTATTTCAGGTAAAGAGAGATGAGGTATTATCCTAACTGAAGAACATCAGTGAGGACAGCAGCCATGGACTCATTCAAACAACAGAAAGTGGAGGATTTCTATGAAATTGGTGAAGAGTTGGGAAGGTAAAGACATGCATGCATGCAGTATTTATTCTCATTTACTTCTTAATGGTAAAATATTTGTATCTGTTTTTTTTAAATTTTATTTAATGAATAATGGTGAGATGTTAAATGTAAATCAGAGTCCAAATAACTGATGGTGTGAATGCAGACACTTTAATGCATGCCAGGGTAATGCTATCTTAAATCTAATAATGTATAAATGGATAGACAGACAGACAGACGGACAGGATAGGCAGACAGACGGATAGATAGGATAGGCAGACAGATGGATAGATATGCAGATAGATAGACAGATAGATGGATAGACAGATGGATAGATATACATATGTTTATATAGATAGATGGACAGATGGATAGATGTATAGACAGACAGACAGACAGACAGACAGATGGATAGACGGATGGTTAGATAGATAGACGAGTGGATAGATGGACAGATGGATGGATAGATGGACAGATGGATGGATAAGCAGATAGATGGGTATATGGATACTACCTAAACTAGCACTACTACTCCTCTATATGCTGTACATTTTATTTATTTAGGGCTGGGTTGAAATAATCAATTGTCTTTCTTTGAGTGATCTGATATTATTAATAAAATCAAGAAATATATCTTTTATAAGCCTACATGTCTTTTCACCATGGAAAAGTTCTTTAAACAAACTTCTTAATGTAAACATTAACCTGGTGCATTATAAAACATATTTTAGTGTGTTTGCTTCTTTCTTGTACAATTTACAGCAGAAGTTCTCTGAGATTCTTTTTTTATATCCAAGCAAAGTTGGTATTGTAACTGAAATGTCCCTTACCTAAGTGATATTGAATCGGAATTGTAACCTAATCAAGACCTTGTGAATCAGAATATAATCAATTTGGGGGAATAATTGGCGATACCCCGCTCTATTATTTATGTATTTATTCAATTATTTCAGTGAGAGCTGCAGGAAAACCTCTGTTTCTTTCTATTTTAATGTTTTATATATAAAGAAATTATTCATGAGGAATCCGGTCATGATAAATTATGATTTAGAGGAACTTATCTTGTTTTTTTTTAATTGTTTTGTGTGAGGACATACAGCACAAAATTCTGTGAATGGCAGAACTTGTCTGCTTAGGCATAACTTCTTCTAGGGCTGGGCAATATATCAATATTTTATCAATATTGTGATATGATACTAGATATCATTTTAGATTTTGGATTTTGTAATATATGTTAGGTGTTGTCTGTTTTCTGATTTTAGAGGCTGCATTACAGTAAAGTGATGTCATTTTCCAGCTATTACAGACTGTAATAGCTGTTCTATTATTTGCCTTTACCCACTTAGTGATTATATCCACATTATTAATGATTATTTATCTAAAATCTAATTGTGAAAATATTTTGTAAAAGCCCCAGTTTTCAACCCTACAATTTCGTCGCAATATAGATTTCGATGTATTTGGTCAAGAATATCGTGATCTCTGATTTTCTCCATATCGCACAGCCCTAACTTCTTTACATAGTCTTTTAGTTGATCAGGAACAGTGAGTCAGGCATCAGTAATATTGATTTTAGTGCTGGTGTAGAGTTTGTGAGAGGTATTTGTAATAACAACATCTACATACATTTCATAATGAGGCACCATTCATACTGGGAAACATGAGATTGCATCGCTCAAGAGCAACAAGTGTGCAGGTCACTGCACCGAGCAGTTATTGTTGGTCTATAACAATATGGAAATGACTCTGAGTCATTAACTGCATGCTGCAAATACTTCCTGCACCTGTGATAACTTTTATTCTCCTTGACTGCTTTAACAGAAGTCAAATGTGTGAGCCAAAACTTCCTCTTTGATACACGAGTGCTTTCACATACAGTATAGTCACACATTAAAGTGTTTCTATACACCTCAGAACACACTGAAATAATACTGGTGGAAGAAAGGGGAAAGAAAAGAAAGGCCTATAGGTTTGTTGCTGTGCGTCGTCAGGTGGAGACAACTGCTACGTGTGTCAAGCTGCTTTCTAAAGGACTCGTCTATCTTTAGCTGCGGCTATATCTAGCCCCAGACTGGCTGCACATGAGGAAGTGGAGTGTTAGATTACAAACCACTCAAGTGAACTAGAAATAAAGAGATACAGTTGTTCAGTCAAATAACCTTTTGAATTTTAAACACTTATCCACATCAAACAACGTATTTTACATGACTTGTTTGCTTGTGTTGGGATGTGTGAGTATCTAAGAGAGTCGAATTTACAATTATTACTTTGTGGCAGAATTTGTGTGATGCTATAAATAGACTGAAGTGGTGGGAAAATATGAGTGCGTAACAAAATATAATCACAGTCAATCCCACCTGTAGTCTGAGTCCTGTAGCATGGGTTAATGTGGGGTGCACAATATGAATTAAACATTTAGCAACACACAAATAATAAAACAAAATGTAATAGGGTAATTGTGACATCAAGATGATGGTGATGATGATAATGATGATAATGATGATAATGATGATGTCCACGCTGCTGATGGGGACAATTTGTGTGGAAGAGACGTTGATCATGTATTCGAACATTTCATTTCATTTTTCATTTATTATACAGGAAAGTAACATTTAGTTAGAATATAATTGGGCCTGACTCAGTTTCCAGCAAGTTCCTGTTCTGCAGAAACATAGAACATAGAACACAGTTACGGCACATGAGGACAGAAACACATGTACGGGACATCAGCACGGGATAGACAGATACAGACAACTTAGAAACAACAATACAGACAAACAGACAGTGCTAACAAGACTTAGACAATACATGAACAATCAGTGAGGGCAAGTGTAACTGTTGAGAAGGAACAGTTTGTATGCCTTTTTGCAATATGTGATGAATGGTAGTGTTCTGATGTGATGGGGAATGTCGTTCCAAATGTTGAAAAAAAGATTTCTGACCATATGTCTGGTCACTTTGCACTGTATTGTGGGTATTTGTGGCTGTGTCCTCATTCTGCCGCTTTTTTTTAGATGTTATTGATGCTTTGTTTTGTACACTTGGAATTGTCAAAGTCAGTCACCAGGGACTATTGCTGATCTTCTAGCCCACTGGTACTCGGGACAACCCCCCCCACCATCAGCAATCTCCTTCTGAATTGTGTGACTATGTTGTTTTTCATGTATTGTACCTTGCTGCAAAGCCAATTGCACTCTGGGGACAAAAATAAAGGTAGGAGTTTAAAGGTTGAGATGGACTGGTAGAGGAGCAGTTGTAGCTTTTCAAAGTTAGAACATTTCTCCTTTGATTGAAGCGCCCCCATCAGGCCAATGTGTGTACTTTAAAAAAAATATCCTTTAGACCTTTCTGTATGAAGTTATGATGATAATAATAATAATAATAATAATAATAAATTGAATTTATATAGCACTTTTCACGAACTCAAAGTCTCTTAAGTTATAAGTTGCATGTTGTCTGGTGAGATTAACCTGTTTTAGCTCAATTTGTCTTAAATAAAAGAAAAGCACACCTTTTACACTTAGGGTTCAGTAGCGACTTGTCACTCGAGCCAACAAACCAAACCAGGCTAAATTCAGTAAAGAGAGAACCATTGGAAACAATAATGAAAACTGTAACAATTAGTAAATTCATCAATTAGTCAAAGAGCAAAAAAAAAGTCTTTTTAAGAAAAAGAAATCCAAATATTCTCTTGTTTTAGCTTTTCGGATGTTTATATTTTTTTTCTTCTTCATTTTTCACAGTTTTTTGATGTTATACATGTATAGGCCATATGATTAACTTATTAAATAAGAAATTATTTGGCAGATTAGTCGAGTTTGAAAATAATCATTACTTACAGCCCTAATAACAATTTAACAATTTAAATTTATATATATATATATATATATATATATATATATATATATATATATATATATATATATATATATATATATATATATATATATATATATATAATTTAATTTATATATTTTTTTTAATCAAACAAACATAAAAAACAAGCATTTAGATAGATCTTTATTGTCATTGTATGCAGTACAACAAAATTCTGTTGGAGCCATCCTCTCCAAATAGCAGCATAGAATAAAAAAGATAAAAATATATACAGTATATGTATATATATATATATATATATATATATATATATATATATATATATATATACACCAGCACATTCTCACCCAAGCACATCTCGCACATACACATTCATTCCATGTTCTCAATAAATAGCTAGAAACCAGTACGTAATAAGTAATCATGACAGGGTTTCTAAATTGCCTTAAACATGTTACTCCAGCAGATACCAATACATCTGTTATAAGCTAAAACTACTGAAAACTAGTCTAGCCTCTCCTACTTCTTCAGATCCAACTCTGTGTGATTCCTCCTCTGTGTTTCAGCGGGCAGTTTGCCATCGTGAAGCAATGCAGAGAGAAAAGCACGGGGCTGGAGTTTGCTGCCAAGTTCATCAAGAAGCGTCAGAGCATGGCCAGCTCTCGAGGCGTGCGGCGCGAGGACATCGAGCGGGAGGTGGACATCCTGCAGCAGATTCAGCACCCCAACATCGTCACGCTGCACGACGTCTACGAGAACCGCACCGACGTGGTGCTCATCCTGGAGCTGTGAGTGCCAGACCATCAGTCAAGGGCTTGAGCATTTCATCTTAATCATATCATATAAAGCCTCTTAGGCTACATCTACACTACTACGTTTTGGCTTAAAAATGAATATCTTTATACATGACAACCTATGTCAGGTTACAGGGACCCAGGTTCCATTCAGCCCAAGATTATTTGTTCTGGGAGACGGGTCAGTCCTAAGCGGGATGGATAAGCACATAAGAAGCTCGGTCCAGACTAGTGTAGTCTCGCATCGCCAGACCTTCCTCCACAGCGCTGCAGAGGAAGGTCTGGCTAGTGCACACAGCATTCTGGGATGGGAGAAAAAAGTGCTCTGTTTTTTTGGCATTTCTTTAAAGCTTTAGTGTGTAACTTTTTGATATTATTAATTAACATCATTTACATTCAAGGAGGACACGAAGGATTAAAAAAAACATGACGGACTCTTCAGTAGAGGTCATTCTCTTCATTTGAGTTTCTGCGCGCAAAAGTCAAGGGACAACACAATCTTCTGAACATAGTCATACTGAGAGATACAGAGAGAGTTGTGTGGAGCTGATAGTCATAATTAGCTTTGTAGCAACTCATTTGGCAATGGCTTGTAACGGACGTTCATTAACATCAAAAAGTTATGCACTAAAGCTTTAAGATTCTTGTAATTACATACAGAGCCATCAGTGGTCAGGCACCGGCCTACATTAGTGATCTGCTGCCCCCTTCTTATGTTGTCAGCAGATCTTTGAGGTCCTCTGATCAGGGCTTACTGTTCCCCGTACTAAGCTGAACACTAAAGGTGACAGAGCTTTTGAAATAGTCGCTCCTAGACTGTGGAACACGTTGCCTCTTGTTTTAAGAGTGGCTGCCTCTGCTGACATCTTTATAAAGCAGCTAAAGAGTCAGGCATTCGTTTAACCACATTGTTGACCGTATTCCTCATGTATTTTATGCTTTTGTGTCTTACTATGACTTACTGTGGTTTATTGTGCTTTTTATGATTATCAATTTGTTATAATGTAACTGTAAGAGCCATATTCATTTGTTTTGGGTGTAGGACACAAATTGTCCACTGGTGTCACTAGTGTGCTTTTGAGTGATGTCTATTTTGGGTAGGAACCTTTCAACACGTAACAGGGGGTGCTTTTAATCGGAGGAGCACAAATAGTTTTTAACCGCATCAAAGCGCTACACACCGCAACGCTCATGTGGATGTGGAAATGTTTGTTGATGGAGCTTAATGGACACATGGATTCTTGCACGTTTATTTGAAGAACATTGTGATCGATACACGTCTATCAAAACGCAACGATGACTATTGGAAACTGTGATCCCAACAGTAGGCTACTGAGTGGTGTAAGGTGGAAGAGAGCACATCAGCTAGTTTACTAGCCATTGACTGTTAGTTTCAAGTCCATAAAGATGCCCCTCAGTGGCTTTAAGTTTTTAGGCTTAGCCATTATAGTAAATATTTATTTGGCCTGTGAAGCACTTTGTGACTCTGTCTGTGATAAGTGCCATACAAATAAACTTTACTTAATTACAGTGTATATGGTAGAATCAGTGTGGGACTAAAGAAACAAATATAGGTATGTTTTGGTATTAGCTGTGTGACATAATGGTATTAAACATATTTAATAAAGTTTAACATGTGTCCATGGCAGTTTTCATGTCCTATCACTTTGTTTTATGCTGAATTAGAGAATGTGAAACATTTTCTATAGTATTACTCTGCACTGATTTGGTGACAGCAGACAGTTGGATGATGCGTGTCTGCGTTGCAGGGTCTCTGGAGGTGAGCTCTTTGACTTCCTGGCACAGAAGGAGTCTCTGAGCGAGGAAGAGGCCACTCAGTTCATCAAACAAATCCTCGAGGGGGTCAACTACCTCCACGCCAGAAAAATAGCCCACTTTGATCTCAAGGTTTGTCCAGTGAAGACACGCTACATTCAGGTTTAACCACATGTGCTGTGGAGGAGACAACTCCCATTTCTGAGTCACATATTTGCACTGAAATGCACCTTTTTCTCAACTTGACATTTTATCAAAGCGACAGAAGCCTGTTGTTAGATGTTGTTAAAATAGAAATACAGTTATCATACGACAATGTTGTCTGTATTGTGTTATTTAGGTAGGCGTTTTTCAAACATTTTGAACTTCTCTCTCTCTCTCATCTGCAGCCAGAAAACATTATGCTGCTGGATAAGAATGTGCCGCTGCCCAGAATCAAACTCATTGATTTCGGTCTTGCCCACGAGATTGAAGCCGGGGTTGAGTTCAAAAACATCTTCGGAACACCTGAGTTTGTAGGTGAGACAAAGTATAAGCACATACACAACCGAGAAACAACAAAACACAAGTCAGAATCCTCCACCCAACACACCTGTACAGTCAGACAAAACGAAAGAGGTCCCCAGAGTACCAAGTAAGTAGATGCTCATGCATGCAAGGTGCAGAGTATCTCCAGTGTCCATAGTTGCCATTTGATGTCCATCCAGGCTGAAATTGTCCAGACAGACACAGTCAAGGCTGTCCAGTGAAAGGTCTTTAGAAAAGGTAACTTAGATTGACAATTAGCCACGCTAAGATAACATTTCATAGCCTGGATGCCAGCCGGACTTAGCCCCGCCCACAACATTTGAGGTCGGGAAGTTGGGTCTGGACTTGATCCGTTGTGGAGCAACTGTGCTCCAACCAGAGCTGTTCGGGCCAATCAAATTTTCAGGGCAGGCTTTATACGATGATGGACAGATGATCAACAGTTACAACAAAGATGGCTGCCGCTGGAGAATTGAGATGTGTAGATTCATCACGTCTGTTATAGAAGATATCGACAGCGCATTCATTTTAAATTGGTTGTAGGTCTATCCAATGGAGTGCAGAGGCATTTTCTTTCCTGGTTCGGTTGAAACACGCCCCATAATCACAGCCCAACGGAGCAGCATCAGACTCATATTCTGACTAGAATCTGAGTATGACCACGTCAGGCTAAAGATCTCATACTGTGTAAATCAACATCAACACAAGTTGCAGTTGAGTTTTACCTTTACCTTTCTGATATAATCATGTTGTCATATCTCAAAACCAATGTCTTCATGCCAGGCCTCCCTTAGATGACTGGAGGAATCGAGATCAAGATTCAGAACCTGTGATATTAGATGCTAAGAGAAAAATGTTTGCTGGACTGGTAATGCGTCACACTGAACAGGAGTCTGCTTATTTTTCAACTACTTTAACAGAGATATTTTCTGCCTGTCATCTGTTTGCCTTTTAAGCACCGGAGATTGTCAACTATGAGCCACTGGGATTAGAAGCAGACATGTGGAGTGTTGGGGTCATCACCTACATCCTGCAAGTGATCCACGAATACCAAAATGTCACTTAGAGTATACTGCACATTACATTGCAGCTCCTGTCAAAACAGGGGGATGAACTGCTCTTTCTTTTTTTATGTTTTGTTCCAGGCTGAGTGGTGCTTCGCCTTTCCTGGGGGAGACCAAACAGGACACGTTGGAAAACATTTCAGCCGTAAATTATGAGTTTGACGAGGAGTTCTTCTGTCACACCAGTGAGCTGGCCAAGAAATTCATCAGCCAGTTGTTGGAGAAGGATAAGAAGTAAGAGCTGGAAATCCAGCACTTCTCCATCGCCAGCCCATTGGCTGGAGGATGTTATGCTCTTACTTAAACCTACATTGTGTAATTTTTTTAGTTGATTCTTAGCAAAAACCCCTCATTAGCCAAAGAGGGACATACCTCCGCATTTCGCCCTCTTACACCTATTGGCACCGTGATGAATGCCAGGGGGAGATTACTCGCCAGAGAAGCGAAAAAAAGAATTAAAACGACAACGCGACAGGCAAAGCAACAAGACCAAAGTTAATATTGGAGTGGCTAGAACAGCTGCGTGTAAACAATGGAGATACTAAGAGCTAATTTCGGGTTCGGCCACCGTAGGAGGAAGGGCTAGAAAGTAATATTCAGTTGGTTGTCATATACAATTTTACCGCTAGATGGGAGAAATTCTTACACAATGTAGCTTTAAGTTAGAAAAAAATTAATTTACGTTGAGAGGGTCAATGACAAACTTTTACTTGAGATGGCAACCCATCATTACCTACTTTGAGAACTTAAAACTTTTTTTTTTGAGAATGCGTGGTAAAAAATAAAACACCTACTTTTATGCTTTGATTTACTAAGGTTATTATTATCAGTATTACTATGGCATTTTGATATGATAACTTGATGTGTGTCCCCCCCCCCTTATTTTTTTTGTTTTTTTGTTTTACATTTTATTTTATTTTAGATTTTACTTTACTCTTAGTCTTTTACTTGTAGTGTTGTAATGCTAGTTCAAGGCATTTTGATGAATGATGTTTACGATGGATGTTTTTTTTAGCTTAATTTACCTTAACTGAACAGCTTTGGAGTCATTGGAATGGTTATATGACTTTCTTTGGGTTGAATGGTGGTCGTCTAGCTTCCCCCTAGCGCCTGTGAGCTGAAAAACCAGCCTTGCAACTTTTGGCCGGAGAGCCATACTTCAGCGTCAGGAAGTATGGCGTGATAGCAGGTCTCGCGATGTAAAGAATTGACTCACGGTACTGAACACATACGCCTATTCGGGAACCGGCTAGTAAGGTAGCAATGGAGTTCTTCACACTATCGTCATGGCTGAGCCGGCTAAAAAGAAGCAGAAAGTTAGGAAAGCATTGTCGGAGGAACAGAGAAAGAGGAAACGGCAGACTGACTGAGCAAGTTTTTACACAGCGTTGCCAAATATCTATTCCGAAGCTGTAGGGGGAGCTCTATAGAGAAACCTACAAGCAAAAAGTGAGAAAACAGCGAAGAAATGGCCAAAACTGCATAGCGCCCCTTTAAAGAAAAAGGTTTTCTACTGATGTACATTTTATTCTATGTATTTCCTGTGTAATTTCCATCAATAAACAGTTTTTTTTTATTTTTAAGAAAGAAGTAAGAGCTCAAGCGTAACGTAGTAAATTACATTTTCTTCAAGGCAAAACAAAGTGAATCTCTGTGTTTTAGTTGTGTAATGTTCATGTTTATGGTAGTTTAGTAACATTATTTTGACTTTTTCTTTTCTCTTACAGGAAAAGATTAACAATCCAAGATGCTCTAAATCACCCATGGATCAAGGTAAAGTGTAAACTTAACTTTAGATAGATATATAATGTCTTACTTTGTATGCATTGTGTAGTGTTCTAGCTGGAATTATAGATGAATTGCATTTTTTAAAGGGATGGTTCGGAGTAATTTCACCCTAGGTTCCTTTGCACCATGACCTCGAGCCAAACAACCCCCCAGAAGCTTTTTTCCCTTGGTCCAACATTGGTCGAGTTAGCGCTATCAGCCGAATGGCTTAGTGCAGGAACTAAAGGTGTATCTCGTAAATTACACCACTAATAATGCCCGGAATGGTACCAAACTTCTACAGTAGTACAAATAGGTTATGTACTCATAAAACAAGACATTGGAAAGTTTGTAAGTACACCAGGAGTTTATTTAAATAACACTTGCCTGATGGCTTCTCCTCTCTGCTGCTACCGCTACTGCTACCGTTGCGTCGACGTCACTTCCGTAATTTGGAAAAAAGCCTGTAAAAGTCCCAAAATGTAGAGTATTTGTTTACAGTAAATGACCAATAGTAACTCTAAATGACGGGTTATCACAGAACTACAAACATGTAAAGATGTGCAGATAAAGCTTCATGTCCTCAATTATTTTTAACTTTTTTTACAGGTTAAAGGTGCCGTAGGTAGGAATGTGACGATCCAGGACTTAGCCAAAATGTGAACATCAACAACTTCTCAGTCCCTCCCGCCTTTCCGCTAAAGCCCAAAACGGTCTCCTAAGCCCCTCCCCCCACAAGGGAGAATGAATGTGTGTGCATGAGCAGTGATTGACACGCAGTTAGACACCCCCCCCCCCCCCTCCCCCCCCCCCCCCCTCCCCCCCCCCGGCCCTGATTGGTGCATCTGAACAGGGAGTGGTGGATTTTTAAAAATCACACTACAGGCTGTAGGTGGTGCCAGAGGATTACCTGCTTCGTGTAGTTCTACTTGAACATAGGGTCAGTTTCAGCAAATATGACAGAAAGTTAGTTTTGTAAGTCTTACCTGCTGCACTTTTAACATTTTACTACCGTTCAAAAGTTATGATTCAGCTGTTATATTGATGTTTTTCTACTTCCCTTCAATAATAACTATTTTAACCGATAAAAAGTTTAATTTTAAGCACCAAATGTATTATTTACCATTGAAATAGAAGAATAAAACAATTCAAACTTCCATTTAGTGGATGTCCCCACAGTATCGCATGACAGGGGAGCATACTGTTGGAACTTGGATGTTGAATTTGTTTTCCAGTCCAGAAAAGCATAAGTGACCTGTCATGCACGGCTTGGAATTGCCGCCGAGCTCTGTGCTCAAAGTTCAAATGATTTCAACTTTGACCTTGTTGTGGCTGACCTTTCAGGGCACAACGACCCTGTGCTCTACCCCGCCGGTTTACCTCTGATCATGTGTAGGAGGTTTGACTTCCTGTTTCTATTGTGACGTTTGAAGAAGAGCTTTGCTGAAGCAACATATTGCCTGGTAATTCCAGCTTGTTATAGACAGCATTATTGTGCACTACACTGAAACAGGAAGCTGTTCCTATTTAAATCTGCACACATTTTGATGCTAAACTTCCAGGTTATTTTACCAATGACTGCTGATTTCTTCTCTCTTGCTCTCTTATTACTTCTAACAATCCTATGTGTAAAATTTGGAACGTTTCTAAGTTAGACATAGGTTGCGTCGGAAGTCCCATACTAATACTAGTAGGCTAAAACAGTATGTGAGATAGTATGAAGTATGAGTATTTAGTATGAAAAATAGTACGTCAATTGCAATTTCCGGTTAAATATTACAAAATGCAACTGAAATGCAAATGAAAATCATCATATCATTGTGGGCGGAGACTTTAATCTGGTCCAGGAACCTATACTGAACATCTCTTTTAATTAGTCTATCTTTTCTACTTTTATCTTTTGGATGTTGTGTGTTTGTCAGTGTGCATGGGTCTGTGTTGTTTGTCCCCATTTCGGACCTGTACTGGGTTGATTTGCGGGGGGGTAGGGGACTTGAGGGGAAGTGACATATCAGTTCCACTATGCTGTGTTCACTTTGTTCACTGTGTTGTGTCACTTGTTGTTAACATTTAAAATTCAAATCAAAAAAGTTGGAAAAAAATATATATATTACAAAATGCAAACACTGGACACTACGCCTGCATATGTATCCCACAATGCAATGCGGTAGTAACCACAAAGTTCATAACAGACAAACAGACAGCAGCTAAGGCAGCTCTGTAACATTCTACATAATTTAAAATCTGTGATTTTGTCACCTGCAACTGTTGGTCTAGTTAATGACCTTTTTCAGTAATTCAAGCATTATCTGGCAATGATGCAAGAGCGGAGGTCGGCAGGTGTTACCACGGTTACGTGTCTCCAACCGGCAAGGAAGCTGTGGAAGTGATGTTGAAAATAACAGCTTAGTGCGTACAAAAACAATGTTGTTTTACACAAAAATACGTCGAACGATAGTATTGATATTGAGTATGTACATACATTTCGGACTCAACCATAGTATAGAGCTTAACAGTGCGTTTCCGGAAGTAAAAATGGCATTGATTTCTCCATAAGGATTTAGATTATCAGCCGTAATGTCTAAACCATCCGAGGTAAACTGACCACGAGCTGCGTGGTCGTGAAACGAAAGTTTCTGCTCCTGTAGAAGCTACAAGTCTGTATGAAATCAACCTTGTGTTAAGAAAAACATGTTTTATCTGTGATCTTATGGAGAAAAACTATAGTACCCACAATCCTAAGCGTAACAGTAACATCTCTGATTGGTCCAACTCGCTGTTACCACAGAAACGTTTACCGTACCCACGAAACAGCGAAAGGCTAGAGCGAGCTTCTGCGATTGAAGTCTATGATATAGTTACTGTACACAGTCTTGTACCTTTTGCCTTTTTTGCCGTTTTCTAAATGTTTTTTTGCGCCGAATCAAATGTTTTATTCTCACGATTCCTCTCGTAGCTGGTTGGCTTGGTTCCAGACTTAAAACTCTCTATATAAGCAATTTTCTAAAAGTCAATGAATGGAGAAAAACACTTTCAGAACCAGAGCCGTTAAAAAAGTGGACGGTCACTGTTGAGCTCTACAGACCTTTCCAATGGAATTCCATTGCTAGGCAACAACCTGCACCCCTTGTTAACTTCCTGTCAGTTGATGTCTCATATAGAGTTGAAGATCTTTGCCCGTCGGGTCCCGTCAGGTTCGGTCTTAATTTCTATCATTTTACACGGGCTCGGGCCGGGCTCGGGCTTGCGTCCGGGTTGCGCGGTAAATGAGCGGTCAGGTGATGCGTTTCGATTAGCGCGAAAACGGAGGCTGAGGAGCTGAAACGGAGGCTGGCCTCTGG
This sequence comes from Zingel zingel, assembly GCA_023566125.1. Lineage (NCBI taxonomy): Eukaryota > Metazoa > Chordata > Actinopteri > Perciformes > Percidae > Zingel > Zingel zingel. The sequence goes on from CM042315.1 coordinate 3,956,680, forward strand.
AGGACTTATTTAATTTCTTTGTTCCAACTTCCAAGTGGCCTGTAGCCTACGATAGTCATGATGTTAAAAAATGTATAAATGACTCATTCTTGACAAAAGGCAAAAGATCTGTGTGTGCGTGGACACATTTGAATAATGTCGGGCTGTAAACGGGTTCGGGATTTTAAAAAGCTGTCAATCAAAATGTACTTGTCGGGCTCGGGCCGAATTCTGTCGGGCTCGGGTCTTGTCGGGCCTAACTTTTACGGCCCGATTACAGCTCTAGTCTCATACACTGCAACAGGAAATCAACTTGGGGCAATTAAGAATGTTAATTTTTACAACTGTGAAATGGCATGAGCTGTCTGTATCTGTGCCTGCTCCTTCCTTATTTGGACGACACTAACGCTCCCTTTTTTAATCCCTGAAGTCCAACGAGCACAAGGAGGAAAATAAAGCCCAGGAGCCGAGGAAACGGGAGCGTCGCCAGCTGAAGACCAAGCGCCTGAGAGAGTACACTATAAAGTCCCACTCGAGCATGCCACCTAACAACACCTACGTAAACTTTGAGCGCTTTGCCCAGGTGGTAGAGGACATTGACCAGATGGAGAGCTCGTTCGTTAGCCTGGCAGCAGCCCACGACTCTCTGCAGGAAGACATCGATGCCATGGTCTCCATATACAACGAGAAGGAGGCCTGGTACAAGGAGGAGAGCGAAGATGTGCGCCACGAGCTCTCGCAAATCCGCTATGAGTTCCGTAAGGTGGAGGCCTTTAAGAGGAGCCTGCAGGACGACATGCAGGCTTTCAGCTCCAGCCTCGGGGCCGTCAGCAGCCGCTACCAGGAGAGACAGAGCCACCTCGACGCACTGCGTCTGGAGCTGAGCAACGAGCTGAAATGGGTGCAGGAGGTGATGGGTTCATCTCCCACGGATGGCGGTGGCGGAGGATACCCCAACTGCAGCTTCTCCACCGTCTTCAACAGCGACGTGAATGAAGCCCTGAAGGAGCTGCTGAACCGCTCCTGTGGAGGAGAGCTGCTGTCTGGGATCAACCTGGACTTTGAAACCGGACAGCAACGATGAATGCTTTACAGTTATTAGAAAATCATTTAAAATCACAGCGCTGACAAGTACAGATTCAATGTGACTATAGGGAGGACTGTGTGAGGTTGTAAAGGAGGAAATCTGTCGCTTGACATAAATATTTAGCAGAAATATAGTTTCACACCAGAGAAGTATTGTCCTATTTTTGCAGACAAACTGCACATTTTCGTGCTGGAAATGCTAGGACTTTGCTCGACTATAGACATTCTTATTTGACTAACACTCATATGATTTTGTCAACTAATCGACAGAGCTGCGCGCTTTGAATGGTCATCAAGACTAGAAAAGCGTAATATAAATGCAATCCATTTACCATCTGTAAAACTGAGTTTCTTCACAAAAAAATCATGTAATAGCACCACTTTAAATCTTGTGTTTACCAGAGATGTGCTCATAAGTTTCTTGGAAAGAAGTCATTTAGCATGAAAAAGCATTAAAAATGACTAATCGACTACAGACATTTTCAACTCTTTTTGCCTAAGACCGATTAGTTGACTAAAAGGGGCCAGCCCTAGAAAAAACTAATTTCAACAATGAGGTACATTCTCACGTTCAGCAGAAGCATTTTAGTATCATTTTTATTTCAGTAATGTCTGTTGTGCTGTCTGTTGTGCTGTGTGTTAGTTAAAGGTAAAGACACAATGGCTTTTTCATTTGAGTATTTTGTCTCCGATAGCTTAATATAAAAAACAGTATTAAACATTTGTATTGGTACTATGGATGTGTGCATTATTAAATTATATCTGCAAATGTCCCATCAAAGGTTTTGAAATGAAATTAGATTAATTTACACGTTGAAAAATAGGTAACTCATGGGTCCAGATTGAACAATGCTGTGACAGCCAGCTGATGTTGACGCAGGTACGCTTACACAATATTGTTGACTTTGCAAAGTTGCACTGGACCGTAGCACCCACAACACTTATGTTACTCCAGTCTCATGACTGTATACGTGTACATCAGCACGTACAGAAGATCAGAACAGTGTTCACTTGAGTCCAGTGAACCAATTTCTTGTGGACTTCCACATTACTGAACAGGATCAAAATCTGAGCTGGTAGCATTTTGGGCAGTTAAAGGTCCCATATTCTGCTCATTTTGAGGTTTATACGTATTTGTATTTTGGGTTTATACTAAAACATGTTTACATGATTTAATGTTTAAAAAACTCTTTATTTTTCTCATACTGTTTGTCTGAATATACCTTTATTCACCCTCTGTCTGAAACACTTTGTTTTAGTGCCTGTCTCTTTAAGCCCCCCCTCCCGAAAAAGCCCAGTCTACTCTGATTGGTCAGCATTTCCTGGTGTTTTGATTCTGTGCTCCCGGAGTCTCTGCACCATCATTGCAGCCTGGGAATGATTGTAACGGCACTGTAGCTGCACTTTGTACCTATAAATAGTATATTTGTGACATCACAACTGTATGGAAGTCCTGAAAAGGCACAGTTTCTGGATTACGTTTTTATAATTTCACAATTATTTACATAGCACCTCAGCCTGCTTTTATAATAAAAAAAAAAGACATGGAAATCTCACTGTTTACAATATGGAATCTTCAAGGTGCTTGCAGGTTACAAAAAGCAATAAAATCTCTTTAATTATATAACAATATCCAAAATTACATCTTAAAATTGCTTCAGTATAGTTAAATGCAGAATTTCAGAAGAACCGTGTTGGCTGAAGCTGGATTTTCTGTAGACCAGTCATGCAGAATAAGTTACATGACAGTTGTATTCATTTTCACAGTTTTTGTTTTGGTGGTGAAAATGGTCTGATGATTCATTTGAAATGCCATTTAAACTGAAATTTGCAGACCCCCTGGGCCAGCTGCTGAATCATGGAGCTAACAAGTGTGTCAGCTGGGGGGCATTAGTCATATCGGGGAGCTGCTGCCTGCTGAGATAAACTGGAACAGATCAGAGAGAACGACCAGCTGGGACACGAACGAGACTTCAGACCAGGAGGGGAAACTGCACCTGAAATAAAAGGTGACAGTCTGTATAATGAGTACTTTTACTTTTTATACATTTAAGTATATTTTGCTGATGGTACTTCTGTAATTTATATAAGTAACATTTTGAATTTAAGACTTTTACTTGTAATGGAGTATTGTTTAGACTGTAGTCTCTAAGCCTGTGCTCCGATTATTAAAGGACAAATCCGGCGTAAAATGAACCTAGGGGTTAATAACACATGTGTACCGAGTCGACCGTTCTCTGGGACATGTTTTCATGCTAATCGAATGTGATCAGTTTTATAGCAAACGGCTAATTAGCTTACAACGCTAGTCGTCTGGCCACGGATAAAGTAAAAAGAAATCGCTATTTCTATACCACTAACAAGGCTCAAAATAGCACCACACTTCCACGGTAGCATAATGAGGGTCCCTACATTTAAACAGAAGCATTGAGAACTTTGTAAGTGTACAGACAGTTTATTCAAAAGATAGTTTATAAAGACTGTACCGTTCACGTATACAGGCGGGCACCATCTTGGGAAAACAGTCACGATTAGTTGAACGACGAACGCCGTGCTTGAGCTATGTTACTGGTTGCACGGCGTTCGTCGTTTGAGTGTGTGGTGCTATTTTGAGCCTTGCTAGTGTTATAGAAATAGCGATTTCTTTTTACTTTACCCTCTGCCCCGACAACTAGCGTTTTAAGCTAATTAGCGGTTTGCGCTAAAACTGGTCACATTCGAAAACAGGATCAGCTTCCGAGATAGAGAGTGGGAGTGGTCTTCTCTGTGTCTGCACTGTAAAGATAACCACAAAACCCACTGTAGACACCACTTGTCATTACATTGTGTCACAACTGAGTGAATTTCTCTTAACATCATCATAATAATTGATAATAATAAAGATTCTTAAACAAAGTATTTACTGCTAATGATAAACATTACTTTGACATATTTAGTCCTGGACCTTTATCACTTTATTAACAGCCTTTATATACTTTTACTTACCGTTTACTACCTGTTTACATCTCTACATATATATGTATTACTTCTCATTATGCATATACTACATTTCTGTTTACATTACAGTTGATTCACTTTACAGTTACTGTACACCTGTATACCACAAATATGTATTATTTTATTTTATATATAATATGTTTTATTTCTTTGAACTATTATAGTTTACAACTTACAGCACAATTGTACGTAGACATTTTATTTTTATTGTTGGTCATTGGTCCTATATTTATATGAACACCTTTTTTCCACATATTGTGTACTTAATAGTCCTGTCTATTCTTAAACTTTATTTGTCCAGCTTTGTTGTCCTTGTTCGAACAGTAGCTGTCATGTCTATTTCTGTTTAAGTACATGAGAGCGATGCAAAAAACTGGAGTTAAATTCCTTGTATGTGTACTCATACTGTGGCCAATAAAGGTGATTTTGATTCTGATTTTATTGTATCCCTATATTTTAGCTTCTGAACTTTTTAATGTCATAGATTCTCATTTTTTACTTTACTTTTCTTTTTATACATATTTAATTGTTGGAGGCAGCCTGACATCTAAGATTGCCACTGCCAACGACTATTTATCTGTAAATGTTGTGCATATGACAATAAAAAAATAAAAATGTGTCATATGTTCACATTTTAATTATTCGTGCAATGCATGCAATGCCATTAGTGAAACAGTGAGATAGCAGTATTGGACACTTGTCTATGTGGGTGTGAATGACTGTATGGTGTGTGCAGAGGAAGAGCATTTAGGCAGACAGACAGGCAGGGAAATTATCATGCTGGAGAACAGAAAAACATTGTGACACATTGCACAAAACCGCACACAACTACCTGCCACCTGTACCAAGACATCAGAGACATATACTTTCCACACATTACAAACACCCAAAAAAGATTTTGAAAACATGACTACAAAAAACATCCATGCCGGCTGGATGAAATACAGCAATGTGCAAAGCAAGATTTGTGAGCTGTCAATCATTTGCGTATTCCTGCACTGACCATCTGCAGTGCTGTGCTGATCTCTGTATACTGTATAGCACGGATCTTCAGTAGGGGGTCCTCAGAGTCAATGCAGGGGGGCCTCCAAATTATGGTTAAGTCTTAAGTTTCTTTTTTTCAAAAATTAGAAATGTCCTAAAAAATTAATCCAACATATTATAAGCAAACTGGCCTATAGCTAAGGTAGTCACTCAGGCCATCCACAGAAACAGTTATTTCTAAGGATTCACTGTGCCACATGTATGTTTAATATTAAAACAAGATTTATAAAATCATTCAAACAACTATTTTCATAGCTTAGTATTCTATGCAAAAAAGGTATGTCTATAAAGGCTTTAGTCCGCCCTACAAGTTATTATAGACCCAGTTTAATATGCAACATTTTATACAATATATGTAGTAGGGGGTCCCTGCTCCCTCTCTCTTCCAGTTAAGGGGTCCTTGGCTTAAAAAACGTTGAAGACCTCTGCTGTATAGACCATAGAAATAAAATGAAATAATTATATTTCTATGGTATAGACACTCACAATCATACACAACAGATACCTCGATATACTTTGAAAATGCTGCAGTGTTTGCATACAGTAGTTCTCACTTATTATTATTTTTTTTTTTAACTGCAATGTCCACACTTTTCTATTTGTTATCTTAAGTTATCTTTGGCCTCCCTCGGAGAGTCGAACACCCCCTCTCTGTAATCTTCTCTGTAATCATCTCACCATAGACAATCATTAGTGGGAATGCTGTTCAGCAGCATTCCAACTATTGTTATTCTGTTCTTTATTTTTCTTTTTCTTCTTCTTCTTCTTATTAGTGGGAATGCTGTTCAGCAGCATTCCAACTATTGTTATTCTGTTCTTTATTTTTCTTTTTCTTCTTCGTCTTCTTCTTCTTCTTATTAGTGGGAATGCTGTTCAGCAGCATTCCAATTATTGTTATTCTGTTCTTTATTTTTCTTTTTTTTCTTCTTCTTCTTCTTCTTATTCCCTCTTCCGTACGTTTTTTTGGCTCTCTGTAACTTCTGCATACGTTCAGCTATTAAAACCATTAAACTTTTAAAATGTTCAGCTCTTTCAGCTAATGATGGGACTTCTTCAACTTTTTTTCTACTATTTATACTTAAAATATTGAGCTTTTTAACACTTTTTTTTACATTGAAGTCAATGAGAGCATGCTTCAAATCATTAAAATCTTCTTCCGCTCCTAACATTTTCAGCCCCTCTATACCTACAGACACCAACCAAACTTTAAAATGTTCATGAAAACTTCAGGTATTAGGCTATATATTTTCAGTTTGATATCTTTTACAGTTTTTGTGAAAAAGCTGTTTAAGTTTAGTGATCATTTCAGGATTTTTCTGCGTTTCTAGTGAGTGTGTGTTGCGCCTGCCAGAGTGAGTGATGTCATCTAGTAGAGTGTGACGCCTTAAAAAAATATCTTTGTCCCTTCTCTATAAATTGCTCTCACACTCATAATTTTTACTTGTCATACACAATTTATGTGATATGTCTTATACTTTTGGCTTGATGAGCTTCCAAATGACAAGAGTTCCACATTTCCCTCCATTCACTGCCATGTTAAACGTCCTCCACATGTCCCAGCGAAACGTAGAGTGAACCACTTTTTAAAATCTCTGATATGCCCACATTTTTAAGTTTATCAACATAAATTTTACATGAATACGGTCACAAAAGTTGTGTGTCTCTGACGGTGAAGTTGTTGTTTCCATAGCATGTACTGTTGTGGATTTATTAAGGCTTGTTTGAAGGGTTCTCTCACACTGTCTCTCACTCATTAGCATTAGCAGGTGTGGTGCAGTTTAACAGCAGGTGACACGGTCGTTAACTGATCAAAGGATGTTTACAAATACTCGTCACCATGACAACACTTTCACAGACAGCATCAGCAGTCTTTCAGCCTTTTCAGGCAATTCATGTCAACTTTCATCTTTGACAGTATTACAGTTTAGCTTCCAGCTTTTCTAACAATGTATTTTAGCTCTTCACTTATTTAGGTAATGCAGTTTAGCTTCCAACTCTGACAATTTTCCAGATGTTTCAGCAGTTCAATACATTTGAGCTTTAAGATTTTACATACAATTTGTTTCATATTTCTGCATTTGTGAGTCATTATCAGTAAGAAAATATACTCAGACCTCACAATGTTCTACATCTTTTGTCATTATTCAACTTTTGAAGCCAACCGTTCTGTTTAGCATAAGCTTTTAACTTTTTAACACACATAGGCACACACACACACACACACACACACACACACACAAACAGACACACACACACACATAAACACACATGCATTCACACACACACACACACACACACACACACACACACACACACGCACACACACATATATGCAGACACACACAGCCACACACACACACACACACACACATACACACACACAAAGACACATATACACACACAGCCACACATGTATACACACACACATTAGAGCTGAAGGACCATATTCCAGCTATGGTTGGTGATGGTGTAGTGGATTTGTTGTGTGGGAGAGCAGGGTTCAAATCCCACTGAGGTACATCAATCAATGTGTCCCTGAGGTAAACACTTCAGCCATACTCGCCTCAAAGGTGTGTTACCACTGACATATATAGATAGAAAGTTGCTTCCTTTTTATCTTTCCTCTCTTTTTCCTCTATCTCTCTTTCTGCTTGTTTGTTCTATGCAATGGATATGGCTGATATAAGTCTTTTTAGTCAATTAATTGAAGCTTCCACTTTTGACAGTATTACAGTTTAGCTTCCAGCTTTTCTACAAATGTATTTCAGCTCTTAACATATGTGCAGTTCAGCTTCCAACTTCCAAGTTTTCCAGCAGTGTAGTACAATGCATTTGAGATTTTTTCAAACAATTTGTTCCATATTTCTGCATTTTCATCAATGTTTCTCACAACATTTGTAAGTCTTCCATACTGATTCATAATTTCAGATAAAATAAAAATAAATTCTTTTATACATTGGTGGTGTTATTCAACTTTTTAATGAAATTCATATTCATTAAACCGATTTCCACTTTTTCAACTATTCTCACTACTTCAACTTCTTCTTAATGATTTAAGCTATTCAGTCCCTCCAGAAAAACACGATTATGCGATCGCATAATTCAATGAATAATCAGCCAAAGTCTGCATATTTATGCGGGGGGGCGCATTTTTTCAAATACGCCACACTTTCGCCGCATAAATTGCCGATTTCCGCGCAAAATATGCAGGGCTTGCATGATTTTATAATTCCATAACATTTTCGTTGCAAAAAAGTCACATATATTTTAGCAGAAAGTTGAGAAATGTTGCGTTTACTTCACACAGCAGCAGCCATTTTCCCCTGTTGCCATGGGAACGTTATGAAGTGACGTAATTACGCGACGTGAACATCATCGAAAAGCTGCAGACCCCGCGATGAAGCCACGATGAAACCGCAGTTTTTGCAAGTTCCCGCAATTTCATCGCATAAAATTGCATAAATATCCCGCATATTCCATCGCATTTTTTAAGAAAACGTGTCACATAATCAAGGATTTTTGCCCACAACAATCACAAAAATAGGAAGGACTGGCTATTCATCCAGTTTAGCTTTAGCAATTCAGCTATTCAGCATTCCCACGCATTTTCTGCAGTAAATGCATTTTCTAGTTTCTCTTTTTTATTGCACTATTTGCACATGAACACTGTACATTTCATATTTTATATATTATTACTGTATATTTGTTTTTATTATATATGTTAAAAGTCTGGATAATATATGTTGTTTGTTTATGTTATGGAGTGGTAACAAAAATAATTTCCCCCTGGGATTATTAAAGTATTTCTGATTCTGATTCTGATTCTTTACTTATCTGTATATATAGGCCTATATGTAAATATTAGTTAAACTTGACCTATTTTAATTTATATATTTCATTACAATTTTGCAATGTAGCACAGCTCTTTATTCTAGTATATGTACATTTTTGTTTGTAATTCACACAATGTAAATGTATATTACTAAGGAAGTCCATTTCTGCCAATGTGATGAAAAATAAGATCCAGTAAGTCATAATAATGAGTTACCGAACCCTGGAGCGTATCGTGAGAGAGTCTAGCTCCTTTAGGGCGGTGTGAAAGCTCTTTTGAACTCTGGTGCAGACCAAACAACCGAACTCTGGTCTGCTTGAAAACGTGGGTCTCAGTTTGCTTCCAAGTGCTCTAGTTCAGTTTCAGTTTACTTTAGGTGAGAATGCAAACCAACCCATATACAGGAAGTGAACCAAAAACAGTGTGTTTACTAGCCGCAAAGGTGTGAAAGCGCCCTTAGTAGGCTATCTCAAAATAATGAGAAGCTTTCAATATTAAAGTGCTCATGTTATGCTTTTTGGCTTTTCCCTTTTCCTTTATTGTGTTATATATCTTTTTGTGCACGTTATAGGTTTACAAAGTGAAAAAGCCCAAAGTCCCCCCCAAAGGGACTTACCATCTCCAACAGAAAACACTGTTCACAAACTGCTCCAAACAGCTCTATTGTAGTCCAGCCTTTACTTCAGAGACAAACGTGGTCACTTTGGAACACACGTTATAATGCTCGCCTAGCTGCTAGCATGGCACGCCCTCATACTCTGCTTCTGACTGGCTAGTAGTCCTTACCTAGCTACTGTCAGGGCACGCCCTCATACTCTGCTTCTGACTGGCTAGTAGTCCTTACCTAGGTACTGTCAGGACACGCCCTCATACTCTGCTTCTGAATGGCTAGTAGTCCTTACCTAGGTACTGTCAGGGCACGCACTCATACTCTGCTTCTGACTGGCTAGTAGTCCTTACCTAGGTACTGTCAGAGTACGCCCTCATACTCTGCTTCTGACTGGCTAGTAGTCCTTACCTAGGTACTGTCAGGGCACGCCCTCATACTCTGCTTCTGACTGGCTAGTAGTCCTTACCTAGGTACTGTCAGGGCACGCCCTCATACTCTGCTTCTGACTGGCTAGTAGTCCTTACCTAGGTACTGTCAGGGCACGCCCTCATACTCTGCTTCTGACTGGCTAGTAGTCCTTACCTAGCTACTGAGCATGTGCGACTCCCAACAAAGATGGAACAGGAGTGAGAGGTCTCACTCTGTAGCTAAAATAGAAAGCTCAACACACAGGGTGAAAAGAGGAGCTGCAGCAATGTGCAGTACAACAAAAATATGGTGTTTTTTGAAAATTAAACCATATAAACCTATTCTGACATAAACTCTAAATCAGTGGCGGATCTAGAAAATTTGACATGGGGTGGCAAAGGGGTGCCAAAAGGTCTTGGCAGGGTGGCATTGGAAGACGGATCACGGAAACCCCCATATGTAAATGGCTTGTGTGGCAAATAGAGGAAAAACTGTAAAACTGCATAACATAATTCTATCATTTGTTTGACCTTTTGGTTGATCATAATTATTGATATAGTAAGACAAATAGAATAGAATGTGTCTTATTTTATCAGTAATTATGATCAAACAAAAAGTCAAACAAAAGAAACTGTAAAACATCATTAGATAATCTATTTACATACTGTATGTACATACGTTCCCCGTGTGAAAGCTCTTTATTTCCACAATGGGGACATTCTCACTGTTGCAGCAGCGAGGGATGGGATAGCTTCATATTTCGCTTCCTTTATGACAACTTTAACATGTACAAGATAAACATGAGCAGAGGCTAAACGGCTTTTCAAATCCAACATAAAAAGTATTGGACAGTTTGAATAAAAGTTAAAAAAAAAAAAAGTTTTATTGTGGTAAATGTACATCTTAAATAATAGGTAGTTGCTGAGTGCACATTGTTATTGGAGTTAGAGAAAATGGCGTCCCAACTGGCGCGTACTTATGTGTACTGCTCTTGTGCAAAGAAGACATCCATCTTTTTCCTTTCCATATTTCGTAAAGTGCCGTATTTAATATATAAATATTCTTTGCCATATTTTAGGAATCATCAGAAATCATTACATTCATACTGTATATTCAAACATAAACAAACTGGTATCCCATAGCAACAATATAATCAAAGATAGAATGGAATAGAATCAATAACCATTTGGATTGAAAACATAAGAATACATGTTGTTGTTGTTGTCATAACGACACACTATGAATACTGGGACCCAACTTTAGTTCTGACATAAATTCACTCAGACAGCAGTTTGTATCAGAGAGTCATTTGACTGTGACAATCCAAAGGTGCAGATTGCAATGAGAGAGAAGACACTGGTCCAGCAGAATACAAAGTTGGAAAACATGGAATTCCACTCCAGAGAGATTGAACCGCAAATGAATTTCTATCTCAGTTCACTTGAAGAACAAGTACGGTGTGAACTGAAGGACAGCGAGGCGAGGCTCACCCAATGTGAATCTGAGGGAAGAGTTCAGCTGATCATCCGAGAGGACTTGCTGGCCAATGTCCTCGATCAGCTCCAACAACAGAGAGAGGGCAGTACTTTGAGCCATGACAAAAAGCTGATGCAGAGGGAGATGTGTGACTTGAAAGTTCAGCTGGCTGAACGTGTCCACTCCCCACCCAGGGAAACAGAGTATCTGAAATCCCAGCTGGGAAAAATCAGCAACAGGCTGCGAAAAGCCCAAAAAGATCTCGACCTGCAGTACTTCATTACTGAAGACCTGAAAGTCAAATTGGAGCAGATGATGAGAGAGAAAGAGGCCCTTCAGAACAATGTGGAGACTCAGAAGATGGAGCTTTGTAAAGAGAGACAGATGCTCGAGGTAGGTAAGACCACCAACGTGATGTTGGAGAGCTATCTGGAGACTGAGAGGGCTCTAGCTCAGGAGCTGAAGGATAAATTGAGCAAGATGGAGGAAGCTCTCCAAAAACAGGACGAGGAGGCAAAGGAGATACTGGAAAGATCCCAGGCCTCCCATAGAGCCCAGCTGGATGAGGCTCTGGCTGAACGTGTCCACTCCCCACCCAGGGAAGCAGAGTACCTGAAATCCCAGCTGGGAAAATTCAGCAACAGGCTGCGAAAAGCCCAAAAAGATCTCGACCTGCAGTACTTCATTACTGAAGACCTGAAAGTCAAATTGGAGCAGATGACGGGAGAGAAGGAGGCCCTTAAAAACAATGTGGAGAGTCAGAAGATGGAGCTTTGTAAAGAAAGACAGATGCTCGCAGTAGCTAAGACCAACGTGGAGTTAGAGTTGGAGAGCTATCTGGAGACTGAGAGGGCTCTAGCTCAGGAGCTAAAGGATAAATTGAGCAAGATGGAAGAAGCTCTCCAAAAACAGACAGAGGAGGCAAAGGAGATACTGGAAAGATCCCAGGCCTCCCATAGAGCCCAGCTGGACGAGGCTCTGGCTGAACGTGTCCACTCCCCACCCAGGGAAACAGAGTACCTGAAATCCCAGCTGGGAAAATTCAGCAACAGGCTGCGAAAAGCCCAAAAAGATCTCGACCTGCAGTACTTCATTACTGAAGACCTGAAAGTCGAATTGGAGCAGATGAAGGGAGAGAAGGAGGCCCTTAAAACTAATGTGGAGACTCAGAAGATGGAGCTTCATAAAGAGAGACAGATGCTCGCGGTAGGTAAGACCACCAACGTGATGTTGGAGAGCTATCTGGAGACTGAGAGGGCTCTAGCTCAGGAGCTGAAGGATAAATTGAGCAAGATGGAGGAAGCTCTCCAAAAACAGGACGAGGAGGCAAAGGAGATACTGGAAAGATCCCAGGCCTCCCATAGAGCCCAGCTGGAGATGCAGGACAAAAGCAACAAGAACATCATGGCTGCTCTTGAGAAAAAGTGTGAACATCAGCTAGAGAGTGAGCGTGTCCTATGGCTGCAGGAGAAAACCTCCCTGCTAGAGGAGAGCGAGAAAACAAGAGCCTCCTATGTGGATCAGAATGAGGAGCACAGCTTTGTGAGTGACTGCCTCCTGGCTGCTCTGAAGAAGACTGAGCAGCAGCTGGAGAGTCATCTCAACCAGTGGAAGGAGGACAAGGCATCCCTCCTTCAGGCCACAGAAAGCCTGAAGCTGACACAGCAGGATAAAGAGCAGGACTGGGAGAAGACCGAGAGCACCATGAGGTCCCAGCTGGTAGAGCTTCAGAGACAGATAATGACAAAGCCAAAGAGGAAGAAGTGGTACAAAAGGCTTCTGCCTGGCTGAAGAAAAGATAATGCATTTGTACTAGTGTCTGTCTGTCTGTCTGTCTGTCTGTCTGTCTGCCTGTCTATCTGTCTGTGTGGGTCTGTCTGTCTGTCTGTGTGTGGGTCTGTCTGTCTGTGTGGGTCTGTCTGTCAGTGTATCTGTGTGTGTGGGTCTGTCTGTGTCTGTCTGTGTGGGTCTGTCTGTCCGTCTGTCTGTCTGTCTGTCTGTGTGGGTCTGTCTGTCGGTGTATCTGTGTGTGTGGGTCTGTCTGTCAGTGTGTCTGTCTATGTGGGTCTGTCTGTCTGTCTGTCTGTCAGTGTGTCTGTCTGTGTGTGTGTGTGTGTGTGTGGGTGGGTCTGTCTGTCTGTCTGTCTGTCTGTGTGGGTCTGTCTGTCTGTCTGTCTGTGTGTGGGTCTGTCTGTCTGTCTGTGTGTGGGTGTGTCTGTCTGTCGGTGTGGGTCTGTCTGTCTGTCTGTGTGTGGGTCTGTGTGTGGGTGGGTTTGTGTGTGTGTGTGTGTGTGTGTGTGTCTGTGTGTGTGTGTGGTTGCACGCAGGGTGTGTGATGCGTCAGTGCAGTAGTGTTGGAGTAGTAGTGCCTGTAGGTAGTGTATGCTGCATACTGCTTCTGCTTGCCACTCTCTGCTTTCAGCTACTGCCACCGGATAGCCCTTTTTCAGGGGCGAAAAGAGGAGCCGAGTGTGTAAGCCTCCTCAGCCGGTACATAGCCTCTCCACTGCCAAGATCTCATACACGCCTCCCCGTGGCACACATGGTAACTGGTTCCTTGTGGTTCCAGGCTAAGTTGTATGGGATCTCGGAGCAGCAGTGGGCCCCAGAGACATGGCATGCAGGCCCATCGGTGAGTGGAAACGCCCTAATGCCCGTCATCCACTGTCCCAGTTATGGGTAAATAGCCCCAGCTATGGGTAAATAGTGAAGACCCCAACGGCGGCGCAGGCGGAAGATGGTGGTGTGAGAACCACCACTATGGCTGTGAAGGCGGAAGAAGGCAACCCCACAGCCACGTGGGTTAACTCGGGAGGGTACATTGGCGAGGGGAGCAAACCCAGAAGACAAATCTGCACCTGGGGACAGGCACAGGCGGAGTCCAACTGACCGGACCACCGGTAAGCCCCTGCAACTCCTGCCAGACGAAGGTCGTCATGGGTTCCCTCATGCCACTGGAGGTCCATCTGGTAGGAGTGAAGATGGTGGGAATGAGGTCTGCGCACCCACACCCTCATCTTAATCCTCACCTATGTGCAAGATTCTTGACCCCCCCCCCCCCCCCCCCCCCCAAAAAAAAAGTCCTGTGGCGATGTCAGAAAACTGAAACTAGTCCTCACAACTATATAATAACTACTGCATACACACAAACACTAGCTACACAAATAATCTTTTAAAATAAATGCATAAAAATGATGTCATGTTTGTTGGTGTGACGGCCCTGGGCCTGTCGTACATGTGTACTGTGGTTTGTCTTGTTAACTTGCAGGTGTAGCGGAGGAGATGATGAGATGACTGTGATCACCTGGCCGGTTCTTCCAGACTATTTAACCCCACCTGCCCCGAGACCAGACGGCCGCATTCTCCCGACTGCACACCAACATGTTTTCTCTCTGTTTGAGTGTTCCCTTTGTTAACTACTGACAACATGCACCTCACATTCTCCATTACATCCATACACCTTCATTCATCACTGATACTGACAATCACACCTCATCGTTCTCTTGTTTGCATAATTATTTAATAAATGTCACTTTATTATTGTTACGTTGCTGTGCATCTCCCTCTGTTGTTGTGGCCGGTCGTAACAAGTTGGGGGCTCGTTTACCGTGAGTATAAAACCAGGACCTTGTTTGTGGTTTTCTTTATTTAATCCTAGTTAGTTGCTGTTGAGGCAGTTTGGTTTAGTTGAGCTAGTCTATTGTTGTTTAAATGATAAGTTGCACTACAGTCATCTGTAAATATAGTTTTATGTATAAATAGGGACAAATGCTCATTTGCATCCTAAACCCCCAAAATATAAGTTGGCTCAAATTATTTTATATGTTAAATATAATATACTAAATATAGGTTTTTGTCTGGAGGTACATGTTGGTCATACGAGTCTCATGTAGCTTTAGACTTTAAGACCAAACAGGTTTATTTAGTGTCACAGAGCCTTTCAAACACAGCTGCAATTCAAAGTTTTATGCAGAAGAAATGCTTTAGAATATACACTGGTTATTGTAAAATCAGCTACAAACTTAAATTATTTGGTAAAGGTCAATTACCAGTTTACTTTTTATTTTAGGAATAATCAACAAATCCTATGATTTTAATACATGTAGTTTTGGTGTAATGATATGCCTGAGCCTGGCCTCTTCCTCCGACACAGAACACAGAAAGCAGACGAGATGACAAAGGCGGCTTGATCGACTAAAATGTTGGTAACATTCATTTGTTTTTCAAAATTAATAAATCTTTATTTTCAATTACCGCTATACAAATGATCAATTGCAATATAATGCGTTACCAAAAGCTACCAAGCTCATTTCCACATATTGTGCGATAAGTCCATGTATTGACTATCATGACAGGCCTACTCGTGAGAGCAATATCTGGCTTTTTAGCTGCCGAATGCTCAACTATGTTCACCCGCTAGTTGTAACTGTTTCTCTCTGTCATTTGGTGCTGGTCAGGTGGCTTTATCAGAACTTTTTTTCACTTAAAACAGCTGTCTGCTGCTGATGGAAATTGTGCTGAAGAGAGCAGTGAGAGTGACCCAAAACAGTAAAGTTGTAGGTTACGAAACATAACAAACGTTGCAAAAAACGCTTCTTAGAACTGAACAACTTGTGTTTGTCACTACGAGCGACCCCTTTTTCATTATACCTAGTCATTTTTTCCATAGTTAATAATACAAAATAGTGATCAGTGCAGCTTTAAGGATTTATTTTATTTGAGAAACACATTGGTCAGAGTGACTAACAGACAGCCTCATCTATAGCCTACATCTATACATATACAGGAAGAGAGTGGTGCAATAAAATGGACATAAACACAAATAAGTTGTCTTTGAATCCTAAATCACAGTGCCCCATAAATCTACATCTTTATGAAAGTACCACTTACATGAGAAATGAAGGGTCAACTCCATCTCATCCCTTCAGACACACATTAACCACAAAAGTACATTTCATGTATGACATGAGCTCTGGAATTCATAAAGACAAATTAAAAAGAAAACCAAAAGAGAAATGTCTTATATCTACAGTATTAAAGCCTTGTATTTGAACCAGGCAATAAGAAGACACATGCTTGTACACAAAGTACAGCTGATAGTTAAATGCCTTAAATACATCACAGAAAATTAGTTTTTTTCCAACCTGTTACATGGCTAAAAATAAGGTTTTAAATACAATTATGAACCGGAAAATTAGCACTTTAACTCTTAATTTTTTTTTTAGAACATTTCTCATTTTGAGATGTTAAGTCATTAATATAATAATACTAAGTCATTATTTTGAGATACAAAAAACTCTTTTTTTCCATCACATTGGCGGAAATGGGCTTCTATAGATCCCCATGCCAATAATGAAACCCCTTTGAATTGAATTTGAAATAGACAGACAGACAGGGAGACAGACAGGTCCCAACGTCACAGCCCCTGAGCTGGGGCTGGGGCTCGGTGAGGGGTTGGGTCTAAGCAGACTGCTCCCCTAGCTAGTTACACTGGAAGGTACGGGAGAGGCGGTCGGAGGCATGGAAACCCATACATGGCTCTCTCCTTTCACATTAACGTTATCGAAGCTTAGCTACAGATATTGACTGCACTGTTCGTGTTAATGCAATGAAGCAAAGTCAGGTTCTTGTGTAGGCACAACGCGCAGAAGAGGGAGGAGGCCTTTGACAGTTTACTGGTAAGCGAGCTTTTTATTCCAGCTAACGTTAGGAAGTCTAGCTAGCAAGCTAACCTGCTATGATACAGCAGATAAGCCAACCCAACACTGGCTCAAATAGCTCCCGCAATATGGAGTTGGACTTTTTGGACAGGTGTGCGTACTAATATGACTAACGTTACAGAACTTATTTATTAGTTTCCTGTCATTTCTGCACATTAGGGTGTCACGTCTGTGCTTTAGGTATTTTATGCTTTCTTTGCTAGCTGAGTGACGTGAGGAAAGTTAGCTGACGGTAGCTAACGTAAACAGTATTGTCAGTTGACAGTCGTTGCAAAACAAATTGCCTTTCTAATCTGACACAATAAGCAGGCTAGCAACCTTCTTCTGCTTACCAGCCTCCTGCAAGTGTCGTGGTACTAGCTGTTTTTTGTTACCTGCCGGTTGTTAATTATGTGCTAACAACCTCAGCTAAAAACAATTAAATTAATGTTAGCATGGGCCGTTGATGCATAGGACTTGCCCATTTAGCTAGCCAGATGCTAACCGCCTATAATCACACTAGCTACTCGTACCTAAACAACTGCAGTGTTTCCTGTAACCTCATCAGTGTGACTGTCAACCGGCTGTCAACACGAAGGAGTGTGTGAAGAAAGTCACTTACCTTCTCTAGCTATATGCTAGAGCAAAACAGGCACAAAAAACGCAAGCATAAAATGTAAATAATAAACATGATGCTTGTTAATACAACAGGATGATGATTTTACAGTAGCTCAGGCAGGCTGTAGTCAGAGTTAGAATACGTACTCAGATCTTAAAAATATCAATACCACAGTGTAGAACTAGGCTACTCTGTAACTAGTAAAGTCCTGCATTAAAAATGTTACTTAAGTAAAAGTACAAAAGTTTTAGCATCAAAATATACTAATAGAACCAAAAGTAAATGTAAGTTACTCTTCATGCAGAATGGCTAATATCAGAATAATAATGATTGATGCATTAATGTGTACATCAGTTTAATGTTGCAGCTGTTAAATGTGGAGCTATTTTATTTTATAAATAGGCTCCTAGATGATAACCACCTATAATCACATTGTAGTCTTACCTAAACAGCTGCAGTGTTGCCTGTAACCGTAGTGTGACTGTCAACACGAAGGAGTGTCTGCAGAAAGTCACTTCCTATCACTATAACCTGAAGCAAAAACAGGCACCAGGAATTGAGGCAAGCACATGTTAATAATACAGCAGGGGTTGTAGCCGATTCCGTGGTCTGTCCCGGGACCATGGTCTCTGGCAGGGACCAGTGGTTACTGCCACTAGGGGCGCTAGAGACACTGGTCGCGACCAGCTCATCAGTGGTCGCGACCAGTTGCTCTGTGGCACGGACCATGGTCTCTGGCAGGGACCAGTGGTCACAACCACTAGGGGCGCTAGAGACACTGGTCACGACCAGCTCCTCAGTGGTCTGCCCTGTGGTCCCTGTGGTCTGTGAAGCGGCTTTAGTATTTTCTCCCCTTTCCTGTCGTTTTGGCAGCACTGTTAGCTGGATAAATGTCAGCAATCAAAATCTTTTGTCTATAAAATACACTAAATCAGATATATTGTGATTATTATTGTTATTATTATTGATTATGAAGATCCGTGTGGTCAGGACCAGCTGGTCTCTGGCACGGAACAGCTGCTGGTCTCTGGCACAGACCAGTGGTCACAACCACTAGGCGTGCTAAATACACTGGTCACGACTAGTGGCACAGCGGTCATGACCAGCTTCTTACTGGCACAAATAGTCCAGGCAAAGTAGCGTTTTACAACAGACTAATTGTAAAATATTTTCAGCAGGGGTTGTAGCCAATTCCGTGGTCTGGCACAGACCAGTGGTCACAACCACTAGGGGCGCTAAACACACTGGTCGTGACCAGCTCATCAGTGGTCGCGACCAGTTGCTCTGTGGCACGGACCAGCTGGTCTCTGGCACAGACCAGTGGTCACAACCACTAGGGGCGCTAGCGACACTGGTCGCGACCAGCTCCTCAGTGGTCTGCCCTGTGGTCCCTGTAGTCTGTGAAGCGGCTTTAGTATTTTCTCCCCTTTCTTGTCGTTTTGGCAGCACTGTTAGCTGGATAAATATCAGAGATCATAATCGTTTGTCTATAAAATACACTATATCAGATATATTATGATTAGTATTGTTATTATTATTATTATTTTTATACATTTGGGGCTTATATTCAATGACATTTCAGTTAGGCTATTAGTCAAAGACACACAAGATGGCTCAAATCTAAAAAGAGTCTGATCACGTATAGCATATCTCGAAGAATAACAATGAAAACATAATAAAAGTCAAAGATTACTTACACAGATCCTTGGAATGGGCCTGGGAATCAAAGGAATCCAAGAAAAGTATATCCTAGGCCATATTTGCCGCTCTTCGTGGTTTTAGAATGAGCATACGGCATATGATCAATATGATCACACCTGGCATTAAAATTGGAAATGGCTCCTGATTGGCCAGGAACTGAATCACCAACCGTTTCCTTCATTTCATTGGTTTAAAGGCAGTGGCCATGCAGCCATGGCATGATCGAAAAACCAATTGAAAATTAATCTTCAATTCTCTTCAAAAAAAGAGTTAGGGTAAGTGGTCCTGATCATTGATGATGGAAGACACGGGCCTGCATAGTCGATAGTACAACTATGACTAATAATTTAATCATTGGTATTATGATTTCTATTAATAGTAATGATCAATAATATTTTACAGACAAAAGATAAATACTTTTTTTTTTTTTTTACATGTATTCAGCACAGTGTTGCCAACACAATAAGAAAGGGGAGAAGGTGTATTAAATGTACAATAACTACTCCAAAGACCACTCAGTAACTGGTCAAGACAACAGGCAGATGACAAGGACCACAAGACAGAACAGTGTCTTTATCGCCCCTAGTGGTAGTGACCACTGGTCTGTGCCAGAGAGCAGCTGGTCCTGACCACACGGATCTTCATAATCAATAATAATAACAATAATAATCACAATACATCTGATATAGTGTTTTTTATAGACAAACGATTATGATCTCTGACATTTATCCAGCCAACAGTGCTGCCAAAACGACAAGAAAGGGGAGAAAATACTAATGCCGCTTCACAGACAACAGGGACCACAGGGCAGACCACTGAGGAGCTGGTCGCGACCAGTGTCTCTAGCGCCCCTAGTGGTTGTGACCACTGGTCTGTGCCAGAGACCAGCTGGTCCGTGCCACAGAGCAACTGGTCGCGACCACTGATGAGCTGGTCACGACCAGTGTGTTTAGCGCCCCTAGTGGTTGTGACCACTGGTCTGTGCCAGACCACAGAATCGGCTACAACCCCTTCTCTAATAATACATCCAACTTAGTACTCATCATATAGAATGGCATTTCTTTTAAATATATATACTTTAGCTATATGTATATTTCTATTTCTATAAATGTAGCTTGTGAATTTACCCCCAGGATTGATAAATCAACATCATCATTTATTTGATAATTCAGTTTTGTTTTATTATAGTTATTATTAAGATTTGTATAAGTAACTGAAGTTATCAAATAAATGTAGTGAAGTAAAAAGTGCAACATTTGCCCCTGAAATGTAGTGGTGTAGAAGTATAAAGTAGCAGAAAATAGAAATACTCAAGCACAAGTACCTCAAATACTTAGGTAGGGCTGAGTGGTATTGTAACTGTGGTATTGTAACTGAAAATGTCCCTAAACAAATTGATATTGTATCTGAAATGTAGCCTACATTATTTTAGTAAATGCACTTAGTCGTGTTCCACCACTGGCTGTAATGAATATTCATAAGTCCTTCATGACATGAATGAGTGTTTTGACCTGCACACTCACACATTGAACCACAGCCTCAGAGATTATTGATTAGTTAACATGGCTTTGATAAAATGCATTGTATATTCTGTTTAAATAGGTGCATTTTCACAACAGTATGTGGTTCTGTAGTTCACATACTGTGTAGGCTTTTGAAATTCTGGATGGATCAGGTAATGCAGGAGAACTTTTGTTTGGCTTGTGAGGCTTGGCAACAGTATAGTGACAAAAAAATGCACTAACTGTTCTGTTTCTTTACTGGCCTAATTTCCAGCCATTTTCCTTTATGATCAAATCTACAATGGAAAAATGCATGCCGTATTCAGTAGGGCTGGACATCGCCAATGATTTCGCAATTTGATTCCGATTCACAAGGTCCAGATTCAATTATATTTCTAATTCGATATCAATTAGGTTAGGGACATTTCAGTTACAATACACCACTAATTCGATATAAAAGAGATTCTCTGTAAATTGTACAAGCAAGAAGAAACCCTCAAATATTTTTTTTAATGCACCAGGTGAAAAGGCATATATTAAAAGATTGATTTTATTAATGATTTTAGATCACTCAAAGAAAGATTGATTATAATTGGAGAATAGATTATTTTAACCCAGCCCTAGTGATCACGTCACCTTGAGATTAGCCCACTTGGTCAACACAGTGTTGTAGGGTTTTGCGTGCTTTAGCCAGGAATGTTGCTGTTTTGGTTACTTTACTTTGCATAGGATTTTCAAAAATCATTCAAGGTGCTGAGCCTGAAATGGCATGTCACTGTATTTAACCTTAGAGGTCATAGCCAGTATTATAGTCGGCAGTAGTCTGGTTGTCAGCAGATCCATCGTCTTGCCAATCCATATGCAGCTTACTGCTTCCTTCCATGGTTATATCACTATAAGTGCTCATATTATGCTCATTTTCAGGTTCATAATTGTATTTAGAGGTTGTACCTGAATAGGTTTACATGGTTTAATTTTCAGAAAACACCATATATTTGTTGTACTGCACATTGCTGCAGCTCCTCTTTTCACCCTGTGTGTTGAGCTCTCTGTTTTCCCTTTTAGAACAAGACAAAACAAGAGTTTACTTGCAAAACGTAATGTGCAAAATAATAGTTTTTCTCGACTACATTGTTTTTGTAATTGTTAGGAGCCGAAATCGCGATCAAAATTAGATTAATTGCACAGCCCTAGTTGTATTGGCTTGTAGGGGGGTGCAAAAAATCGATTCACATTCGAATCGCGATTCAAGTTATACTTTTTTATTTATTTTTTTATTGTATGTCTACTGCAATCACGTGGGAAAAGTAACTACATTTACAGACTGTGAATCGTTTGTTTTCATCGAGAATCGAATCTTGAGCCTGAAAATCAAATCGAATCGTGACATTTTCTGAATCGTGCACCCCTATTGGCTTGCATTGTTTTGAAAGTTCCACCTTAATGTACATATTTGGTGGGCCGACAGATATTAGAAACGCTTGTCAATACGCTCATTAGCTGCGTAGTCCTCTGTACTGGCACTAAATATACTACATTTATGGTGCAGTCCAGAATAAAAGTTAATGCTGGTGAAGGATTATTGCTCATGAATCCTCTTTCATAAAATGCTTGGTTGCTCAGATAGATTATTCGTAACACCTCAGTCCCTCTCACACACACACACACACACACACACACACACACACACACACACACACACACACACACACACACACACACACACACACACACACACAACTTAAGTTTGAACTTGGTCAGAATTTGTTGAGTTTACTGATTACTTATCATACCTTAAGCATAAGATTAAGATCAAATTTTTCCACAAGAGAATGCCAGTCGGTGTGCTTTATAAACGTATTTAGATGGTGTGTTGACCCTAATTTTGACCCACAACACACACTTCACACATCACATCTTTATACCTGGCGTAACTCATGTCAAGATTAACAGGCAGCTGGAGCAGTAGGGTTGGCTACAGAGGACCGGTTCTAGATTGCAACTGGTGGCAAATTTTTGCTTTCTTTAAGAAGAATGCTTGTTGTTTTTACAGTATAGTGGCACTCATAAGTTTATGAACCCATGCTAAAGTTGACTAAAAAGAGGAAGAAAAAAATTGGCATGGTTTATTTCAGTTAAACTAATAGCTGGTTTGAGTTGCATTGAGAGATGATCTTATGGAAAGTACCCCATGCCAATCTCTAGGTATGGTGAAGGGTATGTGATGATGTGGGGCTATTTTAATTCCAAAGGCCAAGGGAACTTCATCAGGATGCATAGTATCCTGGATCCATGAAATAACTGGCCTTTCAAAATAAAAGTCTACCTGCCTCTATGGGAATTTAACATAGGGGTATGTATAATTATGCCCCCTGTATTTTAAGAAAGAACATTTATTTATTTACGATACATTATTCATTCACAAAGAAAATTGGTGTCCTTTTAAAGGTTGGATTTTTCCTCATATTTTTAATTAAGGCATTAAGATCAATTTCCAAAAGATGATTTTTTTAATTCCTCTTTTTAGTCAACTTTAGCATGGGTTCATAAACTTATGAGTGCCACTGTATGGCAGACTAGTTTTATTGCTTAAAAGTATGGCGTAACTTCACAAATGACAAAAGTAATGAAATAAAATGTAATCAATAATTTTGGTACATTTGATGGTAATACTTAGTCTTTTTTGCAGAACACTCATTTACTGCAGCGTGGCATACGATTGGAAATCAGACATTTTCAGTAAGCAGACAGTCCTACTCTAAAGGGAAAATATAGATAACCTATTTTCTGTTTTGATATACAGTATAATAGGTCGTATTTACCCTGATTGCCTCATCTGCTTTGATGGCACATACAGTAGATCCATGTTTGTTTCTTCATCTTGATTCATGGGATTATCCAGTGAAGAAGCTGTGATAATTGGTTTAGGTTGACACCTAGAAGAATATTGCAAACTGAAAACTATTGATAGCCTCAAACTGAAGATTATTGATTTATTTATCTTTATGTGGCCCTTTGAGAAAAGACAGCATGTAAAAATAGAAATTGCTGTCCACAAGCTTGGTATTAACATTTAATATGATGTCGACTCAATGTTTTCAGGACTGATGGCTCCAGAGTGACATGCCATGGCTTTAATGATCCCCCCGGTGAAGCTCAAATGGCTGGAGCACCTAAACAGCTCTTGGATCACGGAGGACAGCGAGTCGATAGCCACACGGGAGGGAGTCTCGGTGCTCTACTCAAAACTGCTGGCCAACAAAGAGGCTGTGCTGCTGCCCCAGCAGGTCCTGTGTCTGAAAGGCCCCCAGCTTCCAGACTTTGAGCGTGAATCCCTCTCTAGCGATGAACAGGAGCACTACCTGGATGCTCTACTCAGCAGCCAGTTGGCCTTGGCCAAGATGGTCTGCTCTGACTCTCCCTTTGCTGCTGCCCTGCGCAAACGCGTGCTGGTGCTCCAGCGCATCTTCTACGCACTTTCCAACAAGTACCACGACAAGGGAAAGGTCAAGCAGCAGCAGCACTCTCCAGAGAACAACTCGGGCTCGGCTGATCTGCACTCTGTCAGCGAGCGGCCACGCTCCAGCACCGATGCCCTCATTGAGATGGGTGTCCGCACGGGCCTCAGCCTTCTTTTTGCTCTCCTGCGCCAGAGCTGGATGATGCCTCCTCCACCGAGCCCCGGTGGAGGTCCTGGCGGCAACATAAACTTGTGTAATGACGTCATTCACACAGCTATTGATGTGGTTAGCTCCCTGCCACCCCTCTCTCTGGCCAACGAGAGCAAGATCCCGCCAATGGGCCTGGACTGCCTGGCCCAGGTCACCACTTTTCTGAAGGGTGTGACCATGCCAAATTCTGGGGCGGATATTTTAGGGCGGCGGCTTGCCTCAGAGCTACTGCTAGGTCTGGCTTCCCAGAGAGGGTCCCTGCGCTACTTGCTGGAGTGGATTGAGATGGCCTTGGCTGCATCAGCTGTGGTCAGTGCTATGGAGGAGAACAAGGTGCTACAGAACCAAGAAGGGCTCATCGGCTACGACTGTTTCATGAACATCCTCATGCAGATGAGACGGTCTTTGGTAAGTAGCCTAAACATATGTGCAACAATACTGACAGTTTGGAAGTTTTTTTTAGGGGTTTAATAACTTAAAGGTCCCATGGCATGATAATTTCACTTTATGAGTTTTTTTTTAACATTAATATGCGTTCCCCCAGCCTGCCTATGGTCCCCCAGTGGCTAGAAATGGTGATAGGTGTAAACCGAGCCCTGGGTATCCTGCTCTGCCTTTGAGAAAATGAAAGCTCAGATGGGCCGATCTGGAAACTTCCCTTTATGACGTCATAAGGAGGAAGGTTACCTCCCTTTTCTCGGCTTTGCCCGCCCAGAGAATTTGGCCCGCCCATGAGAGAGAGAGAGAGAGAAACATCATGGCTTTCAAACGAGCAAAGTGGCAGTTGGTCAAATGGCCACCCCCACCCCCCCCCACCCCCCCACCCACCCACCCCCCCCCCCCCCCCTCTGCACCAAGGCTGAATTTCTGAGCTGTCAAACGGTCTTAAAATTGTCATGCTCCTTCTATTGAGTATTATTATTTATTCAACAAAATAGTTCTTGTCTCTATGGAAAGCTGTGGAAACGGTAGAAACTTAATGCAAATATTGTTCAGGACAATGAACAACACATTCATTCATTTCATCCACCTGTGTGCTTTATAGTTCGGGTAACGTGTTATGATCTTAAAGTGTGAAAACTGACACTATTAACTTGGAGACGATCAGTAAAGCATGCCCTGCATTCTGCCCCCACCAGAGTTATAGCTTACGTGAATTCTCACGAACCAAATCCAAACATAATGTCCTACGCTTTCTGACTCATAGAAGTTATTTAAGTTTTTTCAAAGATTTTTGGTTCTCTGAAATGTACCACGGTGCGTAGGTTGTTTTTGGTTCCTACCACATTTCATGTTGCATAGATGAATTAATGTTTCTTTATTGCGGCCATGTACGGTCTAAACATTGATTTGTGCATGTGATTGTCTCCTCAGGGCTCCTCAGCAGATCGCAGCCAGTGGAGAGAACCCACGCGGTCCTCTGATGGCTTGTGCTCGCTGTATGAGGCAGCACTCTGTCTTTTTGAAGAAGTAAGAAACCTTAACCGTATTTTACTTCCAGGACTTTGTATCTGTATACTGTATGTACACCTCAACAAGCTAATTTATAAGAGGGAATATAGCCTTCTTTTAGATCCTTGTTCAAAACGGTCAAGTTACTAATTAAACAATGTGTTGTGCTTATTTTCTTTTTTGTGTGTTGCGCTTATTTTTACTTGGAAGGATAAGGAGTAGATGTAATGCTGAGGAACATATCAGACACAAGTGATTATT
This sequence comes from Zingel zingel, assembly GCA_023566125.1. Taxonomy (NCBI): domain Eukaryota; kingdom Metazoa; phylum Chordata; class Actinopteri; order Perciformes; family Percidae; genus Zingel; species Zingel zingel. The sequence continues at coordinate 3,983,017 of CM042315.1, forward strand.
CTAAAGAGAGTAAACATGTCTGGAGCGGTTCTTTAATCGTGTCCGTTTCTTCCAGGTATGTCGAATGGCATCAGACTACTCGCGCACCTGTGTCAGCCCCGACAGCATACAGACCGGCGAAGCACCCGTGGTGTCTGAAACCTGTGAGGTGTATGTGTGGGGCAGTAACAGCAGCCACCAGCTAGTGGAGGGTACACAGGAGAAGATCCTGCAGCCCAAGTTGGCCGCCAGCTTCGCCGATGCACAGACAGTAAGAGAAAACTGTTCACATGTCTTCTGTGGGGTGTAGGGTTGGGTATCATGTGGATTTTTTATGATTCCGATGCCGAACCGGTACTTGAAAAAGTGAAAAATGACATAAAAGAAAGGCTCATTTATAGAGTTTAAAAAAAAAATAAAAAAATTAACAACTATATATTAACGTTGAGTGAATGGTTTTATACTTTTACGTCCGTTTCCGGTCTGATTCCGGTTGCGTAGGAACCGGTTCCATAGTGGAACCGGGTTTCGGTACCCGACCCTAGTCTTCTGTAGAACTGTTTGTCTGCACATGTTAAGAGAGCAAACATTTTTTATCCTGTACTCATAAGAAGTGGAGAAAATGTCATGAGTTTCAAAACAAATTTTGGCAAATGGGTTGTTGAAAATATATTTATTCTTCAAAGCATGAATTATACTAATCGGCATAAAAGAAGGGCACTATACAGACATAGTGACATAATGCATTCAAATTCAAATTTCGCTGGTTCTCCCGCAGTGAAACTGCAGCTGTAGATCAAATCAATGTGTATATGATAGATAGATAGATAGATAGATAGATAGATAGATAGATAGATAGATAGCCTAAGACAGGGACGTGTGCCCTTTAAGATGGAGGAGCAGTGTAGCACAATGGCCTTGTCTGTTTCTGTTAGGAAATAAAGGAATATCCCATTATAAAGAGAACAGACACACAATTCTAGTGAATTATATAACTTTTTACCGTATCTTTGCACTTTACATATTTGTACAATATCAGGGGGCAACTCTGTAGAATGAGGTCGCACAAACTTATTTTTCCTAATGTGCTGATGTTATGAAGGAAAGGGGAAAATCACAAAAAAGTATACAGGAAATTGAGCAATTAAATATAACGAAAATCTGAAACTGTCACATGGCGGATGGGTCATATGCTTTTATGATATACTGTAGCATCACCCCATAGCATATGGCGTTGGTAGCAGGCCAGTTGTGTGAGAATGCTGAGTCAGCCTGCAGTCTTTCACCACAGACAGACACACACAACTTCTCCTCATTCCTCTGCAGATTGAAGCAGGCCAGTACTGCACTTTTGTGATCTCATCTGATGGCTCCGTGAGGGCCTGCGGGAAGGGCAGCTACGGCCGCTTGGGCCTCGGGGACTCCAACAACCAATCAACGCTCAAAAAGCTGACCTTTGAACCCCACCGTGCCATCAAGAAGGTGTCGTCATCCAAGGGCTCGGATGGCCACACGCTGGCCTTCACTACGGAGGGCGAGGTGTTCAGCTGGGGTGACGGTGATTATGGCAAGCTAGGTCACGGGAACAGCTCAACGCAGAAATACCCCAAACTTATCCAGGGGCCACTACAGGGGAAGGTAGGGTCACACATGGTATTGTATTTACATGGTATACATTACAGCTTTTGATGCTTTGAAATCCAGTAATACTTTTAAAGCAGGGACTGACAGGTATTTAAAGCTGCCTGTCAGCTTTGTTATTTCACAGCATGTGTCACCTTCTACAGAATTAATTCTGAATCCTAGTTGGAACAGCTTCTGCTTAAAATGTTTGTACATTCAACAGAGTCTCTTGGCTGGTTTGTAGTTCCAGAATTTCAGGAGTAGAGTTTTTTTTTTTTTTTTTTATAGATATAATCACCTATATTTTCCACTTCACCTGGTCGGAGAAGAGTCCCACACACTGACCATTACGCAAGCAATAATTTATTTAGAAAAATACAACATTTCGGTCACAGACCTTTATCAGGTAAATTCACACAACCACCTCAACCATAGCCTTAAATAGTTTGGTTGACCAACCAGGACCAATCAGGTCCGGCTCTTGAATGACGTCATTCATTCACAAAAGTGGCACTCCCATCACGAACCGCGAACAGGAAAAAAGCAGAAGAAATGCCACTCAGATCGGATAATAAGACTAATCTTGTTATAGGCTCATGATCAGTGCATTTTCACTAGCCCAATATCTTTTCACTCTAAATCAGAGAGGACACAGTCCATCCCAAAGTGGATCATTACCTTAGTTAAATTACATTATATAGTCCATATGCACCTGTACAATGAACAGTTCCTGAGGATAAAGAAACAAGGAAAAAAATCATCAAATTAGCATAACATGATATTGAGATTAAAGTCATCATTAAGGCCTTTTGGCGATAGAGTCTGCAAAGTAAATATCCAATATGCCTCGCGTCTTTTTAGTAGCAAGTCGTGATTGCCCCCCCCCCCCCCCCTTTTTGGAAGACTGACTTGTTCAATGCCACAAAAGCGCAATGATGAGATATCATGCTTATGATCATTAAAGTGTACCGCGACCGGGTATTCCTGGTCATTTCTGCGAAATGAACTCTTATGTTCGCTAATGCGTTGTTTTAACTGCCTTATGGTCTTACCTACATAGACCAGACTACATGGACATGTTTAAATGTACACTACGTGAGTGGAGGCACAAGTGATGACACTCTTAATTGGAAAAAACTTGTTATTGTGGGGATGGCGAAAGTTCAGTGTCTTATAGGTGTTGTTGCACTGTGTACATCCTCCACAGCGGTAGTTGCCAGTAGGTAAAGGGCTTAATAATCTTTTCGAAGCTCTCCTTGGCTTATATCTCGCAAAGTCTGCGTGAACTAGAAGATCTCTGAGATTCTTCTCATGTTTGTATACGAAGAGCGGCAAGTCATTCACAACATGTGAGAGTTCAGGATCTGATTTTACCTGGTGAAATATTTTTGCAGCAACAACTTCATGGTGTCAACATTCTGAAAGAGACTTGTCCTGGTAGATTGCAATAATTATCAGCTGAATATAAAAATGCAGATGGTGAATTGATGCTTTCTCCTAGGCCTACTGTTTTGAAAATGGACCGTTGAAATTCAATGGCCGTCTCTTTGCTTGTGCTTTTACTGGCATTAATAAAGTATGATCATGTGTATGGCTTTTGTGTTGTGTCAGGTGGTGGTGTGTGTGTCTGCTGGCTACAGACACAGTGCTGCAGTCAGTGAGGATGGAGAGCTGTACACATGGGGGGAAGGAGATTTTGGAAGATTAGGTAAGTTGCTGAACCACTTAATCCCTAAAATAAAAAGGATCTCTCTAACTGTCAAATAGTTCCCAGTATGGCCGTGCTGATTGTCTTGTTTCGGGGCTTCAGAGTTTCCGTACAGTTTATGATCCCTCCACAAAAGGAGGTGTTGCCAGTTTGGATGGTTTAATCTAAAATGTTGTAACACATTTCAGTAAAATACTTTACAGAAATAGATTCTTGGGTAAGACTCAAAGCTTGTCTTGAAGCATTGTTTTCAGTTAGTTACTGATAGCTTTCAACAATCTGTTGTGTATTTGTTAGGGACTGACAGCTTTTTAAATCTGCCTGTCAGCTTTGTTATTTTACAGCATGTGTCACCTTCTACAGAATTAATTCTGAATCCTAGTTGGAACAGCTTCCGGTTAAAATGTTTGTACATTCAACAGAGTCTCTTGACTGGTTCGTAGTTCCAGAATTTCAGGAGTTGGGACATGTTTATCTCTTAAACAGTAGCATTGTACACTAAAGCAGTAATGCAAAAGTGGAGTGAAATTTACTGGGACTGAGGCATGCACAGTTGGCCAAAGCGTATATCATTTTACATCCTTGCATGTTCATATTAAATGTGGCCAAAGCTTCAATGAGGTAAACATATGTTAAAGTAATCAGATTTCATACCGTTCTAAACACAGTTTTTTACTCTTGGCTCGAAATTGACGTCAGTTTGTGCCGGATTTTCCTATGTGGTCATCTGCTCTAAGCACTTAACTGCAGTGATTACACAGTTTGCTACATGTACATGTCGCTCCAAGCTATAATGTCAGGGAAAGCTTACCTCTCCTCCCCTCAACTAACCTTCTACCCAGAATGCAGCACTTGTAAAAAAATAAAAAATTAACTTGTTGTAGTTCATCTTCTCCTCCTCTGTGTGTTGGGCTATACATGTTCTTTGTGATTGTGGGTCTGATCGTAGGGGAGCTCTTGTATAGTTGTGCTATGAATAATACTGTTTGTATTATATATACATAAATATGTTTCCACCAGGTTCCTCAAACTCATTACACTTTACAAGGCCGTTTGGATTAGTATCAAGCAAATGACAGATATATTGTCAAGTTAAGTCACTTTTATGCATAGCCCAAAATTACAAATTAGCTTCAGAGGAATTTACAATGTATGCAATATATAACACCTTGTATCTTTAAATGCAACATGCATTTAAAAAAAAAAAAAAAAAAAAAGAATTCGGCATTTTCGGCCTTTATTGTTGACATGACAGCTGAAGACATGAAAGGGGAGAGAGAGGGGGAATGACATGCAGCAAAGGGCCGCAGGTCGGAGCCGAACCCGGGCCCGCTGCGTCAAGGACTAAACCTCCAGATGTGGGCTATGTGGGCAAACCTGAGCTATCTGGGCGCCTGCAACATGCATTTTTAACTAATTGTTAATTGAATGCCCATAGCACACACCAAACATGCAGCATGCAGACAGACGAAGTAGTCAGGAGTAAAGTCGCTGGATGTTGGCTCTCTGTAAAGAGCTGATGTGCATCAAGGCTTGGATTTAGGACAGAGGCATATCCTGACACATTGATGTCCGTCAACATGCCCTTGATGAGCGGGCAAACTGTACATACTGTCTTACATACTGTAGAAAACCATTTGTTTGGGTGTGGTATGCGTGCCAGATGCAACGGTCCGTGTTGTCCTTTTCAACTTTCGATTCATACGAGGAATAACTCCACAGTTTTAATTTCCACGTGTAAACAGCCTGACCTTTTTCATTGCTTGGGATTGCAGGTCATGGTGACAGCAACAGCCGAAACATTCCTACCCTGGTTAAAGACATCAGCAATGTGGGTGAGGTGTCATGTGGGAGCTCCCATACTATTGCACTGTCAAAGGATGGACGCACCGTGTGGTCCTTTGGAGGAGGGGACAACGGTAAGTAAACCCTTCACCATGACTTCTGTTGTTAAAGGTCATCATTAATTCCGGTAATTTAAGTATTCATTTTTGAAATTTTCATTTTGAATAGGACCCTTATCTACATTTCTACAGTGCGTGATTGCAGTTTTGGTTTTTATTGTATTTAGTTTTCATTGTGTCAAAATGTCAAACTGTTGTACATCACTAGAATGTGATTATATGCTCATACTGTCTAAAGAGAAACCATGTGTTGTCTTGCAGGAAAACTAGGTCATGGTGATACTAATCGCGTCTACAAGCCAAAAGTAGTGGAGGCCCTGCAAGGAATGTTCATCAGAAAAGTGTGTGCAGGAAGCCAGTCGTCTCTCGCCTTAACCTCCACCGGACAGGTACAACATCACTTCTGCATTTGTTAACCAAGACAGAATAAAAGCAGTGGCTTGTTGAGGAAAACGTGGAGCCTGGAAGTTCTTCAACATTTGTCCCAGAGAATTAATTTCATGCATTTATGCATTCCTTCCAACAGCTGGTTGGACTTTTCCTTCCAAAGACTGGTTGGACCAAAATAAAATGCTTTGCAACGTAGATAGCAGAAATCGTCTGCTAACGTTGAGTCCTGTCACTTGTTTTTAGGTGTACGCTTGGGGCTGTGGTGCCTGCCTGGGGTGTGGTTCTTCTGAGGCCACAGCACTCAGACCCAAGCTAATCGAAGAGCTGGCTACCACCAGGGTGGTGGACATCTCCATAGGGGACAGTCACTGCCTGGCCTTGTCACATGGTAGTTCTCTCCTCCTTTTTCATGCTTGTTTGTTTTTGTTTACTCATGTGCAAAAAATACTAAATAATCTATACATCAACAACGTAAAATGTAATGGAAAGATACAAAAAAACCTCAGAGAGGCCTTATATACATTATAAAAGAAAAACAATATTAAAATGATAGACAAAAGCACACGCTAGCAGACATCCACAAATACAAGTACAACAAAGAAGTAAAATTAAAATGACAAATTGTCAATTTTCGATGATGTTCACGCCGCGTAATTACGTCACTTCATAACGTTCCCATGGCAACAGGGGAAAATGGCTGCTCTTGTGTGAAGTAAACGCAACATTTTTCAACTTTCTGCTAAGATATGTGTGACTTTTTTGCAACGAAAATGCGGGGATTATGAAATCATGCAAGCCCTGCATATTTTGCGCGGAAATTGGCAATTTATGCAGCGAAAGTGCAGCGCATTTCAAAAAATGTGGCCCCCGCATAAATATGCGGACTTTGGCTGATTATGAATTGAATTATGCGATCGCATAATCGCGTTTTTCTGGAGGGACTGACTATTTCATTTTTCATTTTATTTATTTTTATTTCGAACAAAACTAAAAATACATATACACATACAGCATGTATCCATATATGCACACATACATACATACACACACACACACACACACACACACACACACACACACACACACACATATATATATATATATATATATATATATATATATATATATATATATATATATATATATATATATATATATATATATATATATATATATATATATATATATATACACACACACACACATACAGTGAGGAAAATAAGTATTTGAACACCCTGCTATTTTGCAAGTTCCATGGAAATCATGGAGGGGTCTGAAATTGTCATCGTAGGTGCATGTCCACTGTGAGAGACATAATCTAAAAACAAAAATCCAGAAATCACAATGTATGATTTTTTAACTATTTATTTGTATGATACAGCTGCAAATAAGTATTTGTCTATCAGCTAGAATTCTGACCCTCAAAGACCTGTTAGTCTGCCTTTAAAATGTCCACCTCCACTCCATTTATTATCCTAAATTAGATGCACCTGTTTGAGGTTGTTAGCTGCATAAAGACACATGTCCACCCCATACAATCAGTAAGAATCCAACTACTAACATGGCCAAGACCAAAGAGCTGTCCAAAGACACTAAAGTCAAAATTGTACACCTCCACAAGGCTGGAAAGGGCTACGGGGAAATTGCCAAGCAGCTTGGTGAAAAAAGGTCCACTGTTGGAGCAATCATTAGAAAATGGAAGAAGCTAAACATGACTGTCAATCTCCCTCGGACTGGGGCTCCATGCAAGATCTCACCTCGTGGGGTCTCAATGATCCTAAGAAAGGTAAGAAATCAGCCCAGGACTACATGGGAGGAGCTGGTCAATGACCTGAAAAGAGCTGGGACCACCGTTTCCAAGGTTACTGTTGGTAATACACTAAGACGTCATGGTTTGAAATCATGCATGGCACGGAAGGTTCCCCTGCTTAAACCAGCACATGTCAAGGCCCGTCTTAAGTTTGCCAATGACCATTTGGATGATCCAGAGGAGTCATGGGAGAAAGTCATGTGGTCAGATGAGACCAAAATAGAACTTTTTGGTCATAATTCCACTAACCGTGTTTGGAGGAAGAAGAATGATGAGTACCATCCCAACAACACCATCCCTACTGTGAAGCATGGGGGTGGTAGCATCATGCTTTGGGGGGGTTTTTCTGCACATGGGACAGGGCGACTGCACTGTATTAAGGAGAGGATGACCGGGGCCATGTATTGCGAGATTTTGGGGAACAACCTCCTTCCCTCAGTTAGAGCATTGAAGATGGGTCGAGGCTGGGTCTTCCAACATGACAATGACCCGAAGCACACAGCCAGGATAACCAAGGAGTGGCTCTGTAAGAAGCATATCAAGGTTCTGGCGTGGCCTAGCCAGTCTCCAGACCTAAACCCAATAGAGAATCTTTGGAGGGAGCTCAAACTCCGTGTTTCTCAGCGACAGCCCAGAAACCTGACTGATCTAGAGAAGATCTGTGTGGAGGAGTGGGCCAAACTCCCTCCTGCAGTGTGTGCAAACCTGGTGAAAAACTACAGGAAACGTTTGACCTCTGTAATTGCAAACAAAGGCTACTGTACCAAATATTAACATTGATTTTCTCAGGTGTTCAAATACTTATTTGCAGCTGTATCATACAAATAAATAGTTAAAAAATCATACATTGTGATTTCTGGATTTTTTTTTTTTAGGTTATGTCTCTCACAGTGGACATGCGCCTACGATGACAATTTCAGACCCCTCCATGATTTCCAAGTGGGAGAACCTGCAAAATAGCAGGGTGTTCAAATACTTATTTTCCTCACTGTATAGTTCTTGTTTTCTCAACCTCTCTGTTTGAATGATGCAAGTATGTTGCAAGCATGTTGTAATAGCAAATACATAGACCATGTTTGTTCAAGCTAATACTTAACTTAAGCTTGACATAAAATAAGGTCATATTTAGCTCTGCTCAGCGCGGTACAAACCTACCTACCTTATTATTATTATTATTATTATTATTATTATTATTAGGTGTAATATTTAATATTGTAATACTTTTTTCTACTCAACCACTATCTAGACAATGAAGTATATGCATGGGGCAACAACTCCATGGGCCAGTGTGGCCAGGGGAACTCCACAGGGCCAATCACCAAGCCCAAGAAGGTTGTCGGCCTGGATGGAGTGGCTATTCAGCAGATCTCAGCTGGCACTTCCCACAGCCTGGCGTGGACAGCCCTGCCCAGAGACAGGTCAGATACCATCCGAGTAAATACACTGACTGTAGCGAAGGTGGCATTGACCATAACCTGGGTTTTGCAGGAGATATTAACATAGCGGGGAGGGAGGGGGAAGGCGAGTGCAGATGTCACAACATCCCTGGACAACTTTGTTTAATAGGGATTGCATACTATAAGTCAAAGGTCAGTAACAGCAGTTTTTTCAGCAGTTTTTTCCCCCCCTTCTGTGTTTAAAAAATAACTAACCGTGAACATCATGCTATATGTGTACTTCTTGCAACACAGACACTCTGCTAAGTTGGTTTAGACAAAAGGTGACCGCAGTATTTATGTTTTTTTTTATTTATAATTATTCTATTATTTTGTAAGAAAGAAAATTCTCAAACGAGATCCCCTGGTAATGCTAGTCCCGTGTTAATAGTCCTATACTCTGTCTAGATTCCTTCAATGATGCATATTCCTTCAACCTCTTTACCCCTTGTAATGTGTTAGAAAGCTGCACACATGTTTTGTGTTAACGGGTCAAATTGACCCTAACACCAAAGAAGGGTTACCTTACCACTCGAGCACCTATGAAGTACTAAAGCATATGTTAATATTTACCCACCTCGGCTCTTTAGGCAAGTGGTGGCTTGGCACAGGCCCTACTGCGTCGACCTCGAAGAAAGTACCTTCTCCCACTTGCGCTCCTTCCTTGAGCGCTACTGTGATGGCATCAACAGTGAAGTTCCTCCTCTTCCGTTCCCCTCATCCAGGTAGGTGCACACAGCATGCTAAGCCACCATCAGAGACAGAGAAGGGAGATTTACAAAAAAAAAAAAAAATGTTTCCACGTGTATTTCTGACATTGGCAAATTACTTGCATTTGTTGTTGTACATTTCCTCATGCTGATACACCTTCCTTCCTTCTCAATTGTGGATTGGTGTCAAATTATAAATATGCCTAGATATATGCTGATGGAAAAAATAACTTCTGAATAATTAATTTTTTATGTATTCGCAGGGAGCATCATAACTTCCTCAAGCTGTGCCTTCGGCTTTTGTCCAATCATCTGGCTTTGGCTCTGGCTGGGGGCGTGGCCACCAGTATTTTAGGTCGGCAGGCAAGGCCCCTGAGGAACCTGCTCTTCAGACTGATGGACTCCTCCGTGCCAGATGAGATTCAGGAGGTAAGAGAAAAGTAACTGTACTGTTGATCATGGGGGGAAATAGTCAGCATAGTAACACACAGACATTAAAGTGCTCATATTATGATGTTTGGCCTTTCCTTTATTGTGTTAAATATCTTTTTTGTGCACGTTATAGGTTTACAAAGTGAAAAAGCCCAAAATCCACCCCAAAGGGACTTACCATCTCCAACAGAAAACACTGTTCACAAACTGCTCCAAACAGCTCTATTGTAGTCCAGCCTTTACTTCAGAGACAAACGTGGTCACTTTGGAACACACGTTATAATGCTCGCCTAGCTGCTAGCATGGCACGCCCTCATACTCTGCTTCTGACTGGCTAGTAGTCCTTACCTAGGTACTGTCAGGACATGCCCTCATACTCTGCTTCTGGCTGGCTAGTAGTCCTTACCTAGGTACTGTCGGGGCACGCCCTCATACTCTGCTTCTGGCTGGCTAGTAGTCCTTACCTAGGTACTGTCGGGGCACGCCCTCATACTCTGCTTCTGACTGGCTAGTAGTCCTTACCTAGCTACTGTCAGGGCACGCCCTCATACTCTGCTTCTGACTGGCTAGTAGTCCTTACCTAGCTACTGCACATGTGCGACTCCCAACAAAAATGTTACAGCAGTGAGAGGTCTCACTCTGTAGCTAAAACAGAGAGCTCAACACACAGGGTGAAAAGAGGAGCTGCAGCAATGTGCAGTACAACACAAATATGGTGTTTTCTGAAAATTAAACCATGTAAACCTATTCAGGTACAACCTCTAAATACAATTATGAACCTGAAAATTAGCAGAATATGAGCACTTTAAGACCAAAATAAACAATGAGGCACAATAAAAAGTCTCAGAAGAGAGACACAGTGTAAAAAAAGTAAGATTAAGTTCTCTGGATTCATGAATAATGAGGCTTCAAATTGCAAACCTAAGATTCACTTTAAATTAGGGGTTCAAAAATCCGTGCCCAGACCCAAAATGATCCAGAAACTACCCAAAACCGTGTTCGTGTTGCCTTGAAAAAGATCTTGTTCTTTTTTGGATTAGCAGAGCGGACATTAGGACAGTCAGGTATTCAGGGTTCTTCAACGTTTTTTAAAGCAACACCAAAGATTATTTTGTACCTTTTTAAAATAATGTTTCCAAAATCATTTCAGTAGTTCATCAACTCGTAACAGTGTGAACGGCACTTCTGCAGTCGCTTTGCGGCCCTCTATCGGCTATAACCGCACAACGCAAGTTTGCCAGATCGGGTAGCGGCTATGTAGTTCAAATGAGACATAATGGACACAATTCCAAAAGAGGAAAAGTGCTTTGGTGTTGCTTTAAACCAAGGACCTCTTAACTGAAAGAGAGATGGAGCAGGACCCCCTACTACATATATTGTAAAAAATGAAGTTGCATATTAAACTGGGCCTACAGTAAAGTGTAGGGCGGCCTAAAGCCTTTATACATACCTTTTGTAGTGCATAGACTAAGCTATTAAAATAATGTCAAAATCTCTGCATTTATTAAAATGTCAACAAGCTCTGAATCTTTTACATTACCTGGAGCAGTGACTATATGTGGGTGTGTGTCTGTCCCATCAGGCGGTGATTGAGACTCTCTCAGTGGGAGCCACCATGCTGCTGCCTCCACTGAGAGAGAGGATGGAGCTTCTACACTCCTTGCTGCCTCAGGGGCCTGACAGATGGGAGAGTCTCTCCAAAGGACAGGTACCCTATGCTACTTAATACACAGAAATGTCAGGACCCATGTCCCTGGATACACATGTAGAATGATTAGCAAGATTTTTTATTTTGTGAACATTAGTGCAGACATGGATGCTTACAACTGAGAAACTAATCTACGCACTTTTTGTATAGTAGACATAGTTTTTTCATATCCCATTAATTTCATTGTTATGCATTTAACGGAAGTCACACCCACCAGTTTAAATGCCACTGATATACGTCAATGTACCTAAGGTTTGTATAGATTAACCTATGCCTCATTTGTTGCGACTTGTTTACTAAAAGATTTAGATGGATAACGAACGCAGCTTTTACACTGTGAGCTGCTTAGCTAATGGGTCACTTTGTTGGGTTGGTTGTGTGGGTAGAGTGGAAGGCTGTGTTTGATTATTCTAAGTGGTCTCTTAAGCCACAACGTTTTGAACAAGAAGCCTCAAGAACATCCCCCATCTTCCTAAAATGCTTTTAAAAATTAAGTCATTCTGGTCAGCATTCCGGCATTAACGCTTTAGTGCGTAACTTTTTGATATTAATAAACATCCGTTTCATTCAAGCCATTGCCAAATGAGTTGCTACAAAGCTAATTAAGACTATCAGCTCCACACAACTCTCTCTGGATTTCTCCAGGGCTCCAGACTAACTTTTTCACTAGGAGCACAGTGGCCCCCGAAAATTTAGGGGCACGCACCATAAAATCAACATGCTAACCAAATATTCACATTTCTACTAATTTCCACTGTATTACTAATAAATACTTTGATAATAGATGCAGAAATTACAATGTGCTGTTTCAAATTCAGTGTCACTTTTGAAGATGCAACATAGAAGGTTAACTGACAGCACCATCGTTGTCATGAAAAACAATAAATATATATATATATATATATATATATATATATATATATATAGCAGCTCTAGTCTACAATTACAATGAATTCAACTTAAACAAATTAAACATGCATTGTTTAGGCTACTACTGAACCAATATTGGTACCGATACCTGAAATTCGGTTCCGTTACCCAACGGTACCTTTTTTTTGGTACTTTCCCTCTATAATTACAAAATAATTATTTCAGTTGTTAAAATTATTGTCAAACCTATTTATCCTATGTACTTAGAACATTGTTATTTTATTAATTAAACAAAATCCCCCTCCTCCCAAACCCATCCCTACAAACTATTAAATTGAATAATTATTCATTTCTTACTCACTGTAACTTTTATTCTTTTATTTGTATATTCTTTTTTAGCCTGTTTTATTTTCATGACCGTTTTTAACTGCTCTTTATTGTTTCATGTAAAGCACTTTGAGTTGCCTTGTTGCTGAAAGCTGCTGTAGAAATAAAGTTGCCTTGCCTTACAACCTCAGCCTGTCAGTCAGTCCCCAGGGCACAGAAACCACTGTTGTGCCTGCTTAGGAAGTGTAACGTCAACAGCACCGCGACCGCTTTCGGCTCTCCATTAATATCATATTGCAGTAAATGCTGTCTGCGTTAAGTTTTGAAAAACTGTAACCACACTTGAAACCACTTTATCGGCATCTCCGTGACTCACTGTGACTTCAACAAAACTGCAGAGCCGACGTAGTTTGCACCGTCCGCAGCTATGCGTGTTTGTGTCAGAGCTCCGCTCTCTGTCAATTTTCAGAGAGGACAGATAAGCTTGAGCTTACGCGCTCTCAGGTACTGAAATTTCGACGTTTAACGTGTAAAAAAGGGGGCAAATTTACTGGTCGCACATGTGCGACTGGATGTAAAATTCAGTCGCACACTCTCAAATTTTGGTCGCAAAATGCGACCATTTGGTCGCAGTCTGGATCCCTGTTCTCAGTACGACTATGTTCAGAAGATTGTGGCGTCCGGTGACTTTACTGCGCAGAAACTAGAGTGAAGATGATGACCTCTTCTGAAGAGTCCATCATGTTTTTATAATCCTCCGTGTCGTCCTTGGCTACTAGCACCTGTGTGGAGGAGGAGTGGGGGTACGTGTGCGATCACAGAAGGCTTGTATCATGTGGATGCGCCGACAGTTTTGTTGTCATCACTTAGAGTTCCTCATGGGGGAGACAGAAACTACGCACTATGGCTTTAACAAATCTTGAACATTTACAATTTTAGGAACTGTTTGTAATGTTAATTCTCGTGGACCTTCAAAATAAGAGTTGTAGAGAGCAGAAGCAACTTGTGGAAGATTTTGCTCTTTAATGAATAGTTTGACATTTTGGGACATTTGCTTTCTTGTCGGGGGTTAGATGAGAAGATCGATCCAGTTCTCATGTCTGTATACAGGGTTTCCGCGGGTCATTAAAAAGCATGAAAAGTAATTAAATAGATTTTGTGAAAATTCAGGCATGAATTAGCATGAAAAAGCATGAACTTTGATGTTGAAAGGCATTAAAAATTATGTAAACTTGATGGAATAAAAACATTGTTTTTCGTGATTTATTTTGATTGTATAAACATCTAAATCTAATTTTGATCGGAAGTATAGCGTAATGGTTGACAGGCGGAACCTTTTAATTGGCTGTTATTTACGGCTGGTGCACGAAGTCGCGACACCGCATGCTAGTAATGCAACGTGCGGTCAGTGTGAGTCTACTGTCTATGGTGTGAGTGAGTGTACGAAAGAACGGAGGAAATATCAAATGACGGAAAAATGGGAAAATGCAAGTTTCAGCAGAAGGGGTTGGAGGATGAACTATTCAGAACCTGGTTAAAGCCCGTCGACGGTAAACCCGGAGAGGCATTTTGCAGCATGTGCAAAAAAAACTTCAAACTTTGCACAATGGACGTCAATGCGGTGAAATCATGCATGCAGTCTGAGAGTCACAAGTCGGCGCTTAAAGGCAGGCAGCAGTTAACTGTTTCAAATTTTTTTGCCGTGACCAGCAACGCAACTTCTGCTGTCACCACCACTCCTGCAGCTGCCGCTGCTACCACCACTCCTCCTGTGGCTCCCCATGGGTGGATTTTCCTCACCTGGATCCTCAGTGTGGGTGTAGGTGGGGGTGTGTGTAGTGGGGAGGACAGAGGGTATTACCCTTAGAAACCAAAGTCTGGCTACACCCTGTTTCAATACCAGCTTTCAGTTCAGATGGCGGTGCTTACTTGAAGTTAGACAATTTGTGTGTGAAAGTATCTGCATGAAATTAGTTTAAAGTGGCATGAAAAAGGGCATGAAAAACCATGAAATGAGATTTGCTGATACCTGCAGAAACCCTGTATATAGTGAATATGAAGTTTAGCTTTGCATAAAGACTGGAAGAAAACTGAACTGAAACCGCTAGCCTGACTCTGTCCAAATGTAGCAAAATCAGTCTACCAGTTCCAAAGCTCACTAATTAACACATTCTATCTTGTTTGTTTAATCATTATGAAAAAAGTAAACAACAATTTGTCGTTTTAATTACTCAGAGACACTTTGCTTGACAAATTAGATACGTTTAAAGAACCTAGAACTCGAAAATTAGTTCAAGGTTCAATCAGTTAACTAGCTAAGTTAAAGCTGGGGTAGGCAGTTGTTTTTGGCATCATTGGGCAGAAATTCCATAATAATAAATCTAGCCTGAGTCTTTGGCCAATCACAGGCCACTTCAGAGAGAGGGCATTCCTATTGGCTGTTCTACAAATACAGATGCACGTGCATGTCCCTTCAGATGGTGAAAGGCTGATTCAATAGTAGAAAACTCTGCGGTAAAAGTTGCAATTCCAGCATTAGCAAAAACTGCCTACACTGCAAAGCAACCCAGAAAAAGGAAGACAGACTTTTAAAAGTCGTTACGATGAATCATGGACAAGTTTAAGGAGCTGATGGGATAACATTTCAGTGGAATTTCACCTTGTACGATTTAATGTGATGTCTCTTTCATGTAATAAAATTGATTTATTGAGAGTCTAAAAGAAACTGTAATTTTCATAAAATTGCCGCTCTATATAACTGCATCTAATCAGGATCGCAATGACTATAGGGATGATTGAAATAAATGACTAGTACCCGATGAGGTTACTGTATGAAGGGAGGGGCTGAGGACCGGGAGGGAGAGCTGCCGGAGGAGGGTTGAATTTTACAATTCTGGCCTTTTTCACCCTTTCCAACTCTTAGCTTTAACCAGCAACCGGCTGTAGCCTGATATTGAATGCTTCTCATCGAAGTCTTGGCAAGAAGGCATAATTTCCTTACATAATTGTCAAACTGTTTCTTCAACGGGAACAATTGCTGTCCATCCATTGAAAAATTCCTCATGTGAGGTAACACAACAAGGAAAAAAAACTCCTGATAGTTTTAAAAGGAAAACAAGGTAACAGAAGTGTAAACAGCTTTTGCTGAAGGCAAACATTTCTCATTGACCAAACTTGTTTACTTGGCCGTATATTGACCTTATTTTCCGGATTACTGATAAGTATTTGGAAAACTGACCTGGCGTTGCCCCATTACTAACAAGTTAATAACCAAGTGCTGTTGTTTGGTCAGGTTTTTTAAGGTCAGCATGCTTTTTCTTTTATTATTTTTTGGGGCATTTTAGGCCTTTAATTCCACAGGACAGATGAAGACATGAAAGGGGAGAGAGAAAGGGAATGACATGCTGCAAAGGGCCGCAGGTCGGAGTCGAACCCGCGACCGCTACGTCGAGGAGTGAACCTCTATATATGCGCACCTGCTCTACCAACTGAGCTAACCCGGCCACACAGCAATCTTAATGACATGTATGTGTTTGTGCCACAGAGGATGCAGCTAGACATTATCCTGACCAGTCTCCAGGACCACACCCACGTGGCTTCGCTCCTGGGTTACAGCTCTCCTGCTGATGGCCCTGAGGTGCTTTCTTCTGGCCCGGGCTTCACAGCTTCCCCAGACCCCGCATACAGCGCCACAGCAGGCCACCCAGACACCCACCTGGCTGAGATCCTAATGAAGACGCTGCTCAGGAACCTGGGCTTTTATACTGTAAGTGGATGTTTGGTACAGCTCTATCAAAGAGCACAGCATTGATTTCAGTGAGTGTTACTCACAACGAACCATTGTTTGTGGGATCATTATGATCAATTTAGGATTGACTAAGGCAGACATTACTCAGGAAGGAAGTCATCAGTGAAATCAACATAAAAAGCACCCTTGTTACGCTCTATCGTCTCTCCATCTCCCTCGCTTCCCTCAATATTGGAGTGCTGGAGGCAGAGCATGACTCATATATAATCCTTTGTTATTTTCACCTGCTGCCTTTTTTTTCCTGGCACAGCAGTGGCTTGTTCCTGTGCCTCATTCTCTGAAGATGGCATTTTATTGATGGCCACACACACACACACACACACACACACACACACACACACACACACACACACACACACACACACACACACACACACACACACACACACACACACACACACACACACACACACACAGGCTGTTTTCAAGTGTTTGTGATTATGCAGGCCTGAGCAGAATGATGATTAGGCTGCAAGGCTTTCTGCATTTGAGTCACTTCTTTTGGATTCATTGTCTCCCTGCTGTATTTTTGATCTTCTTACTTACTCCTTTCTCAATCTATAGAACAAAAGCCAGTAATGAGATTTTGGTGGCCTAAATGTGAATATACCTGGAATCCAGATCACAACAGCCGGGGGTGGAATAAAGCAATGATTCTGTGTAACTCATTAGGAAACTCTTAATGTTATATTCTCCCTCTATAATTAGCTCATGCCATTTGTTGTATAACATGATACGTATTTCCAGGTTGAAAACAAATCTAAAAATAACCATTTTTAGAAGGACAAACTAGCTTAAGGAGAAACAAAACGGGTACACTTGAGTGGTTAATTTGAAAGGTATTGCTGAATCTGGCCATGAAGGTCATTGGGTCTAAGGCTGCTTATTATTAGCGCTTCTGTCATTTTCATAACCAGCTATTTTCTGCTCTAAAAACACTTTGGATGTTGATCACAAGTTTCTCACGATAAGATATTACATTGATTCTTTGGACAACTGTATGATACTTGCTGATATCATAAAGTCAATTCAGGGGCCTGCGATCGATTGGAGACGAAATAATATCCATCCATTCAACACAATCTGTACATTAACTCAGAAAAATCAACTAAAATATGATTTGACATTGTTTTAGTGAGCGCTTTCAGATATTTAAATGAAAAGACAACTCTTCTTTTTAATAACAAGACTAATTATGAAGTGGGAAATTAAAAAAAAGCACTTATTAAAGATGATGCTCTTCATTAATATTTTCAATTTGCATCAGTGCTATTGGATCGTTGATATATTGATCCAGATCAGTGTGTCGTTACACCCCTAGAAAACACACCTTTCCTGTACTCAATTCCTTTCGGCCATGACAGTTATACATATTTCATCTCTGAAGAGACCTCTTATACCTGCAATAACTGTTAGCCCGTAGTTGTTTCTATCTGATTTGTGTGTGTTTGTGTTGTGCAGGATCAGGCGTTTGGTGAACTGGAGAAGAACAGTGACAAGCTGCAGCAGGGCCTGTCCTCGTCTGACAGCAGCCAACCAGCTCACCTCCACCAACTGCTGTGCTCCCTGCAGAAGCAACTGTTAGCATACTGCCACATTAACTCTGTCACTGAGGTATGGACACTCAGCTGGGTTTGTTCATGTGCAACCTGTTCAAACCTGTTTACTCTCTCTTCCATAGACAACCCTTTTATTATGTGGAGAATAGTGTTTACACAATTTAAAAAAAAGGCTCCATGTAGTTATTTAAACTTCCTGGTCCAGTGCCATTGTGACTTACTGTGTGCCTTCATGCAACACTGGTGGGATTACATCATGTTTCTGTTGACCTGAAAGGCAGATGCCCCATGATGTTGATGATGAAGTTATTTACTTTGTATTGCGCATCTAATTTCACAACTCACATGGTCTTGTTTATGAGGCGTAAAAACAATGGCTCTTGAAAGAAAACACATTTTGAATAACTGATGCGTGAAGCAAAGCAACTCCTAGTTGAATAGCTTTTCTTTCTTTCTTTCTTTTCTAGTTTTTGTCTTTGAGCTAATTCTTGATCTAATTTAGAGAATTTCAGTGGCTGTGCGTATTTATAAATCACAGTTTTGTAAGTTTGTGTTTTCAGGATCTCATTTTCTTTTAACCCTTGTGTTGACTTCGGGTCACATTGGCCCGTTTAAAATTTTTGTTTTATATCAGAAAATATTGGACGTAGAAATAAGCGCTGAAAATGTGTGGAAGAAAAATTAAAAAATTTAAAACGTTGGAAAAAGCAAAAACAAATTGTGAAAAAAGGCATCACAAATGTCAGTGTTTTTTTCAAGGTTGAAACGAAGACAACACAAGGGTTAAGACCAGAGAGATAATTTGAAAAGCCACTTCATTGTGGTTGGAAAGATGACTTTTACAACATTATCATGTTCATGTTTATTTTTCTGCAGAACTCCAGCAGTGTGGCTTTACTCCACAAGCATCTGCAGCTCCTGCTGCCTCACGCCACAGATATCTTCTCTCGCTCGGCTGCTCTGATAAAAGAGAGTTCCTGGAACGGAAGCATACGAGAGAAGCTACAAGGTGAAGAGGATCAGTTAATCTCTTTTGAAGCATGGCTGAAATGCCTCCTCGTATCTCACCGCGTTGCTATCTTGACCCTCTTATCCTCCGTTTGTTCACTTCTGCCTGTTCATCATAAAAAGCTTTCATTATTTCTGTTTCCTTGTTGATGCTCAAAGTCACTGCAGTTTAAACTGCATAAAACAACATCAATAATTTCGGTTATATATTTTGACATTATCTAGAGGATAATATAGTCATGGTGAAAGGAAATGATAGAAATAAGAAGGATTACCCTACCGACCCTTTTCTCTCCCTTTTCACTTCAGATTTAAACCCAGAACTCCCAATTATCTGAAATAATCTTTCACTTGATGTTTCTTTCTTTCGTCAGTACCATTGTTTTAAACCCGCAAAATACTGACTATGTCTCTATGATCTCCAGATGTGATCTACGTGTCAGCGGCAGGCAGCATGCTGTGCCAGATAACCAACTCCCTGCTGCTGCTTCCGGTGTCGGTGGCGAGGCCTCTGCTCAGCCACCTGCTGGACCTGCTGCCTCCTCTGGACCGCCTCAACAGGCTGCTGCCTGCTGCCTCCCCTCTGGAGGACCAGGAGCTGCAGTGGCCTCTTCATGGTGAGCATGAAACAAGAAGCTTCTCAAAGAACACCATTATGTGCGTCACATCATCAAAACACATACTGTGCAGTTGGCAATCTTAATTGAAAGTGTATTCATTAGCTTCCCCCCAAGCTTTCAAGTTGGCTTTGTATACTATCATCTCATAACAGTATTAGGCCTGGTTTAGCTATTACAGTATATCACTTGCGATCACTATCAAAAACGTATTTACTACACAGTCATGTACATTGTTGCTGTTTGTGGTGCTTCTGTTTGAATGTAAATTAGGTTGAACATATGTTGTTTGGATTTGTGTAGTCGGTCTTTGTTCCTGCTCTCTTCAAAGATTTAACATCTTAAATTTAGCATTTGCTCTTTTGTCCTAAATTTTTTCAATTTCAATTTAATTTCAATTTATTTATAGTATCAAATCATAACAAGAGTTATCTCGAGACACTTTACAGATAGAGTTGGTCTAGACCACACTCTATAATTTACAAATACCCAACAATTCCAGTAATTCCCCCAAAGACCTTTTGGTTTGTGAGTAAGCCATAAATGTAATTTATCGCTCTTTGTTTTGTAGTTTTCTGGATAATACATGGCTGTAACTGTAGAAGTTAGGGGTTAGGTTCTGCTGTTTGACATTTCCGCTCTACAAATCAAAAGTTGTAGAGCTCTCAATATCTAATTATCCCAAAAAATTTAAACTTTTTGGAAACCTTTATATTTCTGGGCAGTAGAATTCATGCTGTTCTTATTCCGCTACACTAACTTTTCAGGTACCTCCGACTTTGTCGAGCCAGCATCGGGGATGTCCCTGCCACAGCCGGCCCTCTCCTGGGTGTGGCTCGTGGATCTGGAGAGGACAGTTGCTCTGCTGGTGGGCCGTTGCCTCGGTGGGATGCTGCAGGGAGCTCCCACCTCACTGGAGGAACAGGATACTGGTTACTGGCTCAAAACGCCCCTCTTCAGCAATGGCTTGGAAATGGATATCCCACAGCTTGGTAGGGAGTGGACACATACAGTACTGTGATGGCTGAGTTCATGTGTGTTTTAAAATGCTGATCACTGATAAAAACATAAGCACTTGAGTAAGTTTTCCTAAATGTTGTGAATTTAAATTCCAGCGGGATATTTTGTAGATGAATGTGTTTCTCCTTTTGCTCTTTTTTTCCTTTCCATTATTCATTTGATGTTTTCCTCTCGTGTCCTTCAGACACCAGCATCAGCTCATTACTGGAAGCAGCACTGTCCGGTAACGAAGAGCAGAAGCCCTTTGACTGCACACTTCGTCCTGACTTGAGCGTCCTCGTGGATTTAGCTCTGTGTTCCTCTAAAGAACCGGCCAACAGCCTCTGGATCAACATGCAAGACTACGCTATGAGCAAAGGTCCTTCAACCTTTTGACTAGGCATATCATGAATTCTATAATCTCTATGCTAGAAGCATTCGTCTTGAAAAGTAACTGACTGCACTGTATATTCTGTTGCAGACTGGGACAATGCGTCTCTCAGTAACGAGTCCCTGTTGGACACAGTGTCCAGGTTTGCGTTAGCAGCCTTATTGAAGCACACAGGGCTGCTGGGCCAAGCCTGTGGAGAGGGCAGGTACTGTAATGTAATATTTATAATATGTCAACTTTAAGATTTCCACACTGTCTCATAGTGCCAGCCTAAATTAAACATCCCATATCACAAGTATATTCTTATTTTCCAATCAGGTACCAACCATCTAAGGCCCTTGCAGAGGTGTATCGCTGTGTTTATAAGGTACGAAACCGCCTGCTGGCCTGTAAGAATATGGACTTCATCCAGACGAGATCCTCTTCGCGTGAGAGGAGAGTGAGTAAACAAAAGTTGCATGCTTTTCCTCAATGCTTTCCTTTTCTAATTAGATGCTTTCTCTGTGAGTAGATGCTTTGTTCTTGAAATATGGATGCTAATTTAGATTTTTTTTTTTCTGACCGACCAACCCTCGTTAATCAGTTAGCCGACCAGCAGGCATCTGCGTCCCTGTTCACAGGCACGGACACACTTTCCGGAATTCTGCATTCCCGTCTGTAGACAGCTGGGAAGTTGTACCGATTGCGCAGCCACAATATTGCAGGCATTGTCGTGGACACATGCAGCCACTTTTACTGGAAGCGCTTGCGCATCCGTGAGACCGATAGAAGTCTGCATCTGTCCGCGGAGCGTATATCTAAGCCTGTCCCAGCTGCAGCCACCTGCAAGGTTGTCAGCTGTGTGTCTGCCCGACATACACTGCGTGTAGGACGACTGATTTAACCCGCCAATCTTCTCCAATGAAGTGGCATATGTCACGAAGCTCTCCGCTGTGAGCACCGTCCAGCAGCGAACCACGAACCTAGCAGAAAAAATGAGCTTTAAACGATGAGAAATAGATTGTATTGACTATTTTGTTTCACCACGCAACAAACTTTTTGTTTTTAAATCCCTATTGTCCGTTTGCGCGTAAACGGTCAATTATTAGCATCACTATCATGAAACAACATTTTTATTTCACATGCACTCATGGATGTCATTTCATTACACTTTGTCAGATTTCAGACAATCAGGACTCTCTGGACATGGACCCTCAGGAGCACTCATTCACACGCACCATCGACGAGGAGGCAGAGCTGGAAGAGAGAGCCGACCGCGAGAGAGAGGAGGGCCATCAGGAACAAGACGATGAAGAGGAGGACAGGGAACACGAAGTTATGACGGCTGGAAGTAAGTACACCTGCTCGGAGTTGTTTATTTTGTACATTTCAGTGTGCTAATCATTAGGTACGCTATGTATTTTTTTTCAGTTCATTTAAGGCTTTTTTATCCTGCCTGCTCCCATTCATTCACAAGTCAGCTTTATGGCGACAGCTATTAAACTGGGTAAAATGCTAAGCAATTGTTTTTTACTTAATTTGCTTGGCGCTGTCTCCTGTTCAATGTTTTGTCATGTTGGGTTAGTTCTGGTAAAAGTTAAGCTCATTCAGGTTTCCATAAAGATGTTTTATTTAGGAGTTTCAATGGTTTGGCTATTTATTTAATCATATACAGGAAGTTTAGTTTTAAATTCAGTGGAGATCCTAATTGTTTTTGTATGACAAAGCATTGCAGCTAGGTAGCCAATGTATATACATTGATTAGAAGTGTATGTTATTCAGTTGCGGGCAGCTACTCTAGCTCCGACAGGACTCCATGGTGCGTTCAGGTGTACCTTGTTAAACAAATGGTGCACTCAATTGTACTTTGTTAATTTCGAGAAACTCAAACTATTGTTGTAAAGTACTAGTGTCTCTTATTGCAACATTGCCGTCATAAAGAGTATTTCAATAGCGCACAAACAACCCTCCAATTGATTTAGAGTGTACTTGTCTTAAAATATCATTGTGTGCTGGTCTCAGATGTCCTCACCTAACCTCAGCCAAGCAACAGCAATTCCAGCGACAACAGTGAAACCGCAACAAGTTACTGGAAATGAATGAGAACACCAAGCCAAAAATTTGGAAACGGCATCTAGCCATATAACAGCCGTCTGCAGGGGAACATAGATCATAAGCTGAAAAGAAAATGTTTAAATTGAAAGTCATGTCAAATCTTGGATATGAATCGTGACACCCCTAAGCTTTTCATTGTTCATCCAACAGTTGGCTCAAAATGAGCTAGGACACTTTTTGACGGGTTGCATTCGCATGTGCTTTGGTAATGAACTTTGCACTCTAGTAAACTTTGAGGGCCAGATGTACTAACGCTTTTGCGCCCACTGCAGGCGTATTTGTTTCGCAACATGCGCGTAAAAGCATGGCGAGGTATGTACAAACAGGCCGCTCTGAGGTAAAAGCGCAGTCTGCCTGTCGCGGGGACTGAAAATGGCAAATTGCGCTTTTCCGTGTCATGCATATGCATTCACGGGAGGGTCAAGGGGAAAGTGGGAGTTTTCCATAAAGAGATGGGAGAGGAAGTGTAAAGTGCACCTAATTATGTATCCCACGGTATGTACAAAAACCGCCCGTGAAAGCGTGCCTCTATTTTGCGGTGAAAATTCTCCGCCTCTTAAAAGCAGGTGTAAACCTTGAAGCGGGTTTCCTGGCATACGCCTCCTGGTGAAATGGCAGCATTAAAGATGAAGACATAAATCAAGGAGTCGAGCTGAAAAGATTTTTGCCAGAAGGATCACACTTTTTCAGTTGAGTGAACACAAAATCATTAAGCGTTACAGATTAGGCAGCCATGCAATATTACAGTCAGTCCATCCAGAAAAACGCATTTTTTCAAATACGCCGCACTTTCGCCGCATAAATTGCAGATTTCCGCGCAAAATATGCAGGATTTGCATGATTTCATAATCCCCGCATTTTCATTGCAGAAAAGTCACATATATCTTAGCAGAAAGTTGAAAAATGTTGCGTTTACTTCACAAAAGAGCAGCTGTTTTCCCCTGTTGCCATGGGAACGTTATGAAGTGACGTAATTACGCGACGTGAACATCATCAGAAAACTGCTAACCCCGCGATGAAGCCACGAGGAAACCGCAGTTTTTGCAAGTTCCCGCAATTTTTAAGAAAACGTGCCGCATAATCAAGGATTTTTGCCCGCAACAATCCCCAAAAAAAACTGCATTTTTCTGGAAGGACTGT
This sequence comes from Zingel zingel, assembly GCA_023566125.1. Taxonomy (NCBI): domain Eukaryota; kingdom Metazoa; phylum Chordata; class Actinopteri; order Perciformes; family Percidae; genus Zingel; species Zingel zingel. Next base: position 4,007,530 of record CM042315.1, read on the forward strand.
ACAGTTACTGGAAGAAATCAAAGATGACCTTGAATCGCTGACTCAGCGGTCACATTCCATTCCAGCGGTTGTTAAACTCCTCGCTACATTACAAATATTGGTATCAGGATCATTTCAAACAGTCATAGCATCAGCAGTGGGAATATCGCAGTCTGCACTCAGCCGTATCATAGCACCAGTACTTAACGCAATTTACGCTATAGTGGGTGGAGAAAGGCGCTGATTACCAGATGAACTGCAGGTTTGGTAAATAATAATAATAATAATAATAATAATAATAATAATAATAAGTAAGCTGAAGTGTCACAGCGTGCACTTTCTGCGGGTTGGCCATGCCGTTGATAATGCTACATTCGCAAATGTACGTACATCTGGCCCTGAGTGTATTGTGCGGCTGCCTGCTGCTTGTCCTCTAACCCAGCATCTTGTGTGTGTGTGTGTGTGTGTTTGTGTGTTTGCTTTATTTTTGTATGTGCATCTTGCACCACACAGAAATCTTTCAATGTTTCCTCTCAGCGCGGGAGGTAGCTCGCAGTCGGGACAGAGAGCGGGCCAGCAGCAGCACCGGACTGGGCTCTGGCTCTGTTTCCAGGAGCGGAGGAGGAGGCGGAGAGGAGGATGTCATTCTGTCTCAGGAGGGGAGGAGGGGCAGTACAGGTCTCCCAGAGGGCCAGGACCTGTACACAGCAGCCTGTAACTCTGTGATCCACCGCTGTGCCCTGCTGTTGCTGGGGGTGAGCCCTGTGCTGGGCGAGATGACCAAGCAGAACCAGGAAGAGGGCCAGACCCAGTCAGCCACTGGAACACAGGAGTGTCTGAGCTTCATGACCAGGTTAGAGTGCTGCCCACCTGGATACAGTACAGTCAGGAGGGAGGGGGTGATTAATCAAAACTCAGATCTATCTCAAACTCTTGTATTGACAGATTATAAAGTACGTTTTGTGCTGTAAAACTATCCCTTCACTGAAGGGTCAGTCAAGTCAGCTTGTTTCTGAGAGAAGTTCATTATTACCTTTTCCTCACAAAATCACAGTTACCAGGTTTCAGTGTTCATATGGGCATGTGGGTGTTGTTTTAAACATGTTGAACTATCCTATAATTCTTAACAAATGAATATTTTACAAAGTTGTTGGTCACTGTGACTATTCCTCCTGTCCATACTGGCCATGAAGAGATCCTCTCCTAAAGCAAATCCAAAGTACAGTATGAGATGGGGGGGGGGGGGCAAAGTCTGCAGTTCTTGTACTGTACATAAAGGCATTCTAAAGTTCAGCCAAAGCTAATGTGATCTGATCAGAGTTACACAAATCAAGCGTGTATTTTCTAAAGCTATCCTTTTTAGTGCAGAATTCTCTGTTTTGAGCTGCAGTGGAAGAATAGTAACACGAAGAGGGACCTTTTTACTAAAAAGACTTTGGAAGATTTAAATTGGCTTACTCAGACTGCTGAAGCCTCATATTACACGTAGCTCTCGCTGACTGTATGCATTTTTGTGCAGAACAAGGACTATGGATTTTGTCCCCTATCTCTACACATTAAAATCACTTAGGAATGAATCTCTTTGCAGCCAGTATTGAGAGGAGGAATCATTACAGCAACCAAAATCTTCTATTTTACTGTATGTGCATAAAGGAGACCTACTATGCTTTTCCTTATTTTCTGTCATATATATAATGTTCATATTAAACATGGCCAATCTTCAAATAATGAGGTAAACATGTAAAAGTAATCCCTGTGAGCAAAATCCTGACTTCTAACTAGCTCAAACTGATGTCGCTCCACTGCTGGAATGTTATTTTTAAAATGAAATTAATTAAGTTCTTAACCTCCTTTTCACTTTTAACATGTTTCCAGGGCTCGTGGTGTGCCGCAGCTTTTATCGGCCTTAATAGAATCTGTCATAATGAAGATATTATTACCTTGCCCTTATTTATTTATTTATTTTTTTTGTTTTGTTTCTCAGTCTCTCTCCAACAGTGCTCATACAAATATGTATAACAAGAAAACCATGCATCTTAAAATATCAATTTATTACATAAAATAGCATAGAAGCTAAAATATAGGAATATATATAACTTGTATTGAATAAAATATACCGGTTTATTTTAGATCATTTTTGCGTGTTAGCATCCCAGTGAAAGTGTCTGCTCTGCTCCTACAGCAGTGTTGCAGCACCTGAGGAAACCGACGAGATGATGGCGGAGGATTTGGTGAAAAGCAAAAGTGCAGAACTGGGTCATTTATATCATATTCAGTATATTGTGTACAGTTTGTTTTCTTGCCAGATTCAGTGAAGAAATAGACCCAAAACTAGATTGCAGATATGTAAACCGGTAGTAAACAGTAGGTAAAAAGTGATGTATCATGCTTTTTTGGGGGTAAAATAATTTGATATCTTGTTTAGTTTGGTTACTTTTGTATAGTGTTGCATTGGCGTGACAAAGATGATGAATTAGTTTCTGTGATATGTGTGTGTGTGTGTGCGTGTGTGCGTGTGTGTGTGTGTGTGTGTGTGTGTGTGTGTGTGTGTGTGTGTGTGTGTGCGTGTGCGTGTGCGTGTGTGTGTGTGTGTTGTAGGAGTGAGAGTCTGAGTGCGGAGAGCCGCTCAGTGCAGAGCAGCCCGAGTTACAGGCTGATCAAGTCCCGCAGCGAGTCTGACCTCTCTCAGCCTGAGTCAGACGAAGAGGGTTACTCTTTGGTAGAGCAGACACTCTCATTCACACACTTACACTTATCTGTCTTACTGCATTGGTCTTTCTGTGTTCATGATCTGTGTACAGTCATGTAGTAATTTGAAAGCTACATCTTTGTCTCCGTTTTCTCTTTCAGAGTGGAAGGAGAAATGTTGACCTGGACTTGGCGTTCTCTCACAAAAAGAGAGGTAATAAAGATGTTTCACAGACAGATCTGACTAATGTTGCGAGTAAGTATAATACAGGTCATCAATTATATGTTACTCTTGTCTCTCTGTCTTTTGATTCCTGTGGATAGTTTATTTACTTCTTTTGGGGCAGTTGAGCCCCAAACACAAGAGGAGCTCCAAGCAAGTAAACGATGGCATGTTTATTCCTCTTGTTAGCCCGTACTTTCATCACTGTGATGCCCCTCATTCATCTCTCATGATGAGGGCCGTGTTTTGAGCTTCACTTCAACACACCTATTCTGCCCTCTGTGCTGATGATGCATAGACCGCAGAAAATAGTTAAGGAACATACAGATGTGCCTATTGTAACAATAACAGCGTCTTCTGCTTGGAATGTGTGTTATTTTGCACAATGAAGGCTTATTCCTTGTGAAGAATATGATTTGTGAGAGTTACCAGTTGCAATTTAAAACAAGTCATCAGTACTCATCATTAACGTCAGTGCTCTCAGTTGATATATGGAAACACTAGCTCTGGTTACCATTTCACTTCGTCAACTGCAGCATTTTTTTCTCAGTGGGTATTGGAAACTGCGCCCATTAAAGATGAATCCATAATGGCTGATAAAGGCTTGTGCCCGCATGAAGAATCAGCATTTGGCCATTTGATGAACTCTTATAGAGTAATAATGCATTTCACTGCATAGTTCTTAAGTGCTTAAAAGCAACATGGTCCATCCATCAAACGAGTTATCTTGTCCATATATGCATCTGAAAGGCTCCTCTCTCCTCTCCTCTCCTCTCCTCCTGTCTTCAGGCTTACTTCAAAGCTCGCCAGACTCCCTGGCTGAGTCCTGGTTCCGGGCCAAACTCAGCCGCCAGCGGACCTACAGCTCGGCACACTCCTACGAAGACTCCGAGCTGGATCTGAGCCGCACACTGGGCATCCATGCTCTCATTGACAACATGGTCAGCTTCATCAGTGGCGATGTGGGCCTGGCTCCAGCCTTCAAGGAGCCAGAAGAAAGTATGTCCACCAGTCCACAGGCAACTATCCTGGCCATGGCACAGCAACAGAGCAGAGGAGAGGTGAGGGGCTCTCTCAGGACTTTTTTTTTGTGGGTATCTTTTATTGGTTTAATGCCCCATGAAATTAAAACGCAAATTTATTTTGACAACAGACACCAGGGGGCAAGGTGATTATTGTACAACGCTGTTGTCATGAAACTCTTTTTATGTGTTGTAGTGATGCTCGTGTTTTTACATCACATAAGGGATTGAATGCTTCAGTAGAGGTTGAGAATATTCTAGGACCCTTTGTCCTGTAACATCCTTTCAAAACAGCACTGCTGAAAGGATAGGGCTGGTGATATTCTATATTTTTCTTATTGTCAACCAAGCCCATGAAAACACCACAACTACTGCATTAGTACGTCTCTCAATCATTTTTGACTTCCTTATCCTGTCGAGATGAGACGAGTACAGTCCAAGAGTTGCACTTGTGACCCTGTTAGAATATCCCCTTGACTACTGGCATGTGCTTTATCTCCAGCTGCGGTTGGAGGCACTCCACCAGATTGTGGTGTTGATCTCTGGCATGGAGGAGAAGGGCAGTCAGCCGGTGAATGCAGATCGATCCAGCAGTGCCTTCCAGTCCTCCTCTCTGCTCACCTCCGTCAGGTTGCAGTTCCTGGCAGGATGTTTTGGCCTCGGCACCGTGGGCACTGTAGGGCTGAAGAGAGAGAGCGTGCAGCTACATCACTATCAGGTATGAGATTAATACGTTTTCAGCCAGTTCGCAGCCTTCCCACTGATTGTTTTTGATTCACAAGAGAGTAGCGACCATATTGTCTGTGCTTTTTTAAATAGCTGTCTTAACATACCAGTGCGTCTTTCTTCTGCAGGATGGTGTCAAAGCAGCTAAGAGGAGCCTCCAGATGGAAATCCAGACAGCCGTTCATAAGATCTACCAGCAACTGTCTGTCACACTGGAGAGGGCGCTGCAGGCGAACAAGCACCACATAGGTAATAAAGGCTACTGCTGTGCATCCCCAGCAGTGGAGCCTCAATGACTTATCGGCCTAAAATATTCAGGTTGTTAAATATACAAATCATAGACATTTATCATTAACGTTTTCAGTTAGCAGCTTCACCTGCAAGTGTATGTAAACTAGGGATCTGCTCTCACTTTTTTTCCCCAGTGTGGCTCGCGTGTGTGACAAGAAGCACAACTAGCTTTCAAAACGGGTTACTTAAGCTTGCTTTAGTCTCCTTAAAACAAAGCAATACTTGGGACCTGATCTAATCTGATCTTGGCTTTAGGAGTTTCGCCTGATGCTTTTATCTCTTGCTCTTGTTCCTTCTCCATCCTAGAAGCCCAGCAGCGCCTCCTGCTGGTGACTGTGTTTGCACTGAGCGTACGCTACCAGCCGGTGGACGTCTCCCTGGCCATCTCCAGTGGCCTGCTCAACGTGCTCTCCCAGCTCTGCGGGACAGAGACGATGCTGGGGCAGCCGCTCCAGCTGCTGCAGAAACCCGGAGTGTCTCAGCTCAGCACCGCCCTCAAGGTGGCCTCCACACGCCTGCTGCAAATACTGGCCATCAGCACTGGGTAAGAGATTAAGGAGGTTTAAAACTGGAGAAATGGAGTCGCCTTGACATCAGCACTTTGTAAACTCTGTGTCCTTCCTTGCATTTGCAGCACGTATGCAGATAAGTTAAGTCCCAAAGTCGTCCAGTCGCTGCTGGACCTGCTCTGCAGTCAGCTGAAGAACCTGCTGTCTCAGGCAGGAGTTAGTCTTCTCTCTTCTGGAAAAGACCAGGAAGACAACAAACAGGAGGACAGCGCAGACTCTGAAAAGAAAGACTTCAGAGGTGAGTAAGAAAGTTGTTCTCACTACTCTTTTAATGGAAATTTTTTTCCAGTCCATTTTAGGCTCTGTTTACACAAATACGCTTGTGGGTGAAACGTATTGGTCCCCTAATACTGTATCTGAAGTCTCTTTTATATAGACCTTAGTGGTCCCCTAATACTGTATCTGAAGTCTCTTTTATATAGGCCTTAGTGGTCCCCTAATACTGTATCTGAAGTCTCTTTTATATAGACCTTAGTGGTCCCCTAATACTGTATCTGAAGTCTCTTTTATATAGGCCTTAGTGGTCCCCTAATACTGTATCTGAAGTCTCTTTTATATAGGCCTTAGTGGTCCCCTAATACTGTATCTAAAGTCTCTTTCCCCAAATTCAGCCTTGGTGCAGAATTACAGCCACTAGAGCCAGTCCCACAATGAGCTTTACTTAGTATGTGCCATTTCTGTGTCTGTAGCTATTGAGGGGGGGGGGGGGGGCAAGGTGGAGGGTGGGGGTGTGGCCTTGACCAACTGCCATGCTTCGCTTGTTTTCAAGCCATGATGTCTCTCTCTCTCTCTCTCTCTCATGGGTGGGCCAAATTCTCTGGGCGGGCAAAGCAGAGAAAGGGGAGGTAACCTTTCCCCTTATGACGTCATAAAGGGAAGATTCCAGATCGGCCCATCTGAGCTTTCATTTTCTCAAAGGCAGAGCAGGATATCCAGGGCTCGGTTTACACCTATCACCATTTCTAGCCACTGGGGGACCATAGGCAGGCTGGGGGAACAAATATTAATGTTAAAAAAACCTCATAGTGAAATTTTCATACCATGGGACCTTTAATATTTACTGAACCTGCAGTGAAAGTGAATTAAGGTTTGTATTTAATGAAATGTAATATTCAGCCCCTTATTGTATTTATGTTGTTATTGTCTTGTTTTTCAGCGTTGGTGCGTAAGCAGCATACTGCTGAGCTTCACCTTGGAGACTTCCTCGTCTTCCTCAGGAGAGTGGTGTCCTCCAAGGCCATCCAGTCCAAGATGGCCTCCCCTAAATGGACTGAAGTGCTGCTCAACATTGCTGCGCAGAAATGCTGCTCAGGTACAACCAGCTTATGTAACACACACACACACACACACACACAAAACACAGATACAAGTGAAAAGATAGCTGAGACATTAACCCTTGGTGGCGGTTAATTCCAGGGGTCCCTCTGGTGGGAAACTTGAGAACTCGGCTCCTAGCTCTTCATGTGTTGGAAGCTGTCCTGCCTGCCTGTGAGGCCAACATGGAGGATGACCAGATGACACAGGTAAGCCCCTTACTTTTCTTTTGTAAGTCCTTATTAATGGACTTATAGTCAGTCTGTGAGCTGATGTAGTTTGTTCTCTTCTAGGTTGTTAAGCGGCTGTTCTCCCTGTTGTCTGACTGCATGTGGGAAGCTCCCATTGCTCAAGCCAAACACTCAATCCAGATTAGAGAAAAAGTTCAGGAACTCAAACTACAGGTGAGCAACCAACCATTCTCCTTCCCTACCCATGTGTCTTGATAACCAGTGTTTGTTTGAGTGACTGATAGTTTCTTTAACCCGCAGGGAGAGGCAGAGGAGGAGGACGAGAACCTTCCCATCCAGGAACTGTCCTTTGACCCAGAGAAGGCTCAGTGTTGTGTGGTAGAAAACGGCCAGGGGCTGACGCATGGCAGTGGGGGTAAAGGCTATGGCCTGGCCTCTACTGGGATCTCCTCTGGATGCTATCAGTGGAAGGTACACTATTGTATTATTAAAGCTACATACGTGGCACAAAAATGATAACAACAGCGTTATCTTTGCTGTTGTAGGCCACAGGTTCTTTGTGCATTTTGGTAACATTTTAAGAGAACCCCTTATAAAGTCAGCTAAATCTACACAACAGGGCTCAATTAATTGAAAATCATTATAAAATGATTACAGTCGAGACAGGTCTTTAATTGATGGGAAAGTGCTTTACACAAAAGTATAAACTATCTCCTTTTTGTGGTCATCTCCCTGTTTTGATTCATTCCACGTTTTATTTCCTTTTTGTAGTTTTACATCGTGAAGGAGAACCGAGGCAATGAGGGTACATGTGTAGGCGTTTCACGATGGCCAGTGCACGACTTCAACCACCGCACCACGTCGGATATGTGGCTGTACCGAGCATACAGCGGGAACCTGTATCACAATGGGGAGCAAACACTGACGCTTAGCAGCTTCACGCAGGGAGACTTCATCACCTGTGTCCTGGACATGGAGGCCAGAACCATCTCTTTCGGCAAGAACGGAGAGGTGAGAGACGTAACTCAGTATCAGAAACTCTAGCAAACTTATCTACTTTAGTCTTCAGATGACAAGACTGGGGTTATATTCATGTGACACGCAACAGTTTATCATGTTTGTGTATATATAGTTTCTGTTTATATTTAAAAGAAAAATGTACACAAACTTACAATCTTACAATCACACTTAATCATTGCTAGCCTCTTGTTTGAGCCACTTCTCTTTGTCAATCCCTATCAAACTTTATCTGAAAAATCACTTGACTACAGAGGAATAAAGCCTCTTGACTGGGACACTTAAATACACCTGCATATTCATTTATTAATACAACATGTATCAACAAAGAAAATCCATACAAGAAAAGCTAGGTTTCTCCTCAGGGTAGTGTGTCCACACCTAACTTCTAACTTGTGATTCCGCAGGAACCAAAGTTAGCCTTCGAAGATGTTGACGCCACAGAGCTTTATCCCTGCGTGATGTTTTACAGCAGTAACCCAGGAGAGAAGGTAAGAGCACATACCTGTCCACCTGTCTGAGAAGCATACTTCTTCTCCATCTGCAGGAGTGATTTTACCTCTGCTGGCTTGCTTCTCGTTTGTTTACAGTGACTCAGCAGTTACTTCGGGATGAGATATTTTTTTTATCTTTTTTTCTGGTATGATGTCTTTAGTGTTAATAAAAAGAGTTAACCTCCCTACATTGGTCCTTGGGACTAAGGCCTCCTGCACACTGGCTGCGTGGCGTGAGCGTGTCAGCTGCGTGGCGTGTCCGTTTTTATTTCGGCTTCCATGTTGACACGCGACTCAGGCGCCGCTCGAGCCACTCCGAAACGCGTGCATGCTAGAAATAGGACCGATGCCTATTTTTCACGCCACACGCAAGCGTGTTGGAAGAATTTCCAGGCAAAATAGAATACGGAAAGATGTTTATATGTCATTTTGTCACAAATAAATTTAATAAATAACATTTTGATGTTTGAAAGTCTCTAGGTTTTGACATAAATGTAATAAAAAAATAAATAAATAAAAAAAAAAATAATTATTGATTTTCAAATATTGCACCTGTCAATACAGAACGAAATATTCTGCAGCCTATGTTGCCGTCAATACTGCCGACGTTGTCTTTGCTGTAATCAGATCAGTCTATATTTATATTTAACATGAAGTAGACTACTGCTGAAGACAGAAAACGCCATGCAGCTGACACGCAACAGAAATGCCACACTCAAGCTCACGCCACGCAGCCAGTGTGCAGGAGCCCTAAGGGAACGAATTAGCTGTTGTGCAAATCACGGCACATTTATATTGATGTTTTTAAAATGTCATTTTATTCTCAAGCTAAGAATGCCAGAAGATATTAGAGCGAGATGAAGGGAATGTGTGTGTTCATTGGTTTAAGCATCTGTGGTGTGTTGTCTTTCCTTTTAGCAGCTAAATTATCTAAGAAGTTGTGATGCTTGTAATTATTGTGCGGACTGACCTATCAAAAATTATTTTTTCTGCTATGTTGTCCTGCTATTTTACTTCTGCTCTGTTTTAAAAAGTGTACAACTAATCTTATCTGAATTAGTGGGTTTTATGTTGCCGTTTTGTTTATTTTACTGTATATGTGGTATCTATGCATTTATTTTGAATATGAGTTATAGATTCTGCTTATTTTTTAATTATTTCTAGGTTAAGATCTGTGACATGCAGATGAGGGGAACACCTCGAGACCTCTTACCTGGTGACCCAGTCTGCAGCCCCATGGCCACTGTCCTGGCCGAGGCCACCACTCAGCTGATCCGAATCTTACATCGCACTGACCACTGGACCCATCGCATCAACAAGACCATGATCGAGAGGCTCCACAAAATCAAACCGTGCTTTAGAGAGCCCGCCAGTGCATCTGGCAGCGGTGGGGGTCAGAGGCTCAAAAAGAGTCGCTCGGTGCAGAGCCGCGAGGAGCACGACGCCCAAAAAGAAAGCCAAGAAACGCCAGTGAGGACAGAGGAGGAGAGGGGACGCCATGGACGGCAGCATGGCTTGGGCGAGCTGTCAGAGCACCACCTTAGGACACTCTGTACAGAAGTTTGGCCGGTGCTGGCGGTGATCGGGGGGGCGGACGCAGGTCTACGCGTAGGTGGGCGATGTGTGCACAAGCAGACCGGGAGGCATGCTACTCTCCTGGGTGTGGTGAAGGAAGGCAGTACTTCAGCCAAGGTGCAGTGGGACGAGGCCGAGATCACCATCAGGTACTGGGAGAAACGAATTGCTGTGGCATATTTTTTTGTCACTTTTCTTTGACATTTTTCTTTGTGTATATGTTGCTATATTTGTTATTTATAGGTCTGCCCCTCTGAGGCGATTATTTGATTAATCGAAACTTATGAGCACATTTGTTTTAAACAGAAGATTTAAAGTGGTGCTTTTTGCATGATCTTTTGCAGAGAAACTCAGTTTTACAGACCTGTCCATTAAGTCAATGTTCAGTGTTAGTCCACTAAGAAGTACTTTAGTCAAGGACAGCCCTAGTTATTTATTGGTATAAATATACCAATAAATAACTAGGGCTGTCCTGTCAAATTGTAAACTAGTTAGGAATTTATTTTTATGTTTACAATGTCGGCCAGATTTTGGCTGTCACTGCTTTTGAGGAAACGTGTTTACTTTGTGACATTTAGGCCTCTGGAACCTGCTTTTACTTCTTGTATATTGTGAAATAACCACTTTAACAGTGGAAAACCCCCTTTAAAGGTGCTCTAAGCCATGTTGGGTAACGTTTGAAGTATTTTCAAACAAAACGAGGCTAGCTCGCCCCTCCCTCCTCCAACTGAGAGAGACGACGTAGATGTGACGTGAGCAACCTGTCTGAAAGTTGGAAGTCTTCTGGTAGCTGTGCCAAGAGAAATCTCAATCATTCCCAATCTAGCAGTGACGGAGAGCGTCGGCATATGTAAGGAGATAACATAGGCACAGGCTAATTACTGATCACTAACATGCTAGTTAACATTAGTAATTAAACTTAAACAGCTAATGTGAGACAAAACTGCCTGCACGCTTCTCCTGTACTGTACGGTAATTTCTCTAATATGCAACAGTAAGTTGCGTGGTTATGACCCAATCGTTAGCCTATTTTTACAAACACGTCTGCTATGGAGCCATAACGTGAGGTACAAGGTAATGGAGCCTTTTATACATTGTCGTGTTTCTTTAGAAATAAACAACGGACAAATAGAGTCTTTAAACGCTTCAGATGTAAAGTTATTCGCTGTCAAAGTGGCGCCAAAATGAATGGCAGTCAATGGAATGCTAACGGGAGGTGCTGGCATTGTAGCATAAAAATGGCGCCATAGGGTCTTCGCGGTCCGAGGAGAAGCTTAGCCCCTTGGCACTAACCCCCCCCCAACCCCCACCCCCAAATCCTTCTTGTCGGTTTTTGGCTGTTTGGTGGTGCAGGTTAGCCAGTTTGTTTTTGTTAGCGTTTGTGGAGCCTGGGCTGTCTACAGAGACAGTGTGTTCAGGGGACAGGCAGCTAGCATATAGTCAAGAGATGTTTGCTGTAAGTGACAAAAAATGTTGTAGCCTAAAAACCGCGTGACATCGCTTAGAGCACCTTTTAATTCCAATAAGATTATTGTTGGTCCAACAGCAGTGCTATGCATGATTTGTTTTGTTCTAGGTACATATGTGACATATGCTGTTGTCTAGGCCTACGGTCATCAACAGTATGACCATATGGCTGATAAAGTGTATTTTTAAACACCGTTGAGGCTAAATGTTTCTTCACTGCCTGTAATCACATTCCTCTGACATTCTGTGCCCATTAGCCTTTTAATCACCTTTTCACCTTCTGTTTTCCTTTGCTCTAATTCACAATTTTCATGTTTGTGTTATTGACTTGCCCTTTTGCATCATAATTAATCCATTATACTTCTGCATGGTCCAAAAAGTCACAGAGCGGCATGTTTATTTTGCCATACCCAGTAGCCACACATTCCTTCTCTGTCTCTGTCTTGCATGCTGTGCTCTTTCTCTCCTGCCCTTTCCCTCACTTTGTGTTTCCTTCCCCTGTCTCTTTTCACTCTCCACTCCCTTCTATTAAAGCTTCCCAACTTTCTGGTCGCCTAGTGACACTCCACTATACAACCTGGAACCCTGTGAGCCGCTGCCCTTCGACGTGGCGTGTTTCCGTGGCCTCACCGCCTCGCTGCTGTTGGACCTCACCTACCTTACCAGCATCCATGAGGAAACCGCCGCTAAGCTCAGCGCACGACGCCATGACAAGAAGCATCGCAACGCAGCCTCGACTGGGCACGAGCCGACCAGTAACGAAGAAAAGGCGGACAACGAGGGGCACAACCGTAATGAACAAAAGGATAACATTGGCGCCCCGCCCGGAGCAGCTCCAAACACCACGACCTCTGACCTGCGTGTGTCCCACAGTCTGGACGAGGTGAAAGCACATGTGGCTCCCAACTCAAAGTCCGAGAGCGAGATCTCCTCTGTGGTCAGCGGTGGGGTAGGCGGAAATGAGACCCTTTTTACTGCAGCTCCTCCTACTCCTGCGGAGGGGAACAGGAAGAAAGGCCACGAGCACGGCTCCCGCAGTCATGAGCCTTCTCCTTCCTCCATTGCCACTCAGTCGGAAATCCACGCTGTGCAGCTGTCCTACCTCTACCTGGGAGCCATGAAGACCCTCAGCGCCCTGCTTAGCTGTAGCAAGTATGCTGAGCTGCTGCTTATACCAAAGGTACTGCAACTTGCTTAGTTTACCTATACAAGAGCAGTTTAATCAATCACGTGTTCTTCAGTGGTATCAGAAAATTCTTACGGCGAATAGTTTAACATTTTGGGAAGAGTTAGATGAGAAGATTGACACCACTGGTTTATCGATCTGTTGAATATGAAGACTGAAAACATGAGGAAACAGCTAGCCTACTAGAGCCTCTAAAGCACTATTATTACTCACTATTATTAATATTATATCTCATTTGTTATGTGCTGGAGTGTCTTCTGGAGTCAACTGAGCGTCTAAGGAGTCTTATATTTAACGGACAGATATGAGAATAGTGTTCATATAATCTAACTCTCGGCAAGAAAGTGTAAGTAATAAGTTTTCACCCCTCTTCCCTCTTTTTATATTTTGTTTTTATATAAATAGAATAATTAAAATAATATGGAGCAGATATACAGAATCTGTGTGGCTGATGTGAGTAAAATCTCATACCTGATACCTATTCTCTCCTCATCATCAAGGTGTTACCTGAAGCGGCACCCAGCGGGCACAATGCTGATCTAAATGCCAGCACCAGTGGGAGCACAGCTGCCACCTCACCAGTGTGCCAGGAAGAAGTGGAGATGCGGGCGGCTCTGCAGTTTCTCATGCGCCATATGGTGAAGCGGGCAGTGATGCGCTCCCCCATCAAGCGGGCCTTGGGCCTGGCAGACCTGGAGAGGGCACAGGCCATGATCTACAAACTGGTCGTGAATGGGTTGTTGGAGGAGCACAGTGGGGGGAAGGCCAAGCCTGGTGAGAATATGTGGAGATTTGATGCTGTTTATTAGTGCTTGGAGTTCTTACTGTAAAAATAACAAACGTTTTTTTTCAGCTTTGTCTGTCTTGTCATTTCCCTCAGGAGTGAGAAGTGAACCAGAAGGTGAGGGGGAAGGTATAGAGGGTGAGCAGCTGGCACAAACCCCAGTCACAACCAGCCCCTCTGCCTCCAGCACCACCTCCTTCATGAGTTCCTCGCTGGAGGACACCACCACTGCTACCACACCTGTCACTGACACAGAGACTGTCCCTGCCTCGGAGTCTCCGGGGGTCATGCCTCTCAGCCTCCTCAGGTCAGAACAGATGGCTGTGCATATTGTCAGTCAGCTAGTGTTAATTATCAGCCTCGTTTGTCATGTATGATTAAACTGAGATGATTATTTGAATGCGTCTCTGTGATGTGACAGGCAAATGTTCTCAAGCTACCCGACTACTACCCTGGTTCCAACCCGTCGAGCTCAGACTCCCCCGGTGTCCTCTCTGCCAACCTCTCCCTCAGATGAGGTCGGCCGCCGGCAGAGTCTCACGTCCCCTGACTCCCAGCCCTCCAGACCACAAAACAGAACGGGTACCTGTAAGTATGCCAGACTGCCATGCACGTAAACATGGCTGTTGTGCTGGTGAAAAGCTTGTACAGCTTGTTGCCAATTTAAGCCAACACAAACTGCACATTTTCTACCTTGTTAACTGTGTTTCTGAGTTAATGCAAACAAATCGAAGACTGATATCCTTAATGACAACACAGGGTTTCCCAAAGAAAATTATCTTTATATGGACTCTCTGGTTGATCACGGTCATTGACGCAAACATCACAGAGCTACTGATACAAGTCTAATATCTAACTTTAAATAAACATAATGCTCTAAATTTAGTGTCCAGCTGGTGATTATCAAACTAATTTCGGCCTAGTTCCTAATCGGCAACACAGCAGTGACTTTTTTTTCCCCCCACACGTGCCCAGCAGACTTTCCTAATAATTTCATTAATTGCGTTGGTTGTTTGCTACAGCTATGTCGGACCCCAGCAGCAGGCTGTCGACATCTCCCCCTCCTCCTGCTATTGCTGTGCCCTTATTGGAGATGGGCTTCTCCCTGCGCCAGATCACCAAAGCTCTGGAAGCCACCGGTCAGTCTCAGAGAAAAATGCTCCTCACAATTTCCTCATCTCAAGTGGTCATCTTTAAAGGAACACGCTGACTTATTGGGACGTTAGCTTATTCCCCGTATCCCCCAGAGTTAGATAAGTCCATACATACCCTTCTCATCTCCGTGCGTGTTTTAACTATGTCCGACGGTTCCACTGCTAGCCTAGCTTAGCACAGATCCTGGAGGTAACCGGCTCCATCTAGCCTACTGCTCCCAATAAGTGACAAAATAACACCAACATGTTCCTATTTACATGTTGTGATTTGTATAGTCACAGCGTGTACAAATAACAAGGTCATATGAGACACAGCCGTCTTCTAACTGTATATAAACTGGGAACTATATTCTCAGAAGACGAAGCACGGCTACTTCTGCTACTCTGGGGGATACGGTGAAAGCTAAAGTCCCAATAAGTCGGTGTGTTCCTTTAAATGTCTGTTTTTTTGTTTTGTTTGACCAACATTTAAAACCTAAAGATATTCAGTTTACAATTATATAATTCCAATTATATAAAACACATGGTTATCAAAATTGTCTGTTTTATACCAAGTAAATCCACAATGCAAAACAACCATGTTGTTATTAGCAGAGGGTAACATAATCGTGGCATTGAATTTGATATTAGTACTTTAACCATAACGTAAAAAGGACAGCAGGTCTTATATCAAAGGTTGGAATTCATGATTTCCCCAAAAAACTGTGTGATATGACTCTGAATATTGTGGTATGACTATCATTGTGTGGTTTATTGATGGGTCCAGTGTGTATTCCTGTTATGTCAGGCGCTCGAGGAGAAGCAGACGCTCAGAACATCACGGTGCTGGCCATGTGGATGATCGAGCATCCAGGTACAGAGGACGAGCGTGACGAGCCTCACACCAGAGGCAGCAGTGGTGGTGGTGATGGGTCTGACTCGTCCTGTCCGGGTGCAACGGCCTCTGCTGGAGGCAAATCTCTGGACAGGAGCCCGTATCTGTGCTCGCCTGGAGACATCGCCAGTGCAGATACTTCAGAAATGGAGGAGGGCTTCATTGAGAGGTACGGTTGGAATTGTCAAGTGAAAGTTCTTTGTGAGTTAAATAGAGGTTGGATCCACAACAGTATGCAACAGCCTATACCAGGAGACGAAAGATGGACAGAAGATAAACATTTTCTATGTCAATCATATCTTTATGAATACCTGTGAATCAAATTCCAAAATAATTGTCATTTAATTGCAAGAAGGCTATTCTATAGGAAACTAACGACAAAATGTGCTGTTATAAAAGATGGGCAAAGTATAGACCAACGTGTGCAAATTGTTCTCATATGTTGAGTAAAACAGACTCTGTGGGTAGGTTTGAAATTTGTTAGCAACTACACATTAATAATTCAAAACAATGTGAAGATCACAGCCATCAATATCTGCAGAAGAGAGTAAACCAAGTGAGAACCCCTGGAAAGTTCAGCAGGATATTTAAGTTTTTAAAACTGTACTCTACTCTACTTTGAGTCAGTGAAATCATGATCAACAGCAGAGTATGATGTACTTGGGATTAATTAAAATAAAGAGTATGTATTGCATCATCAGAAAAAAATTACAGTTTACACTTTATACTGAATGACAGAAAAAGATTGTGGGGGGACCTGTAGCTCACCCAGTGTGGGCTGAGTCCTTTGCTGCGGCCCGGGTTCGAATCCGACCTTGCTGCGTGTCATCCCCTCTCTCCACCCCCCCTTTCTGGTCTATCTACTATCACTATCTAATAAAATAAAAAGGCCAAAAAAGTTGTAAAAGTCTATATGTGTGTACTTTGTAGTCCTGACGGTCTGGAGCAGGACAGTGCATCAGCCTCCAGCGGTGGTCCACTCAGAGGCCGCTCTGCTGTCGGTAGGAAACACCGCTTTGACCTGGCTGCGCGCACGCTGCTAGCCCGCGCTGGTAAGAATACTCCACAAAGACATCTTTTACCTTTCTTCACTTTTTGTCTAAAGAAATGGCAGGTAAACCTCCCACCCCCTCACTTCACTTTAAACTTCCTCTCCTTCTAAGCTGGACTGTACCGCTCGGTGCAGGCACACCACAGCCAGTCACGTCGGGAGGTCTCATCCCTCCAACAGCAACAAGATCCGGGAGCCCTTTACGATTTCAACCTTGACGAAGAGCTGGAGATGGACCTGGACGAGGAGACCATGGAGGCTATGTTTGGCCAGGACCTCGCCAGTGACACCGACATTCTGGGAATGTGGATCCCGGAGGTACTGGACTGGCCAACATGGGTGTGTGTGACTTTCTGCTATGTCCAGAGGGCTGCCATCACCATTTTGCTCGTAACCTGCTCGTTACCTGCCCTGCATCACTCCTCACTCACAGTTATTTCATACTATATCTGCACGCTGAAATGGATGGCTTTATGAGACCGTAACGTGTAAAAGCACACTCACTCCACTGATCTAATTGGCATGGAATGAAAGACTTAACACTTTTTCAATAACAAAATGATTATTCTTAGTGCTGATAATTGGCTGTTGCTTGAAACTCATTAATGCAAAGCTGTTGTCGATTCATATTTCTAGCACATCACATTGTATGGAGGCTTAACTGCTGTTCTGAACAACTGTCTCGTGTGTGTCGTGTTTGTCTTTATGTATGTGAATCTGTGTGTGTGTGTCTGCGTGTGTTCCTCTGTAATTGTACCACACCTCGCAGCACGTATGCGAGACAGACGATCGAGATGAAGTGGTGGTGTGCGAGTTGTGCGAGGCTAACGTGGCCAACTTCAATCAACACATGAAGAAGAGCCACCCAGGCTGCGGCCGCAGCGCCAACCGGCAAGGCTACCGCAGTAACGGCTCCTACGTAGATGGCTGGTTCGGAGGCGAGTGTGGGAGTGGAAACCCCTACTACCTGCTGTGTGGTAGCTGCAGAGAGAAGTACCTTGCCATCAAAAGCAAGGCCAAAGTCCCCATTGTGGAGAGGTACGCACAGAAAGATTGAGTGAACAAGGACGCATATTTGTTTCTGGGCTGTATTTTAACATAATGAATGATTTTGCCCCATTATGACTTAGTCCTTACAACTAAGCTGCTTGTTATGGAGCTACTAAAGCTGATAAATTGTGCTGATATAGTTGCGTAAATTCGATTGATATTGCCCTAAAGAAATCCAGCATTTATTTCAGCGTTATTACAATTATGTTGGAAAATGTAACTGTTACATGTCCTACTTACATTACTTGTTAAAGTAATGTAGGTAGGATTGTGAAGATCCAGGACTTAGCCAAATAATTTGATCACTGAACACTTCTCAGTCCCTCCCCCCTTTCCACTAAAGCCCAAACGGTCTCCTAAGCCCCTCCTCCCACAAGGGAGAATGAATGTGTGTGCATGAGCAGTGATTGCTCATGCAATCGCTGCTCTTGTCCAGAGTTTCCGTTTCCCACATGTAGCACACAACAGAAGATTCTCACTTACTGGAAATACTCTGTTTGGTTTAGGCGAGGGGTGGCCCCTGGGTAGAACATGCAGGAGGCAGGACATGACCACGTTATAAACCAATATTTCATTTCTTTTTTAAATTGTGTTTTTGCCACCTGTACCTGTGTGTCATGTTGGAGTCATCAAGCATTCTGTTTTATATCTGTACTGTTTTGTTCTAGCTTGTTATTTAAAAGAAGTTAAATTGATACATGTTCATGTTCTCATTGTGTGCTATGTATTCAGGTATAAGGGACAGGCTCCTGACCTCCTTGGAAAACAGGACAGTGTCTATGAAGGTAATTGTAAACATTTCAAACTCAATTTGAAACTTAAAGGCATACTATGTAACTTTTCCTTCTTTGGTCCCCCTACAGGTTGTCTCATTGGAACTACAGGGAAAAGTTACATAGTATACCTTTAATGTGATGTATTTAATTTGTCTTGCAACGATACACAAGACGTTTGTGTTTGTCTTTGATTTCAAATTGTTTGCGCCTGTCCGTCCCGCTGCAGAGGACTGGGACATGCTGGATGTTGACGAAGATGAGAAGCTGACAGGGGAGGAGGAGTTTGAGCTGTTGGCCGGACCGCTGGGTCTCAGTGAGCGCAGGATCGTCCCAGAGGCTGTCCAGTTCCCTGACAGCGACCCACTGGGAGCCTCCATTGCCATGGTGACAGCCTCCAACAGCATGGAAGAAACCCTGCTGCAGATAGGTGAGAAGGACAAGATCTAGGGCTGCAACTTATGATTCAATGAGTCATTGTTGGTTAATTTGTTGATGATTATTTTTTCAATTTATCGATTAGTTATTTGTTCTATAAAATGTTAGAAAATGGTGAAAAATGTGGATCAGTGTTTCCTAAAAGCCCAAGATGACGTCCTCAAATGTCTCGTTTTGTCCACAACTCAAAGACACTAGAACATATTTAGTTATACACATTTAAGGATTTTTACCTTTTTTTTCCCCCACAAAATTATGACTCCAACAGATTGATCGATTATCAAAATACTTTTTTGATTAATTCAATAAATGACAACTAATCGATTAATTTTTGTTGCTCTAACAAGATCCCATTACTTCTGGAGACAACAACATATTTTATGCATTGATATTATATAGTCAAAGCGATTGGTTCAACCCTTAACCCTGTAAGCTTTAAAAAAAAAAAAATAGCAGTGAACTGAGTGTGTGTTTGTGTTTAGGCTGTCAGACCGCGGTGGATAAGAGTTCATCGGGCAGGGTCACCCTCGGCGAGCAGGCAGCAGCCCTCCAGAACCCCCATGACCGAGTGATGGCGCTTAGGAGGGTGACGGCTGCAGCCCAGGTGCTGCTGGCCAGAAGCATGGTGATGAGAGCCCTGTCCCTGCTGTCTGTCAGGTAGTCTGCAAACTCCATTTGTCCGTCGGTGTGGGTTATATGGCCTTAATATAGATCTTCGTCTTGTTCTACTCTGTCTACTTTGATTAGCTGACATGAACAATAACAACTTTTGGAAATTAAAAGTTCAGAGGGTAAAGCTTTCTGTAATCTCGCAGACTTCAGTAATGTGGGATTAAAGATGCCCATTTATTTAATTAGCAAAACTGTTCTTTTTATTTTATAACGTCCAGGTCGCCGTTGCAAATGAGAACCTGTTCTCAACGGCCTAAATAAAGGTTAAATAAAATAAAACATTGACTGAACTAGGGCTGAAACGATTCCTCGAATAACTAATAATTCGATTACAAAAAATCCTCGATGCAAAATGACTTGCCTCGAAGCTTGGTTAAATCAATGTTACTAACGCTGTATCGCTGACGGACGGTGTTTCCGCTACTGTCGCACACCAGACGGCTCATTCTGCTGCTGGCGACACATGCCAGAGGTAACTAGTGAGGGGCTGAGAGAAGAGACCGGCTGGAGGAAACGACAGGAAGGGTCCAAAGGTTGGAATCAGTTCAAACGTAATTAAAACTAAAACTCTGGACAGTGGGTCTACTGCAAAATCAAACTAACTTAGCACAATAATAGCACGACGTCAGTGCTTTAGCATCTCAACAGGAAACATGGAGTCTAACTTAATCATCCATTCCACGAAGAGGACCGACAAAAGCAATCACAGAGTCGTATGGACGATGACACCACATCAAACACAACTACCAAAATCAAAGACAAGAAAATACGTAGTGGTGACCACGATCTGAGCTGACGCGCTGACTATCCCTTCAGAAAAACAGCTGATTGTTGCGCATCTCTCTCTCTCTCTCTCTCTCTCTCTCTCTCTCTCTCTCTCTCTCTCTCTCTCTCTCTCGCGCTCTCTCTCTCCGGCGAAACAGCTGATCAACGATCTAATAGCATAAGTGTAACAGAGCTGTGTGACATTATAATCAAATATATAAATGAAAATAGGTTAAGTATAACTAATATTTACATATAAGTCTAGTTTTGGTTGTTTAAAAACATAAAAAAATAAATAAAAAATTAAAATAAAAAAAAATATCCGATTAATCGATCGATTAAGTGCTAGATTAATCGATTACAAAAAGAATTGATAGCTGCAGCCCTAGACTGAACAAATACATTACATACCTGCAAACTAGTCGCTTTTCGGCGAAAATCGCTGTTTTGAATGGGAAAATATCATCCACGTGAATCGTGTAGATCCGGGGGGGTCCGAGACCCGGTGCTAATACGGCACCAGTGCCTTAACGACCGTTCTCTACCAGACCGAATAGCAGGTAACGTTAGCCTACCGTTAGCTAGCAGCTGGAGTAAACACGGTTAAAATGCTGACAGCTAAGCGGTGTAAAAGTGTGACTGTATTTCACTGGAGAGGATTGTAACACCAGGATGTAGCTGCCGTTGTCTGGAAAACACAGACTCGCCTCGCCAGCCTCGTGGTGCATTCAAAGTTATTGTAAAATACCTTTTTCCCATCCAGAGATGTGTCACCTTTTTCAGCCCTTCTGAGTTTGCACGTATGACATTAGCTGTCTAGCTATTTGTACCGTAAATACGCTATTAGTAGGATTTGAAAATTCACAACCTTTGTGGTAGAGTATCAAAAAAAGACCCTTCTCTAAACAATGTCCAAATGTCATCAGAATATGTTGAAATTACATAAAAAGTGGTTTTAATACAACAAAATGAAGATGATAATCTGATTACTCTTGGGAGTGATGTCTCAGACAAATTAAATTGCTCATTGTATTTCACCAAACTTTATGTGAAAATGATTTTTATTTGAACAACTGTTCTTCATTAATTCAGAAATATTTTCAACCTTTGTCTTTGCTAACCACTAAAAAAAAAAACTGCATACAGTGACATAAAGTAGTTCGATAAAATTAAAGACATCTATATTCCCCAAAATATTTTATTAATTTCAACCCTTTGGATGAAGAAAGTCAAACCTTTTTTTGACTATTTTAAGAATTCTCCTAAAATGCACATGTACACGGGTAGATGGAAGCAGTTTTCTGTCTGTTACGTAAAACATGACTTCCCTCCCTCCACCCTCCCTTCTCTCCCAAACAGTGGCTCGAGCTGCAGCCTTGCAGCCGGTCTGGAGTCTCTGGGTTTGACCGACATCAGGACTTTGGTCAGGCTGATGTGCCTGGCAGCAGCAGGCCGAGCCGGTCTTTCCACCAGTCCTACATCAGGCTCCGGCCATGCTGAAAGGCCACGCGGGGCTGCCAAGGCCAGCAAACCCATTTCCTGTCTGGCTTACCTCAGCACAGCAGTGGGCTGCTTGGCCTCCAACAGTCCCAACGCCGCCAAGCTGCTGGTGCAGCTCTGCACTCAGGTACACAATAGGGGCTTTCCGACCGGAGGGATTTTTGCAGTTCTTAGAACTAATTCGTTCCTAGAACACTTTTTTCATCGTATTCCGACAAGAAGAATTTGAGGATTTTTAAGTTCCTCTTTAGCTCCTACTTCAGAGCAGGGTCTTTTCCCTTTTCCTAGGTGTACTTGATTGGTCGAACTTATAAGTCACGCCCACTGCCAACTCGGAACTTGCAGACAGCAACAACCAACGGGACACTTTTAACAATTTTCACCATATTATTCATCATTAAATTCACTTCTGACAACGTTTTAGGCGAGAAATTAACTGTTTAGACTTCGAATATAGGCAGTCTTATGAAAATTGATGCACAATTGACAATTTGCTTCAAAGTTTTCGGAGTTGTGGAGCTCCATGAAGTGAGGTGACAGCCAGCAATCGCCTGCCCCGGCCTCTAGCTCGTTGCTGGGCCAGTCATGCTCAGACACCTCGCTGTGAGCTGGAGGTCTCTCAGACCGCTCTCGTAAATAAAAGGCTTTTATTTCGCCGTTGACGGTTCGTTTGTTTAAATATCACAACACATGTCCATCATAAGATTAACGGGAACCTGTGGTTAACTGTCTTTTCGGAGTTAAACTCCACAAGCATGTCCTGTGGCTCGCTGGCCGTCACACACACGTCCACAGCGCAGCAGGCAGAGGCGGGGTCTGTTCCGATTATAATAAAGCCTGTGACCAGTGAGCCTGTGTCTGTGTTGAGCAAAACATTACGTGAATTACTACGAGAATGGACGGAATGCGGAACTCGGAAAAGTGGACTGATGAGGAGGTGCAGAGGTGCAGACACTGCTGGCCATGTACTTTGTTGTTGTTGTATGTGGCGCTAAGGTCTAGTGACGATGCTTTAAAGACCGTTGCAGTGCTTGCGTCACTCCTTTACTCCTCCTACCAGTCCCTATGGCCACTTGGCCAGTGGGCATGCAAACGGGAAAAAAAGATTTTGGGGGAGAGTAGTTCTTAGAACTGCTTAGAAGTGTACTTTTCCTCTAAAAAGTACAAGTTCTATCCGGTCGGAAAGCCCCTAATGTTACTCATCAGCCTTCTGAGTTCATATCATGGCTTTATTGAGATCTGATGTTTCATTTAACAGATCATAGTCAAGAGTCAAACATTATGTCTTTTCTGTGTCTCAGACAGGTAGCTAGTTGATTATTGACTCAGATTATTCAAACTTGAAGTATTTTAGGTGCCATTATTTGCCTTCATTTAGATATAGGACAAAGGAGTAGTGACAGCAACAAAATAAGCATTCTAAAGACAGGAAGCAAAAAAAAAAAAAACATTAGTGCACTAATACCGCAACAATGTCCACTTTTCAGTACATGTAGCCATGCAAGCAATACAAAACAAACCCAAACCATACTGATTATAACCATTTTTTTGACACATCAATAGGACATATATAAAATACAACAAACATGATGGAGATCTTAATAAAAATGTTGAAAGATGCAGTTATAACATTAGAAAAATGGTGGTATGACACAACGAGCAAGAAATTTAAGCTGCAACTCGCAATCATTTAATATTAATATCTCTCCAGAACCTGATCTCGGCTGCTACCGGCATGAATCTGACCACAGTGGACGACCCCATCCAGAGGAAGTTCCTGCCCAGCTTCCTGCGTGGCGTGGCCGAGGAGAACAAGCTCGTCACCTCTCCCAACTTTGTGGTGACACAGGCTCTGGTGGCCCTGCTGGCCGATAAAGGCGCCAGACTCAGACCTGCTTATGACAAGGCTGATCTGGAGAAAAGAGGTTTGTAGCTTGGAGGAGCAGGAGATACAAATCAGCTGGTGTTCCATGTTATCCAGTCCATTGGTCACGATTTCTGTGGATGTATTCATCTCATTAGTCCCCGAATCAATAATATTTCATATTGGCAGTTTTTGTGAAAAGTAAGTCGTTGTAAGATGTTTTTCTTGCATATTTTCCAATTCTTATTTTTAAAATAACAGTAATTTAACCTAATTAACATAACATGACACTGCCTTGATTAATTAAGCCACATTCCATATTTGTATCTTTCAACAATGTGTCAAAATGATTTACTTTGTGGCCTTTTTAATTTTTAATCATCTCATAATTATTATCATGTATTTGTGTTATTCATGTAGTAATGTTATAATTTATTAGTAATGTCTGTTAAATCTTCATGAACACACAACTCATGCTTGTTCCAGCGTGTTTCTCTCTGTTCATTGGGGGTCACCTTTTGGTTTTTCTGTTTGTCACTTTCATTTTTGTTCCTTCTCTCACTCACCGGGCCACCTTGTCACTTTCTGTTCTGTGTCGAGCAGGTCTAATTGCGCACTTGTATGCCCATCCTTCCCATAATCCCTCCGCTGTAGGGCCTCTGGAGCTGGCCAATGCTTTGGCGGCCTGTTGCCTGTCCTCCAGGCTCTCTTCGCAGCACCGGCAGTGGGCCGCCCAGCAGCTAGTCCGCACGCTGGCCGCTCACGACCGCGATAACAACCATAGCCGGCCGCAGACCTTTGTCGACATGGCAGGGGACCTGCGGAAGTGCTCCTTCATCAAGCTAGAGGCTCACCAGAGCAGAGTGAGTCAACATAGGATGAGGACTGTTCCCTAGCTGGGTCAGAACTCAAAATGTTGAATATAAACTGGTATTAAATAAAGTCTCTTTCACTCAGGTCATCACATGTGGTTGGTGCAGTAAGAAAGGCCTGTTGGCAACGAGTGGTAACGATGGGACCGTCAGGATGTGGAACGTAACCAAGAACCAGTACACCCTCCAGCAGACCTGCATCTTCAATAAGGAGTAAGACATTCAACCTCAGTATGTTAATGAAACACAGTGTTTCATATGAAGGGAAAAGCTGTTGTACAGTTCACTGTGTGTCTCTATCAGTTGATTGAGGCTATGTTTAGATTGAAACGATATGAAGAGAAAACGCAGTAGTGGCGTTGCGTTCTCACTTTTTATTCCGTGTTTTTAGGCGAGCAAAAGTGTGTGAAATTTGATGTAGTATGCACACCAGGCGGCTAGGTGGTAGTGTGAAGCACTGCCACACAACACCACCAAGTCCGCGCGCCTGCGTGGAACCTTCCTTCTACTTCTCTCCCTAGTAGCGCCAAACCAAAACATGGCGAGGCAAATTCTGTCTGGGCAGACAAGGAGGTGGAGTTATTGCTCCAAACAACCTTAGGTTACAAAGCCACAAAGGCGCAACAGGGCGTGGACTGGGAGTCAACTGCTGAAAAGACTCTTGTATGTTTATCAGAGCTGCTAGGGCAACTTGAAGGTCCGAGGTATGGAAATAATCCGACATGTTTTTTGTAAAATTTACTGTACTGGCGCATGTCTGTGAGGTAAACGCATACGCGCGAGAGCCACCGTGAACAGATCGGAGCAGACTTTTGTGTTTTCACCCTTTAGACGGGAACGCGACGGTGGAGCGTTTTTAAGATTTCCACTCTGGAGGTTCTTTTCACTTTTTTTTGCGTTTTTAAGCCCCAAAGGCACATCTGATAAAATATTTTGTCGTTTTCACCCGCAAGCATTATTGTGTAAACGGGGCCTGAGTCCACATTGGAGTCACAAAACTGCCTTCTGACATTATTTTGATGCTTTTTTCCTGCAGCTATGTTATGTTTTATTTGATATGTTTATTAAAGCTGCACGAATCAATGTTTTTGCATAAACAAAGGATCAAAATTTTGCATCAAAATCAATTCATGTCAGTGGAATTGCCACGATCAGTAGATTCAGGGGGGTGAAGCAAATCTGCTGACACTTTTTACTTTGAGTTCAACTTTGGTGAACTTTAACCTGCAAATTTGCTAAGCAAGCCGTTAGCACACTCCTTAAATCGGAGTGCGTTTTCCCCTCATCAATAAAACTTTGTTGAATGAAAGGATTTATAATCCTGAGAACAAAAGGCTAAGGTGGGAGTAAACGTTACAGTCTAGAGAAAAAGTTTGGGAAGCTATTGTGAATGAGAATGACCAGAGTTTACGTGTCCCAGCTTGCTTTTGTCTTAGTGGTTTCTGGCTTGCCAGCTACAGTAGTTCACAAACAAGCCCTGCAAGTAGTCGCTACATCACCAAGCCTCTGTAACTAAATGTTTTGCAGATTAATTTGGCTGTGCCACTTTCTGGTCTGACAATGTTTAAAGCGTAATGTTGTAGGGTTAGGGGGCCTCCAGTGAATTATCATCAAACTGCAGTTGTCCTCAGCTCTAGCATTGTAGCATCTTCTATCTATTATTGTTTTTGTTTTACGGCCTGCACACTCAGCTCTCATCACCTTCATTTCCATCACCTAAACCGCTCTGATAAACGCACTGCACACTACCTGCCCAGCACCAGGAGACAATCGGACAGAGTTAGCAACTAGCTGGTGAAGAAAGTAGAGCATTCAGCAGCTAGAGCTAGATATTTTCTTCAAGAGTTAGAGAAAACCAAATAGAGCTTAGAGAAGAGTGAATGTTGGATTTACAGTACATTTAAATGAATACTAATGTTCTGTTGATGTGTAAATACGCAACTGTTTGCTAACATGTTCCCCATAACAACTTTATAGGCTGTTAGTATGTGCTAACATTTCCCCATATAACTTTGTATGGTGATAATAAATCAGATTTTTTATTTAAAGCTGCCTCTAAGTGGCCAAATAAATAAAGTAATCCAGCTTTAAGTTTTGGTCTCATTTGTGTTTATTCTGTGTTCTCTCCTCAGTGATGGCTCTTCAGAGGAGGGTGTGTCAAGTTTGGGATCTCCCAGCGATCCTTGTATGTCTCCTCTGGCATGGAGTGTCACTGGAAAATATCTGGCATCTGCCATGGAGAAAATGGTCAACATCTGGCAAGTTAATGGTAAGCATTTATTTTTTCTAGCTCCTCTGGGATCTTGACTCTGATTTTTATTTTATTAGACGGCATGTTAATGATAAACTCTGTTTGCGTTGAAAAATGTTTTTTTCTTTGAAAATTTGTAATGTGGTTCAGCTTGTACCACTGGTGTGTGTGAGGTCAGCAGAATATGAATGAGACAGCATTAAGAATTTATAGCTCCCATTAAAAATAGATTGACTGGAAGTGGTCCAATCATCATGTCCTTCCTCCCACCACACAGCCTGCAGCATGAGCCATCTGTCCTTGGCCACTTTCAGTCGCCTCCAGGATGAACGTCCACAATCACAATCTTATTAGCTTTCATGAGCCCACTTTGTCTAGTTCCACTGAGCTGAGACTGTGTCTGCATTACCATCTTTCTGTGGGCATTGCTGTGCAATTAGTTTGTTAATTCTTTTAGGCTACGTTCACACCGCAAGTCTTAATGCTTAATTTGGATTTTTTGCTCAGATCCGATTGTTTGTTTGGCTGTTCACATTATGCGCAAAAGAACAACACCAATGACATCAGACGCAGCACGCTGTTGCACTAAAGTGAGGGAGGTTATGGAGGAAGTAAGCATTTTCGCTTTTATTTCAAAATGTTTGTGTAATGGCAGCCGTAACATTAATGACCATCCACTAATGAGGTCGAACACCTCACGCTCCCTCTATTGACTTGCTCCATCACTCTTCTCCATTTTGTAGGCCTAGTCAAATTTTTTATTTAATTGTCTGTGTCTAGGGCTAGCTCCCGCCGGCGCATCATTGTGACAGATGTCGATGTAGATTGACGTAAAAGTCGCATCAAATCCGCCTTGGTTGTTCACACTGCGGCTGCATTGAAATAAATCAGACCTGGGTCTGATTCAGGACCACATATGGAAGTGGTCTACATCTGATTTGGAAAAAAATCAGATCTGGGCCAGATTTGAGTGTTCACACTACTTCTTCACTTGACCCCCAAAAAAAGATCAGATTTGGGCAACTTTTGCCTGCAGTCTGAATGTCGCCTTAGTCACATTCCATTATACATCCCCCAATACATTTAATAACTGCTTATAATGTATAGACTGTAAACATACAATACTAGAGGTGTGACAAGATCTTGCGATATTAAAACATGACGATATTTCTCGTCGGGGTGAAAAGTTGTCTCAAGATATCGGTACACAAGTGCAAAATTAGGAGTAATTATTACACAGGGGAAAGTACCGGGAAAAAGTATCGTTTGCTACCACCACCGAATTTTAGGTACGGATAAAAATGTGAACGGTACCCAACCCTACCCGCCATTTTTAAATCGTTGTGTGGCAGCATTTTGGATTCCCGGCGGAAACGCCGCAGTTAGTAGGTCTGAAGAGGTTCGTACACAGGAGAGAAGCCATTTGAGTTTGTGGCGAAACCTTTCACAGTGCTCGTTTTTCACTCTCTGACTTTGATTGAGTAAAACACTTATTTTTCCAGTCATATTTCATCATTGAAGTTTTCTTTAAAACTGTTAAAATCTCGTCTCGTTCTCATGGACCCAATCTCGTGTATCGTCCCGTGAGCTGAGTGTCTCGTCAAACCCTTATACAATACCAATCAAAAGTTATGAATCAGCAGTTTTATTTATGTTCTTTTTCCTTTCAATAATAACTTAAATTTGAACAAATAAATAAAAACCAATTCAGACACCAAATGTATTTTCTACAACCTAAAAGCATCAAAGAGCATTCAGACTATATAGAGTAGTCCTCTCAGACATCTGACTGACACAATCAAACTTTAGTGGTCGGATATTTCCAACCTTTGAACAGTACTGGATATTGTCGATGTAATAAATTGACCGTGGTAACGGCACTACACTAACGGTGACTTCCGTTCCCTTCCTCTAAGGTGGTAGGGGCCTTTTGGACGTGCAGCCTCACTGGGTGTCGGCGTTGGCTTGGCCTAAAGAGCAGGCAGAGTCCTTGTGGTGCGGGGAACCCAAGGACATGCTGCTGGTGGGACGAATGGATGGATCTCTGGGGCTCATTGAGGTGCTGGATACCTCCAGTATGCACCGCACCGAGCTGGAGCACTGCTACAGGAAAGATGGTACAAAGACGTTTTTGAACGAGTGCTACATCTCTGTGCTGAGTGTTATTGAGATATTTTCTGACTATACACTCTAAATGACACAACTCCTGCCAAATTGTTGTCAGTTTACAAATGTTTGATAATTCTTCTCCTCTCTCAGTGGCAGTGATGCACATAGCCTGGTACAGTGAAGACAAGCCTTTTGCTGTGGGCTACGCAGATGGCAAGCTGCTGATAGGATCCAAAGAGCCCTTAGAAAAAGGAGCCATTGTGGTCATTGATGCACACAAGGTAAACTAATCCAACGGTCTACTTTATTCCCTTATAATGCCCATATTTATTGCTATATTTTTTAAAACTTTACCCTTGCACTGCTATATAGTTTTTCTATTACTATGTCTACATATCCTTGCACTATTGGACTTATTTGCACTACCACCATGACACACACTCTCACAGAGCACCTTACCATGGAGCACCTTACCTGCCCTGTCACTGCAAGCATCTCATGCTTATACATCCCTTAGTACATTCATGTGGATTTTTTATTTAGTATCTTTTCTTTTATTGTCCATATTATTCATGTGGATTTTTTTTATTTTTTTTTTATTTTATCATCCTGTGTGTGTGTGTGTGTGTGTGTGTGTGTGTGTGTGTGTGTGTGTGTGATGTCTTTAAGCTACTGGGACCTTGAATTTCCCCTTGGGGATCAATAAAGTATCTATCTATTCATCCATCCATCCAAGGGATGTTAATGATTAACCGTTTAACCGTTAACCGACAATAATAGTTTTGACCGATTATCACTTAAACAGTTAAAAACAATATAATTAAAACAAAGGTAATAAAAAAACCTTTTTTTTTCATTGTAAAGAAAAATGGGGTATACAATCTATTTCTACTACTAGTTAACTTGCAAACTTTGCACTAGCAAGTTGCGTTTTAAGATCTTTTTTTTTTTGCTGCCAATTTCGTGGCTCTCTGCTGGACGGACGGCGCTCACAGCGGAGAGCTACGTGACACATGCCACTATATTGATGGGGAGTGGCAGGCAGTATGCCAGGCAGACACACAGCTGACAACCTCGCAGGTGGATGCGGTGGAAACGGAGCGCTATGGACTATGGAGCACAAGTCCATAGTGCTCCGCGGAACATATGTCTGAACCCGTGGAGCACTACGGACTTGTGCCAGTCGTGCTGATGCTACTCGGTTCCAGGAAAGTATGTCCGAGCAGCCTGGACGGGTGAACTGGGACTCCGTTGTCTGCTCGTCAGTTAACTGTTAATGATCGGTGAATGAGGGTCGGTTATCGGTCAGAAAAATAAATCTAAATTAGCATCCCTAATTTAATTTAATAACTCCTTCTCAGAACTGAATACTTCTTCATGTTGTTACAGGATTCAATCACCAGTATGAAGTGGAATCCTACTGGACAGATCTTGATGACTTGTGCCAAAGAGGAGACGGTGAAGCTGTGGGCCAGTCCGGACTCTCACTTCGACTCAGGCTCTGGCTGGCGCTGCCTGCAGAGTCTTCGACACCCCTCCCCGGTTAACGGTGTGGCTTGGTGCAGCCTGCTTGGACGTGGCCCAAAGCACCTCAACATGTTAGCCATGTAGGTTGTCCTCAAATACTAGGCAGGACTTTGGCTGATTATACTGTCTGGTTCTACTTATGTGGTGTTCTCTTCCCCTCCACACTCATTTTGCAATCATCCTTTAAATGAGTTCCTCAAATTGTCTGTCTGAGAAGTTTTTCTTGATAAAGTGACAATATTGCTTTAAAATATATAATATTCAATTTATAATATTCAATTTGAAAGATATGGATACAAGTCGGTATAAAGTCATCATGAGAAACTACAGAAAGTGCAGTTATCCCCTGGAGAATATTCTCACAAGCTTTTTCAGATGCATAGATTTAGCCAGTGGTGAAAAGTAACTTGGTACATTTTTGAGGTACTTTTACTTACATAAGTATTTTAATTTTATGCTACTTTCTACTCCACTACATCACAGAGGAAAATATTGTACTTTTTACTGCACTAAATGTGTTTGACAGCTGGAGACTTTACAGAAAAAGATTTTCAAAAATAGTTCTTAGAGCAAACAAGACGTGACAAATTTATAAAATATGATACTGTGCTTCAGATGAAACTGTCCAATAGTATGTAAGTAGTTAGCAGATTAAAGGTCAACATTCACACATTTAGGCACATTTGAAATGACAGAAAGTGTTCAGCGTTTGATCTGCTGCATTCTCATTCTCAACCCTGGCATGTTTGTGACCCAAGGATAATCTATTTCTGTGAAAGAATATTTCCTGTGGTTGGGTGGGTTTTCATGTGTTGCTGTGTTTTTCAGATGCTGCCAGAATGGTCTGGTCACAGTCTGGACTGTTCCTCAAAACATCTCTAACTTCCCAGAATCCTCCCCTGAGTCAGAGGGATGGTGGGAGAATGAAGCAAAACCTAAATTCATGGTACACGCATTCATAAATAATCACATGAGACTTTAATTAGCTTTTTCATGTTATAATGTAAACAAGGTCAAATTAAATGCAATTTTGTTTGCTGTTTATTTTAAATCCCTGGACATTTGATGAATGTTGATGGGATGTTTGCCTCAGCTTCTAAATATTTCTGACCAAACCTGCTGATTCATGCCAGTTTACCATGCTGTTTATTCCCTCTGCACGTACATAGAGCCGTAGGAGAAAAGACCACTTACCTGCTGTCACTGTGTTGCAGTCTTCCCGGTGGTCAGGAAGTGGAGCAGCGTGTGTTTTCCAGCTGAAGGGCCACATCACCCCAGTAAGAACGCTGGCCTTCAGCCCCGATGGTCTGGCTCTGGCATCTGGAGGAGTGGGAGGCCTCGTGAACATCTGGTCCCTGCGGGTAAGAAACACTCACACACACACACACACACACACACACACACACACACACACACACACACACACACACACACTCTCACTCTCACTCTCAAGTACAAGTCACATAGCTACAAAGATGTGTGAAAAGAACAAATTCCTTATACACTCATCTTACAGGCACAATGTGGTTGTGTGTGTGTGTGTGTGTGTGTGTGTGTGTGTGTGTGTGTGTGTGTGTGTGTGTGTGTGTGTGTGTGTGTGTGTGTGTCAGGACGGGTCAGTGCTCCAGACAGTAGTAGCCGGTTCAGGTGCGATCCAGAACATTGTCTGGATCCCAGATGTGGGTGTCGCTGTCTGCTCCAACAGGTCGAAGGTACGACGTCTTTACCCGATTTATATTTTACCATGTTTCTGTCCACATCCCTGAAAGAAATGAATACTTACAGTCTTTACTCTTTGGTCTGCTTCGCTTCCAGGATGTGCTGGTTGTGAACTGCTCCAAAGAGTTCATGGCATCCAACCATGTGCTGGCCACTTGCCGCACAGCTCTGAAAAAGCAGGGCGTGGTCGGCCTCAACATGGCACCCTGCATGAGGGCCTTCCTGGAGAGACTGCCTGTCATGCTGCAGGAGCAGTACGCCTACGAGAAGGTACAGAGACATTCAATATTTATCTACTGCCAAACACCATTTACGTTTAAATTATAATCTTTAATAATCTAACAAAACAAAACCATGTCAACATATTTTTAGTGCAGTGTCAAAAGCAGAATTTTTTTTTATTTTTTTAAGATAATGTTGTGGGCATTTTAGACCTTTATTAGATAGGACAGCTGATGACAGGAAAGGGGTAGAGAGAGGGGGAATGACATGCAACAAATGGCCACAGGTTCAATTCTGACTTGTGGCCATTTGTTGCTGCAGCATGGACTGAGTACATGGGGCGCACGCTCAACCAGGTGAGCTAACCAGGCGCCCCAGAAAATGGTTTATGTTTCCCACAATTTAAGAATGTTGTGGGATGTGACATATAACATTCATAACCTAAAGTCTGAATAGGGACGTTTTTTTTCTCTCCAATATACACAGTTGCAGATTCACAATCCCGGCAAAGGAAGCAGGGCCTTCTTTGTACGGGCATTGATGCATCAATGTTAATAATCATATCCACAATCATAAAAATAATAATCATAAAAATAATAATAATAAAAATAATACACCCGAAAGCAGCACAGCGACAGTGCATGTTGGTGTGGTGATAAGAGATGTGGGAAATGATCTGATTCTGTTTAGCTGTTTTTCATGCTCCAAAACTTAGAATTTTACAAAAAGTTTAACCCTTGTGTTGTCTTCGTTTCAACCTTGAAATTTATGACGCCTTTTTTCACAATTTGTTGTGAAACTTTTTACATTTTTAAATTTTTCTTCTACACATTTTCAGCGCTTATTTCTACGTCCAATATTTTCTGATATAAAACAAAAATTTAAAACGGCCAATGTGACCCGAAGTCAACACAAGGGTTAAATGTGCGTATGATTAAGACCTACGACTTTACACTGCTTCTCTGGGGGTTGTTGAATGGCCTTCTGGGAAATGTGGACTGTAAATCAAAAGAGGTAGACCAGGTTGCCTGAGAAAAGATGGTACGACAACATGCTTCATCACTGCACCAAAAAACAACTCCTAGAATCACTGATATTACTGTGGAGCGCCTGATGGTGATTTAACTTACAAACTCCATCATTGCCTCTCGTTGCTGACGTCCCCTGTTCTTCTCCACCTCCAGCCCCACGTCGTATGTGGGGAGCAGCTCGTCCACAGCCCCTATATGCAGTGCCTAGCCTCCCTGGCTGTGGGTCTCCACCTGGACCAGCTCCTGTGTCGCCCCCCTGTGCCTCCTAACCTCCGACACTGCCCACCAGAGTCTGGCACCGCCGTCTGGTGTGCCAGCGAGTGGGCCTGGTTGGACTGCTTCTCTACAACGGTCAAGGCGGCGGAGGCCCTTGCTCGAGGCGCCGCCTTCTCCGAGTCGTTCTCTGTTCCCGACCTGGAGCCTGTGCCCAAAGATGATATGGTTCTGCTCATGGTGAGGGAGGCAGCTGCTGCTGCTTTAACTGCTGGAAAAGCAATTTATAATGTAATCATCACCCACTGTTGCATATAATAACAGTGTTTGCACTCTGTTTTTACAGGACAACAGTAAATGGGCGTCTGGTATGGATGAACAGATCATGTCCTGGGCCACCTCCAGACCAGAGGTAATTCAGGTTTATACCCAGATTAGCTGTAATAAATGGTTTGTCTATGTTTATTCTCAGACTCTGGAGGTAATAACTGCCATTTTAACTCAGGTTTTGTCTACACTATTGATGTTTGTGTGTGTTGTGTGTTTGCAGGACTGGCACCTTGGGGGGAAGTGCGATGTGTATCTGTGGGGTGCAGGGCGACACGGCCAGCTGGCAGAGGCTGGCAGAAACATCCTGGTGCCAACCACCGCCCCATCCTTCTCTCTAGCACAACAGGTACACAGACATGTCATGTCTCTGTTACTACATCCACACAACACCAGCCTGTTGCCTGTAATTGCAACAAGCTGTCCTTCCAGAAGGAGGAGTTTTTTTGTGATTGTTGTGGGCAAAAATCCTTGATTACGCGACACGTTTTCTTAAAAAATGCGATTGAATATGCGGGATATTTATGCAATTTTATGCGATGAAATTGCGGGAACTTGTAAAAACTGCGGTTTCATCATGGTCGGGTTTGCAGCTTTTCGATGATGTTCACGTCACGTAATTACATCACTTCATAGCGTTCCCATGGCAACAGGGTAAAATGGCTGCTGCTGTGTAAAGTAAACGCAACATTTTTCAACTTTCTGCTAAGATATGTGTGACTTTTTTGCAACGAAAATGCGGGGATTATGAAATTATGTAAGCCCTCACATATTTTGCGCGGAAATCTACAATTTATGCGGCGAAAGTGCGGCATATTTGAAAAAAATGCAGGCCCCCCCCCACATAAATATGCAGACTTTGGCTGATTATGCATTGAATTATGCGATCGCATAATCATGTTTTTCTGGAGGGACTGAATACGAGTAAATAAAACATTTTGTATACTTTACTGCAAGAGTAAGTACAGTACATGTATTGCCTGTTACACTGTGTAGATGTTTATTTGTCAGATCAAAGCCTGAATTTCTGAACATTTTCTGCCAAAGAGCTCAATGGCTAAAAAGACACTCTTACTTGATATAATAATAATAACAACAAGTTTATTTTTGATCCCCCGCCCTCTTGACTTCTGTTTCTTTTCTCATGCACTGATTTGCTTAAGCTGAACAGCCAATCAGAGTGATTTCTCTCACTGACGGGCTCCGCCGCTGACTAGTGCCAACGGTTTGGGACACACGACTATCGGCCCGGTGCGGCACGGGATTAAGAAAGAAAAGAAACGACACATGTTAAAAATAATATTATGCATGCAGGATCCAGTGTTTTTTGGAACCATACTAGAGACAAAAACTCTTATTGCCCCAAACTTTATGTAAGGCTAATTTTAAATCACTGGAGTGCCCCTTTGAGCTAATTAATTTTTGAGTTTATATTTTCTCAAACTGCAACTGTTGTTGGCCGATGTCGTAAAATGTGATTATAATTCCCTGCATCCGTTTCCTCTTTGTTTCCCTCCTTCAGGTGGTGTGTGGTCAGAACTGCACCTTTGTGATCCAGCCTAATGGGACAGTGTTGGCCTGTGGGGAGGGCAGCTACGGCCGTCTGGGTCAGGGCAACTCTGATGACCTGCACGTTCTCACCGTCATCTCAGCTCTTCAAGGTGGTGCTTATAAAATCAGTTGTTTCTTACCATACATGCTGTTAGGTGATGGATATAGCTGGAATGGCTGATTTAGTATTGTGTGACACGCTCACGTGTTTGTTCTCTAATGGCACTAGGATAGAGTTGTGGTTAAATAGCATATTATCGAATCTGAATCCTTTCTAATCACTTATAAAATGTAATCAGGTTTAAGTAACTACATTTATAGATCACTAAGACTCAAAATAATCTGTAATTTGATTTTAAACAATTCAGTGAGTTTCTGCTTGACTCGATTCCCTTTTTTTGGTACCAAGACTTTTTTCATTTTCTGCTGTGGCTAGTACCCTCTCAATGTAAGCAGGATTCTCAGCTGATCGCCATAGAGCTGCCATGTGACACTGCTGTGACATCATCTTTAACACGACACTTGCTGAATCCTTTCATTGGCAGCCAAACAGAGGAGTGTCCGCACTTCGTCAATTGTCGGGCGTAGTTTTGCAGGCTCCCATTTTAAAAAGATCTGGGTCAAATGAATAAAACCCATTGTGGCCTCTATTGACGGTAACTTTTCTATTTAAAAATGGCGGGTTTGTGCAGGATGTCCCGCGTCGCACTTGTAACAATTCTCTCTGACCAATTAGTGGTCTGCAGTGTTTTAACTCCACCTTCTTGTATCGACTCAACTCACCTGGAGCCTCGACAGAGGTGGAACCAAAAAAAGTACTAGGTACTATCCATGACTTTTACTGATGGAAAACCAAAAAAGAGTGAGTCAATCCGTACCTTGCAGTGGAAAACGCCATAAGATGGAACAAAGCGGAACCGGTTATTAAAGGTGCACTATGAGTTCCTGCATGGTTTCAGCACCATTTCATTTTTGTCTCAAATCGTAGGCATCTCTCCTTGATCCGCTAGCTGCCTGCCCCCTGAACACACCGTGAAAAAGCCCGGTCTCCAGAGACAACACAGGGGTCGTAAACGTCAAACAAACACTAGACGCACAGGATAGGCACCAAAATACAACAAACCACGTTCCAGCCAATCACCGACAAGATGGTTGAGGGTTAGTGACAGTTAGTCAGTTAGTCATGACAGTTACGGAAACATGGGGGGAGGGGCGAGCTTGCTCTGTTTTGTTTGAAATGTACTTGGAACGTCAACAGAAGTGACCATGCAGTAACTCATAGTGCTCCTTTAAAACCCAGCCCTGCACTGGGAAATATATCAACACATTCTGCAGTAGTAGAAGTTGTGTTACTCTGTGTTGCTAACATTTACCACGATAACAAGTGGAGGGATGGGTGCGAATGTCTCCTAATAATGTCTCTTTATAATATGCTGCGTTAAAGTTGCTCCAGAAAAAAAAAAAAAGCATTCTTACGAATTATCTTTCCGAATCAATGCAGTGATGAGAGGGCTACTTCAACAACTGTCATTACCTCCACCATGACAGTGCAGTCGTCTCTTTGCCCCTC
Organism: Zingel zingel; assembly: GCA_023566125.1. Taxonomy (NCBI): domain Eukaryota; kingdom Metazoa; phylum Chordata; class Actinopteri; order Perciformes; family Percidae; genus Zingel; species Zingel zingel. Next base: position 4,044,589 of record CM042315.1, read on the forward strand.
AGGTTTTGTTGTGACTCAGCTGGTGACGTCATGTGGCAGTGACGGTCATTCCATGGCTCTGACGGAGAGCGGTGAGGTGTTCAGCTGGGGGGACGGGGACTACGGTAAGCTGGGCCATGGGAACAGCGACCGCCAGCGCCGACCGAGACAGATCGAAGCACTGCAAGGAGAAGAGGTGGTACAGGTCAGTCTTTTCCCTCCCCAAGAGTGTTTAGGTTCTGGTAAATGTAGAGACTGCAATACACCAGTTATTTCAAGGGTACCTGATACGGCTGGGCAATATGGAGAAAATCAAATATCATGATATTTTTAACCAAATACCTCGATATCGATACCGCAACGATATTGTAGTGTTGACTATTGGTGCTTTCACAAAATACTTACACAAGATTTTTGATAAATAATCATCAGTAATGTGGATATAATGACTAAGTGGGTAAAGGCAAATAATAGAACAGTTACAACAGTCTGGTAAATTCAGAAAATGACATCACTTTACTGTAATCCAGCCTTTAAAACCAGGAAAAGACAACACTTATGCCATATTGCGATATTACGATATCCAAAATCTAAGACGATATCTAGTCTCATATCACGATATCGATATTATGTCGATATGTTGCCCATCTCTACTACCTGATAGTAATATATTATTTTGGTGTCACAATCTTCTTCACTTTGCTCTTTTTGCTCTTCAGATGTCCTGTGGGTTCAAACACTCTGCAGTAGTAACAGCTGATGGAAAGCTTTTCACATTTGGTAACGGTGATTACGGAAGACTGGGTTTGGGAAACACCTCGAACAAGAAGCTACCGGAAAAGGTCACCGCTCTAGATGGCTACCAAGTCGGACAGGTAAGACAAAAGAGTTTTAGACTTTACCAAGGGGGAGAAGTTGACATTTATTTAACGATTTTGCGGATTATTTTTTTCACATGCTGAGTTTGTATGCCACAATTACCATGTTCACAGACAGGACTACAGAAAGAAGCACTCATCTTTTAAACACAGATGATTGACACCCTCTCAGACTTTAGATTGCCATGCGTTTCTTCCTTAGGTGGCTTGTGGTTTGAACCACACTTTAGTCGTCTCCGCTGATGGAACGATGGTTTGGGCTTTTGGTGACGGGGACTACGGAAAACTGGGACTCGGCAATTCCACAGCCAAGTCCTCACCTCAGGTAGGTGCTGTGTCACTGTGTGGCCTCTTGCTTTATTTGAGCTGTTAAAATTATTTGATGTTCACTTCAGAAAATAATCATATGATTTTGTTTTTAAATAAATGTACTAAAGTTTTTTTTGGGGGGGCGTGGGGATTTTTTGATTCCTTAGAAAGTGGACGTGTTGTGTGGAATCGGCATCAAGAAAGTGGCGTGTGGAACACAGTTCTCTGTGGCTTTAACCAAAGATGGCAAAGTTTTCACGTTCGGTCAAGGTACGCTACGGTTTGATGTTGTCTTTACTCCCCAACTGATCTTTATCATGAGAGTGATTAGAGCTGCAGCGATCAGTCGATTGACAGAAAATGAATCAGCCATTATTTTGATAACCAATCAATCATTTCATCAATCGACGCAGACATTGTAAAAAGTGACAAAGAAGAAAGGAAAAGTGAGAAAATGTCGGAGAAAGATTCAAAAACTTGGTCAAAACAACAACAAAAATGTTCAAAAAAATCTACAAAGAAATTGACAAGTGTCTGGAGGTTTTAAGTTGCATGTTCTACAGGAAGACAACACGAAGGTTAAGTAATAAGTAGGGCTGTCAATCGACAGTTCGGGTCGAGTATAGTGTTAACTAGCATCACGTGCAGCGGTGTTTCTGTTGCCTGTAACGCCTGTTTCAGAGCATCAGAGAGCAGCGCAGACATATCAGTGGCCCCGAAATGAGGCGCCGAAATCTGCGTTGCTATTCGGTCCGGTAGATACAGGTCGTTAAGGCACCGGTGCCCAACTCTATTCAGGAAGAAGATTTATGTTCCAATCAATGATCCAGGCAGCGCATTCTCGTCTCCCTCCTTCATTTTACAGTTGATTGGTGGTTAGAACGGCTCTGCGGCAAAGGTCAATATGGAATGGATTAATCTGCGTTATTTTTTTAACCCGTTATTTTTCCTCAGATTAATTAATCGAAATACATTATTTTGACAGCCCTAGTAATAAGTAAGTAATTTTCAAGCTAATTTTCCAAATATTTAATGGTTCCAGTTGCTGTTTTGTGTTTGTTTACATCACAGTAAACTGAATATTTTGGATTTTGGACTGTTTGTCAGACATAATCTTTGGCTTTAGGAAATTTTCTTTACCATTTTTCACTACTATCTGATGTTTTCTAGACTAAATGATAAAATGAGAATATAATCAGCAGATTAATCGATAATGAAATTAGTCATTGCAGCTCTAATAACAATAAATACTGTATTCATTTTAACATTTGTATATCTTTGGTTCTGTTTAGGTTTTTCAATTTCATACCCCCTAACTATTTAGAACCTTTTGCAGTAAATAAGACAACTGCAGAACTTTCACAATAAACCTCATTTTAAGATAATTTGTGCTTTTTCATAAACATAACATTTAAATAGATTTGTTTCCTCCCCTGATTGCAGACCGCCTGATTGGCTTGCCAGAAGGCCGAGCCAGGAACCACAACCGGCCCCAGCAGGTGCCGGCTCTGTCAGGGATCCACATCCAGGATGTGGCTGTCGGAGCTGAACACACTCTGGTGCTCTCCTCCACAGGAGACGTTTACACCTGGGGCAGCAACTCAGAGGGACAGGTAACCTGCGGCCACTAGGGGTGGGGGAAACAAACAATACAGCCTATTTTAAGCCAAGTACCCCCTGACCAGCGCAAAACATTTTTACATCTATATAATGAGGAACAATACAGTGTCGGCAGTGATAGATTTACTAAACAACAACCTTGTAACTGAAAAACATTTGCTATTTTAAATGTTCAGAATCCATTACTTAATTCATTCATTATTATAGTATAATTATTTTAGGAATTATGCATATTTTTAAATGAGCATTTTGCAAGAAGAACACATACCCCCTGCAATACTCCAAAGTACCCCCAGGGGTACGCGTACCCACATTTGAGATACACTGCACTAGATGTTGCAGTCGAGTTTATTTTCTTCTGGTGAAAACGGAGACATTTATTTTTTTAGATACAACAGATGTTGACAAAGTTTTCCATTGGGGACATAATTTGAAGTTGGAAAATAGCTAATAAATTGCAATATATCGCAGAATATCGCAATATGTTTAAAATCGCAATAATATCATATGGTGATAATATCGTATCATGGGGCCTCTGGTGATTCCCACCCCTAGCCTAGCGGACACACACAATGAACCCGAACTGAAATGTTGTCAGTCAGTCTGGGCGGTAATATTGTAAAAAAATCAATAGTCATTAACGTTATTAATGACCTTCTCCAGCCAGCGTCTGCTCTGCATTCAGTTAACGAGAAATAGATCACAGTAAATTCATCAAATTATTTGTTTAATTTGGGTGATGACACTATAAATGATTAACTCACATGCATTTGACCTGGATCTTTGTTGTGTAGCTGGGTCTGGGCCACACCAACCATGTCAGAGAACCTACGGTGGCGACAGTGCTGCAGGGCAAAAACATCCACCAGATCTCTGCTGGACGCTGCCACAGTGCTGCCTGGACGGCTCCCTCTGTGCCGCCTCGAGCACCAGGTTAGAGACACACACACACACACACACACACACACACACACACACACACAGACACACACACACACACACACACACAGACACACAGACACACACACACACACACACACACACACACAGACACACACACACACACACACACACACACACAGACACACACACACACACACACACAGACACAGACACAGACGTCCTAACATGCAACATAACATCCCCTGTCATGGCACTGCTGCCAGACTTTATCCTGGAGGTCAGATTTCCTGCAGATGTGTAGTCGATACCAAAATGGGTCATAGCATATTGTTGTCAGATGAGGCACTACTATTGTTTGCTGGACAAACCACTAAGTCATTTCATGTAATGTGGTTAGAAGGCTCCTTCTTCCGGACTATTTTCATCTGAAAATGAAACAGAAAATATGGATGACTGAGATGGAGTTCTGCAATGCTGCCACAACAAATGAGAACTCATAATTGAGCATAAACATAACAAACCTGTTTCTTTTTAACTTTTCTGTTTAGAACTTGTATTTTCTGTGTGCTAATTTGTTTTTATACCAAAACCTTGACACACACACTTGTTTTTGCATGCCACATTATAATTTAGAATGATACGTTCAATGTGATTTGTAGCAGCAACTCACCAAGTTCTATTTGTTGCATTTGTTGCAAATAAAATTCTCTCTTCGCCTCTTGTAATACCACCCTGTTCTGCCCTCCCCTCTCCTCCCTCGTGGTCGTTGTGTCTCCCTCCTCCTCTTCAGGCTCGTCGGTTCCTCTCCAGCTGGGTCTCCCTGTGGCGGTGCCTCCTCAGTACAGCGGGCTGAGAGAGGTCAGCATGGAGGCGGTGAGGGCTCGCCTGCGACTCCTCTACCACTTCTCTGACCTCATGTACTCCTCGTGGAGACTGCTCAACCTCAGCCCCAACAACCAGGTAGGCAACAAAACCAGGACTCCAGGAAAAGGGAAATATCAATAATTATGATTCCAAATGATTGGGTTTATTGAAATACTTTTAAAATGTAATACCCATCTTCAAACACTACTCAAAGGTCGTCTTTGCTTTAAGAAGATGTAACACAAGGAGGTAAAGGTGGCGTTGAATTTAGACTTAGCAAAAATGTCAAAAGAAAAATATCTATGTATCAGACTTATAACTTTTTATTAAAAGAAATAGAGATGGTCCGATACCATTTTCTGCTTCCTGATACCGATTCTGACACCTGAACTTGTGTATCGGCCAATACCGAGTACCGATCAGATACCAGTGTGTCATATATTTTATAATGTTTTAACAGCTGTATACTACTATCCCTGTATGGATGTGATATGATGTATAACAGCTGTATACTACTATCCCTGTATGGATGTGATATGATGTATAACAGCTGTATACTACTATCCCTGTATGGATGATATGATGTATAACAGCTGTATACTACTATCCCTGTATGGATGATATGATATATAACAGCTGTATACTACTATCCCTGTATGGATGTGATATGATGTATAACAGCTGTATACTACTATCCCTGTATGGATGATATGATGTATAACAGCTGTATACTACTATCCCTGTATGGATGATATGATATATAACAGCTGTATACTACTATCCCTGTGTGGATGTGATATGATGTATAACAGCTGTATACTACTATCCCTGTATGGATGTGATATGATTTCTATCTTTGTTGTCGGCCTGGCTCAGGTTAATCTCTTTGTGAAACATGAACAAACACAAACATGAATTCCCCAGAACTTTCTTTTATTCTGCAGTTTGACAGTCAGTTATAACGGAAAAAGACCATAAATAAACTACTTTAACGTAGATTTTCTTTAGGGCTTTATTACGTGGTATCGGATCGGTGCATAAACTCCAGTACTTGCGATACTGATACCAGCGTTTTAGGCAGTATCGGAGACAACACCGATACTGGTAATGGTATTGGAACATCTCTAAAAAAGAAATAAACTGAAAGCTTAAGATTTGTGAGGCAGTTAAAGCTACATCACACACCGTTTTACACTATGTAATCATAATAAATGTCATCCTTTTTTTGCAGGGCTGTACGTCCCACTACAACGCCGGTACCTGGGGGATTGTTCAGGGCCAGCTGAGGCCCCTGTTGGCCCCCAGAGTGTACACTCTGCCCATGGTGCGCTCCATAGGCAAGACCATGGTGCAGGGCAAGAACTACGGCCCCCAGATCACCGTCAAACGGATCTCCACACGGTCAGTACTCCAATGGGGGGGGGGGGGTGTGTGTGTGTGTGTGTGTGTGTGTGTGTGTGTGTGTGTGTGTGTGTGTGACAAAGTTGCATGGTGAAATATAATAAAAAGGTGGATGAGCATTTCTGTGGAAGCCCAGTACTAATGGTTAAGGTTCTTTTGGGGCTTTTACGTTTTTATTTGAAAGTGGTCAGTAGAGGTGCAGCTCTTTCTCTACCAGCACACAAGTCATTTTGGGGGCCACCTAAAATCAATGTAAGCATCTACACTAACTAAATGACTTCTCTCAGATCTAATGATTGTACTTCGTCCCAAGTGGACTTCTTTAGCAAGTTTTGTCTTCAAGCCTTTTCAGTGTTATTTATTTATTATCTGCTCCAGCTTTTCCAACGTTTTAGACACAGATAGGGTGATAATAACGGTCCAAAGTGATTTGAAATTGCATATTTTCTTGAGGGAGGACCCCTAAACCCCCCGCCAAATATACAAATCTAGGGGAAACACTGAAGGTGACAATACATTAAAGAAGAGAGCAGACCATGTATATACCAAATATATGTTGTTTGTATACCTGGAGTGGTAACAAAAATAATTTCCCCCTGGGATTATTAAAGTATTTATGATTCTGATTCAGACCAGAACGCACTCATTAGAATATAAGAGAACTAAATTGTCTCTTATATACAGAATTGTTAATTTCATTCCCAATAGAAGTTAAGTCGACGTATTTGTAAAGGCCATTTAACAACAAACGATGATGGTTTTTACAGAGAATTTGAAAATACTGTTAAAAATAAGTTAAATATTGTTCGTTGAATAAGAAAATATTGCACAGAATCAGATAATAAAGACGAGAAGAGTTGGTGTCGTCGCCGTGACATTTGTGTAGACTCAAAAGGCAGGATTTGAAAACACGGATAGTTATGGTTAAATCAAATCTTTTACTTGTTGCTTGTTTTTGTGTTAAACTTCTACTTATTTTAATAACCCTCTGCAGGGGACGGAAGTGTAAACCGATCTTCGTACAGATCGCCCGTCAGGTTGTGAAGCTGAACGCCTCGGACCTCCGACTGCCCTCCAGGGCCTGGAAGGTGAAGCTGGTGGGAGAGGGGGCTGATGACGCAGGCGGGGTCTTTGACGACACCATCACCGAGATGTGTCAGGTATGGACAGATCAGTTAGTAGAGCCCGACCCGTAAAGGATTTTTAAGGCCGATATCGATACAAATATTTGGTGAATTAAAAATCCTATATCGGCCTATATATATATATATATATATATATATATATATATATATATATATATATATATATATATATATATATATATATATATATATATATATATATATGATAATGCAGTTTAAAAATAAACGTATTTGTTTTATTGTCACAACAGAACAGAGGAACATCAAAATATATTAAATATCAGTTAAAATGATTCTTGATACGCCGGATGTTTACTGGATGCAATATTAAACAGGGATGTTTCTCCCCTGTAGGAGTTGGAGACGGGAGTGGTCGACCTGCTCATCCCCTCCCCCAACTCCACAGCGGAGGTCGGCTACAACCGAGACAGGTGAGGAGCGTGTCCGCCTCTCTTTCTCCATTCTGACTGGCCACCCTGAAGGTTCTACTCTTAAAGATTTGGAATGTTATCTTAAAAAAGATGAGCAAGTACTAAGACCTTCTTTTTACCTATGATGGCTGATATTTGGGATTATTCTTGTGCACACCAAAGCGTTTTTCCCCTTTCTCCAGAATAGATTGTTGCTGGCATTGCAAGACTACTGAAATCCCAAATAGTTATGTTTTTTATAGATTACTCTCCTGTTTTAGCTTGTAATGCTGGATGGCAAAGTGTATTTATATTCAGGGTGGAGCTTCAAAAAGTGGCGTCCATTTGGCAACCGCAAAACGATATTATAACATCTCGAAAGAACTTCTCTGAATTGTCTTGTAGCATAATCCAAGTCTCCCAAAATGTCCACTTATGTGCTCATTTGTCCTCAAAACATGTATATTTACTCATTTTAAATACATAATTTCCAAAAGATCTTCTCATGCCATCGTTGGCTTACCTGGCACTACGTAGTCCAAGTGTCATTTTAAACTCCTCATTAGAAAACAAACCAAACAACATTTCTGCCTCCGTTTAATATGCCCAGGTTTCTCTTCAACCCGTCTGCCTGCCTGGATGAGCACATGCTCCAGTTTAAGTTTCTGGGTATCCTGATGGGCGTGGCCATCCGCACCAAGAAGCCCCTGGACCTCCACCTGGCTCCCCTGGTGTGGAAACAGCTGTGCTGCATCCCCCTGCTGCTGGAGGATTTGGAGGAAGTGGACCTCCTTTATGTGCAGACGCTCAAAAGCATTCTTCACATTGAAGACAGCGGCATCACCGAGGAGAATTTCCATGAGGTGGGACATACATTTTTTATTTTCTTATAAGGAGAGAGTGGTTATGTGGATGCTGTCCTGTTATTTTACATGTTTTGCATTGTTTGTTAGATTTAAGTAGATAATATGAATAAATATTTATGTATGTCTATAATTTGATCAATATACATCATGGTAAAGTACATTTGCGCTCAACAAAAGCCGCCCATCTCTTTGTTCTCGAATGAGATGGACGGCATAGCGCTGCAGTGTGTATCTCAAGCTCATGGCACTTTACACGGCATAGATTAGCCTAGCTGCTAGCAGAGTTTTTCTCTACTCATGGCTTAATCCCGGCAGAACACCACAGTTGAATTTTAGCCTGCATGCACTCTTTGACAGCCTAACGTTGTTTTAACAGAAGTGTGTGTGTGTGTGTGTGTGTGTGTGTGTGTGTGTGTGTGTGTGTGTGTGTGTGTGTGTGTGTGTGTGTGTGAGTGAAACGCAGAGATCAGAGGAGAGAAAAGACAGAGAAGGAAACACGTGTCTTTTGGTTTAATTAAGGATATCTATTTTTTAAGGATTCTGTTATTCTACAGTATATACCAAATTATCATACCAAAATTGAAATACAGAATACCTACTTAACAAACTAATATCTAAATTGTCAGATGTATAGGTTCAGCCTTACAAAAATCTAGTATATTTCAGGCTCTAGTCTATACCCAGAAATATGAAATAATTCAGTATTTAACAGTTGACAAATTTATATCGTCTCATTGTACAAGTCTTCATATTAACCAACCATAGTAAGGCAGGTTCACTGAAGAGAGAGAAGGGAATTAAAACACTTGTGTGAAAATGTATTGTGGGGAAATGTATTTATAATATACCTAATTTGAATGTAGCAACTAAAGTGCCATACTGTATATTAGAAATGTGGTATAAAGGAAATTTACAGAAAAGGGGAACACTACAGCTGTACTTAGAGGCGGGATATATGATGGTGAATGAGATCCGTGAATGAGATTTTATTGCACATAAAACTGGATAAGCGTTGATCCACATCCTTGAGGCCTAAGCAGTCGGTGCCAGTTAAACACCACCAACACCCTTCCACACATCCTCACTTCATCACTCTGTATTTAAGCTCGATCTCTGGCTTCAGCAGCACAATAAAGAACTCAACACAAGTCAGCATTACCATCTCAGTAACTAAACTTCCTCAGCCATGTGAACGTTTGATTCATCTCAATCACATGCATGCTGCTAAAAAGATAATAAGTAGCTAGTTGACAGGTTTTATTCCCGGACTGAAATGTCACAAACCAAAACAAACTTTAAATGATGTCACATAACGTGACCACACCACACCCAGTGATTTAGAGGAGGGCTGTTTACAGCCGACAGGGTTGAACATTAACCAACCCAACGTTGCCCTGAATCCGTTCACATTTCAGATTTCACACTGACTGGTTGGCTGAGAAAACAGAGACAGTAATGTGTCTGTAACCAGTTTGAAGCTTTGTGAGAGCTTGATGTAAGCCCTGCTGGGGGGGCGGGGGGGATGTGGGTAAGCTTTTCAAACACCAGCAGTCAGAGCTCAGCTGAGGTGGCTTTGCCTCTCTTCCCCGCTTTGGTACACACTGTTTCTCTCTCCCAGCGCTGATAACAACCTCAGCATGACTGTGGCCTCGACCAGTACTGATACACAGACCACACACCCCTCCCGGCCCCCACCTAACATCCACAGATAGGCTGGCTAAAGCAGCAGAAAGCTTAGATATCCCCGGAGGCCGTCTTCTGTCCAAACAACCTCGCACAACCCCTGCTCTGTAAAGCCCCGTCCTGCAGGAATGCCAGCGCTGCTGTTGCTGCAGCATATCCTGCCTGCTGGAGACTTGGCCCCGCTCCCAGGCTTGTAGAGGAGAGAAAAGGGAGGTTTGGAGCCACAACACTAGTGCCGTCAGCCAAGGCCGAGGGGGGGAGAGAAAGGGGCTGCATCTGCTGCTTTGGCATGAAGGGAGAGAGACGGAATCTGCTCCTCTGTTGGCTTCGGTTTGAATTCTGCCAGACGAGCCGTCCAGTGTCTTACCATGATATAATATCTCGTTGCTTGCCAGGAAGCGAATAAATTATTTGATACATTTCAGTTTTTAACCTGTTTTCATCGTTATTCAGTCAAAGGAAAGCTGGCGAGTATTCCATGTTTACCTGCTAGTGGTCTTCTTCTTAACCTTTGCTATGCTTCTTTGTGCGTCACCACCACCACTAGCTATCGATCAGTTAAATAGTGTGATACTGATATGTGTCACGTCGTGCATCCCTTTGTGTGTGTATAGTGCTTCTAGTGTACTTGTGGTCAAAAACTCCACTACGTACCTTTCATTGTAAATGAGCGACAATAGTTTTCCATTGGAGGAGTCACATGTACTGGACTAATCATTGATTGTGTTTGTTTTCCAGATGATTCCTTTGGATTCTTTTGTCGGGCAGAGTGCAGATGGAAAGATGGTGCCCATCATCCCGGGAGGGAACAGCATCCCGCTCACTTTCTCCAACAGGAAGGAATATGTGGAAAGAGCTATCGAGTACCGGCTGCATGAAATCGATCGACAGGTATAAGAACTCTGCTGCAGAGCCTGGAGGAGATGTCTATTTCACGCTCTGCTTTTCTGTCAGGAGAACATGAATACAAACATGTTGCTTATTGTTAGTTTCTTTTGACAGTTTTAACGGTCTTAGAGCTGTTACACCCCAACCAGATGGCCGACCGTCGGCAGAAAAGCCAGTCGGACTGATCAGTCGGGTCCCCGAGGTCCAAAAAAATGCCTCAAAACACACCGAGGCGACGCCGACTTGAGCGTACGCTCTGCGCATGCGCGAAACGTAATACGTCTCCATAGCAGCAGGCGGTGCTTCTCTGTATCGTTTCCCAGAAAATGAAAACCAGCAGCTGACTGGACGAACGCGTCATTTTTTCTCCGGAAATTCACAGCCAGACTGTCATGGCGGCTCGTTCAGAATACGATCTCATATCAAGTCAAGTCAGCTTTATTGTCAGATGTGCTATACATGCATGACTTTCAGTCCTCTCGGCCCCACGGTGCAAAATGCAATAAAAAAAATAAGTTTTCTATAAATAGGAAAGACATAAACAATCAACAATTTAACATGATATAAAAATAAACAATCAACACAATCAAGGCATTTGAGTATTTACATGACGAAATTAAATTAGGATAAATAAAAAGTATTGTACTAAAATAGTTCACCGAAACGTGTTTCTGAAAACATGTTAAGCGAGAAATAGGCCGTGCAGTTTCTGAATCTGTCTTCATTTCAGATCAACAAAGGTCAGTTTAAAAGATTTTCATCAGATTTTGAGAGGCTTAGTCACACTCATCCCGCTCACCATTTCTGGGTGAGTCCCGACTGCCCTCTCTCCGACTGAGCATGTTGGGTCGGCCAAAATGAAGGCCGACGGCTCCTCGGACGGACGACGGCACGGAACACACTGAACAGACTCGAGTCACCAACCTCGCCAGACTGTCCGACGGCCCATAATTGGGTTGGTGCGTCAGGGTCCTTAGTTTTAACACCTGCACTCTGTGATCTTGTGCTGTGAAAAGCTGCTTTCCTAATTAAACTTTACTTACTATGCTTACCCCTTTCCTGTCCCTCCCGTCTCAGGTGGCGGCGGTGCGTGAAGGCATGTCGTGGATCGTGCCGGTGCCGCTGCTCTCCCTGCTGACGGCCAAGCAGCTGGAGCAGATGGTGTGCGGCATGCCGGAGATCTGCTGCGACGTGCTGAAGAAGGTGGTGCGCTACAGAGAGGTGGACGAGCAGCACTCCCTGGTGCAGTGGTTCTGGCAAACGCTGGAGGAGTTCTCCAACGAGGAGCGGGTCCTATTCATGCGCTTCGTCTCGGGACGCTCGAGGCTGCCCGCCAACACGGCCGACATCTCTCAGAGGTTTCAGATCATGAAGGTGGACAGGGTGAGTGAAGCCGGAGCTGTGCGCTGCATGTTGGAGACTATTAGGACGGCCCTCACATCGTTTCATTATTTCAGGGGTTCTCAAACATTAAGGCTCTGACACACCAACCCGAGGGCCGACCGTCGGCAGGAAAGCCAGTCGGACTGACTGCCTCCCCGAGATGGATAAAAAAGTGCCTCGGAACACACCGAAGCGACGCCAAATGAGCGTACGTTCTGCGCGTGCGTGAGGCGTAATACGTCTCCATAACAGCAGGCAGCGCTAATCTGTATTGTCGCCCAAAAAATGAAAACCGGCAGCTGATTGGAAGAACATGTCACGTGTACCGTCACCATAATGGCGACTCATTCGGAATACGATCTCATGTTGTACTAAAATAGTTCACCGAAACGTGTTTCTGAAAACATTTTACGAGAGAAATAGGCCGTGCAGTTTCTGAATCTGTCTTCATTTCAGATCGACAAAGGTCAGTTTGAAAGACTTTCATCAGATTTTGAGAGACTCTAGTCACGCTCATCCTGCTCGTAATTTCCGGGTTAGCGCTCCACCAATCCGATTGGTCATTGAGTCCGACCGCCCGCCTCCTGATTCAACAAGTAACATCGGCCCAAATGAAGGCCGACGGCTCCGAACACACCGAACAGACTCGAGTCACGGACCTCGCCAGACTGTCCGACGGCCGATTATCGGGTTGGTGTGTCAGCGCCTTTATTCAAAGGTCTGCATCTTAATTTCATTCAAGCTCAGATGTCCGGAATTATCGTAAATAACATTTACTCAATTTACCTTTTACTTTTCAGCAACAATTTGAATATTCCGTTTTCCTGATCAACCTTTGTGTTGATATCGCTACCTGAAATATAGGTAACGGTGCCTTTTTTCAGTAACCTACCTGTATCTCTCAATACAGAAAATGTATGGCAGTTGTGAAAATAAGTCCAAACCTATTTATTCTGTTTGCATTTTTATTTAGAACATTTCACACACCACACTAAATAAAACTCATCCCAATAACCTTCAGCCTGTCGGTCTGTCATCGGAGCATAGAAAACGCTGTTGGCTCAGAGGAAGTGGAACCACACTTCCTTTCCACTCGCCGTTATACTATATTGCAGCAAATGTCTGCGTTTTGGAACGTGCAGCCACACTTGCGACAAATTTATCTGCATTGCTGTGACTTCAACAAGCTGCCGAGGCGAGATTGAAGAACGCTGATATTTGACGGAGTCAAGATGGACTCGAGGTAGGCGGAGAGACGTCAACATTTCTAACTACTTTGTTTATTCTCCACAGCCGTACGACAGCCTGCCGACCTCTCAGACCTGCTTCTTCCAGCTGCGTCTGCCTCCGTACTCCAGCCAGGCCGTCATGGCAGAGCGGCTGCGCTACGCCATCAACAACTGCCGCTCCATCGACATGGACAACTACATGCTCTCCCGAAACGTGGACAACGCTGAGGGCTCCGACACGGACTACTGACGCAGGCACTTCAACACGTGCACACAAATAAATTATGGACTGGCTTATCTGAACACACAAACCCAGAGATGCTTTGTCATCTCTGCACCAGTTGTAGGGAACTCCTGAGCAGACAGGCCACTTTTTAAATCCATTTTACCTTCTTTCAAACAGCACATATTATCATTTCTCCTTGTGGTTTATTAGCATTTTTTTAAATGACACAAAGATCCACACGAGAAGTACATTGAGTGTTGATTTTTTTTGCCCATGACTCCACATCCCATTTTCAGGGTTTCTGCATGGAGGTATGTTTATTTGGAAATGTGTATAGAATATTCAATCAAGTGGAGGAGGAAAAAAAGAATATTGTACATTATGTAAAATGCTTCATTAGGAAAATGTTTTGCATAATATCCATATTTATTGTTTTCATTGCCTATGCCAAGTTTCCCAAAGCATACAGAAAAAACAATAAATGCTGCATAACTGATTGGTTGTTCAGTTTGTTGTAAAGAAAGACATTTCCCTCTCAGAAAGCAGACATCACGTTTATTTCAGAAGTACAAAATATGACAAAGGCTATCTGTTTTTAGGGAGTAACTAAAAAGTGAAAAAAATATATATCTACATAAAGGAAAACACTACACGTCATAAGTGTGTTCAAACTATCTGCAGATGTTGGCAAGAGCCGTTAGGAGGGCTGGATTCTTTATTTTTCGTCTTTATACAATATTCACTGTGAAAGACTTATTGGCCGCTGTTAGGGCCGTCACTTTAAAGAAAATGTAATGTGAAGTAACGTCTACACAGGAGGCGACCGTGTATGTCTCCTCCCCTTCATACTGAACGTGAACTTATTCATTTGTGCAAAGATCGAGGATTGTGTTCTCTTTACAGCTTGTATGGAGAGAAATTAAAGATTACAGCAAGTAATAACTCTCGAACTACACGCGAGTATTGTTTTTAACTTTCAAAAAATCCGAACCATCTTCTAAATTGTGGCAGAAGATGTTTCTATATTTCCTCTGGGGTCCCTGTGATTGTTCTGTTTCACAACAGTGTTAAAGCAACACGCCGACTTATTGGGACTTTGTCTTATTCCCTGTATCCCCCAGAGTAAGACAAGTCAATACATACCCTTCTCATCTCCCTGTGTGTTGTAACTCTGTATGATGCACTCACTGCTAGCCTAGCTTAGCACAGACCCTGGAGGTAACCGGCTCCATCTAGCCTACTGCTCCCAAGAAGTGACAAAATAACTCCAACATGTTCCTATTTACATGTTGTGATTTGTATAGTCACAGCGTGTACAAATAAAAAGGTCACATGAGACACAGCCATCTTCTAACCGTAAACATACTGGGAACTATATTCTCAGAAGGCGAAGGTTAGGGTATGTATGGACTTATCTAACTCTGGGGGATACGCTGAATAAGACAAAGTCCAAATAAGTCGGCGTGTTCCTTTTAAGATTTTAATGTTTACAGGCACCTGGACCAAATTTATTTACTGTTTACCAGCCTGAAACTCTCTGAACATGTGAGGCGTGAAAGACAAAAAAACAATCGATAAATAAAAACGAAGAGCTCTTCACCGATCAACGTTTTGGGTGTTGAGTAGGGTTGAGCATCGTTTCGATTTTAACAATTCGGATTCCATTTCTGATTCTTCCTTTCGATTCCGGTTCTTATCGATTCTCGATTCCGATTCTTTGAGGGTGGAGTTGAAACGGGTCATGTGCTTATTTCATAAATAAGTTTTATTTTGATTCAATGGTGGGTTGCCGTTTTACAGCTTTTTCAACGTAAAATAAAGCCAGACTGGAGCGCTGCTTACTGTGCTCCAAGGCTGCAACACAACAAACGCCTGGCTACTATGGAAACCAAAACTAGCGCATGTTAAATTTGGAACCCATGATCAGATTTGAAACCAAATCCTCCAAACGATTCCACTGGAATCGTAATTTTTTGTAAACGATTCCAAGTAGGACTTGGTTCTCGATGCCCAATCCTAGCGTTGAGAGATCAAATCGTTCTCTGTGGCTCGAGAAACATTACCAAACATTGAGCTGATAAAACCTTTTAAAAACCCTTCTGAGGATTTCAAGCTAATTATAATCAGCGACTGACTCTGGGTAAATTGTGCCACATGATATTTCAATATTAGAAAATATACCTTATATCGAGAAGGAAGGCTGCTTTCCTCAACTCCTGTAAAGTTGTGGTGTTTTTACCCAACAGTGATGGTGTGCTGATGCTATCAGCAGCATGAGGTAGAGGAATCATTACAAACCTAAAGAGAAGCAGATCAAACAAGGTAACAGTCATGTATTCAAAATCAAAACAAAATAAAGTCTCCAGATGTAATGCGCCTTCATTAATATTTTGATCCATGTTTTCAGAAGAACCCCAGAGCTCATGATTCCTGCTTCATTTGTTCACTCAGTAACAATCTGCCAACGTTGTTTTAACCTTTGAACTCATCGGAAGATAAAAATGCATCCAACTCAAATATTAGTGAAAACTGAACACAGAGCTCCAGTGTTTCCTCACGCAGACAGCTGTTTTTTAAAGTGTCCCAAAAGTCAACTTTCTAAAAATGTGTTTCATGCTTCTTGCGGGCGATGTAGACCCGGGCCACTGTGTGTGGAGGGTCGGAGCGCCGAGCATCGCCAAAACTCGGACTGGGTCTCGTAGACCGCGTTGCAATTAGGGCTGTAACGATGCACCAAACCCACCATATCACGATTTAACCCTAACCCGGCCAGACGGGTCGCAGCGACCGTGCGTGCTGTCTGCACATCCCCGACCGCACTGACCGCAAGAAGCATGAAACCCATTTAACCGAGGCCCTGTCACGTCGGACTCTTTCCGCTGGAGTTCCTGACGTCGGAGCAAACTGCACGTCAGCCGTAGATATAAAAAAAAAAAAAAAAAAATGTAGAAGACTTTGAAACATGCTCTTTTTTTAAGGCCTTGAAACGTCTGTGGAAACCAGGATGAGATCCTGTCTCAGCCGGATCAGCCTCGGATTTTCACCACAGCACATAAAGCGTCCTCTCTCTCTCTCTCTCAAGACAACCAGCCTCCATCTCCCACAGTCCTGGGAGCAATGATGCTCTCCTGCGCACGCAGGAGTCGTTCCAGACACGGCGAGCTGATCTTGAAGGGCAGCGCCCCCCGGCTGAGGCGGGCGCTGGCACCGAGGCGGCACAGGGGCCCCGGGTGCGAGTCGGTGCTGGAGGAGACGGCGTTGTCCTGGGTCACTTCCTGGCTGCAGCGTGCGGGCAGACCGGAGGCTGAGGCGGCGGGCTGGCCGAGCGGCGATTCAGGCGTCTTCAGGGAGCAGGTGGCCGACGTGTGGAGACATTTGAGGTGGGGAAAGGAGTCTGAGGAGCACAGCGACCCCAGAGAGGATGGAGGAGGGGAGGCATGAGGCAGCTGGAGAGGAAACGGAACAAATAGCTTTCATTTTATAATTATACTTGCCAACAATCCATTTGCAAAACAGAAAGTAAAACAATACAATAAATATTAGACAATAGGTGACATATCCGTGTCAGCGCTTTCCAATCATATTGTTTTAAGTTTGTTTTTACTGTAGCACGTTGCATTTATTTGGCCAGTGGTTTCCAATTATTTTCACGTCAAGGACACTAACTGAAAAATTTGACAATGGACTCC
Organism: Zingel zingel; assembly: GCA_023566125.1. Lineage (NCBI taxonomy): Eukaryota > Metazoa > Chordata > Actinopteri > Perciformes > Percidae > Zingel > Zingel zingel. The sequence continues at coordinate 4,062,062 of CM042315.1, forward strand.
CATTTGACAAGATTTCGTCCCCATCCGATTGGATTTTAGCTTTTAGATGTTTATAACAAAGTGTTTATAACCCATGATCAAAATAGTCACACATTATGTCATTGCGTTAAAGCTTTAGTGCGTAACTTTTAGATATTAATGAACGTCCGTTACATTCAAGCCATTGCCAAATGAGTTGCTACAAAGCTAATTAAGACTATCTGCTCTACACGACTCTCTCTGTATCTCTCAGTATGACTATGTTCAGAAGATTGTGGCGTCCGGTGACTTTACCGCGCAGAAACTCGAGTGAAGATAATGACCTCTTCTGAAGAGTCCATCATGTGTTTTTAAATTCTCTGTGTCCTCCTTGGCTACTAGCACCTACCAAATAGCTGCAATGGAACATTAATGGGCAATTGCGCACTTACAATTTCCGTCCACTAAAAGTGCTTGCCCTTTAAGAAGCTGTGAATTGCTTAAAGAACTCATAGTCTGCTCTGTGGCTTTTCCCCTTAACTTTATGGTGTTATATATATTTTTTTTGTGCATGTTATAGGTTTACAAAGTGAAAAAGCCCCAAAGGGAGTTACCATCTCCAACAGGAAACACTGTTCACAAACATTTTGCGTCACTTTGTAACACACTAGCTCGCCTAGCTGCTAGTGTGGCCCGAAGACAGTTGCTACTGAGCATGTACGACTCCCAACAAAGATGGAACAGAAGTGAGAGGTCTCACTCTGTAGCTAAAACAGAGAGCTCAACACAGGGTGAAAAGAGGAGTTGCAGCAATGTGCAGTACAACAAAAATATGGTGTTTTTTGATAATTAAACCATGTAAACCTATTCTGATATAAGCTCTAAATACAATTATGAACCTGAAAATGAGCATAATATAAGGTCTTGAAATGGCAGCTGAAATGGTAAATCCCTCATCAGAATTGTTGCTTCTTCACTAGTAGATTCATAGATTGATCCTTGCGGTTGTTTTAAACATCTTTACCCTTTGCTTCTTAGCCGGAGTGCCAGAGTCGTCTGTCTGCATCAGGAGTGGTCTGATGTGAGGGAACCAACTCTGAAGCATTTCTTCTATCTTCAGTATAATGCTGAGGAAACGTCCACTAGAAGAGATAGAGAGAGAGAAAAAGGTTGAAGAAAGTTCTCAGATGCACAAGAACACACTCGTGCCATCAGTCTGTGTAATGTCCGACTGAGCTGAAAGTGTGAGGGAGTGGCCAGGTTGATGGCGTTTCATGTGGCTGGTGAAAAACCGGAAGAAAACAAACATCTGGGGGTAAAGAAGAAGGCTGATTTATGACTGAATTACGAACTGTCTCCGTGACCGCCGTGTAATCCCTCCTACCTCCTGCATGTTCTACCCAGGCGCCACCCTTCGCCTAAAGCAAACTGAGGATTTCCAGTGAGTGAGAAGGCGGCTGACACAGACAATGTCCTGTTGTGTGCTACACGTGTGAACGGGAAACTCTGGACAATGGCGAGACCTGATTCGTTGGACATTGTCCGGAGTTCAAATTTGAAAACGGCTTTTTGAAAACTTTCTGTGCTAAATGTTAGCGCTGAATGCTGCTTAATTTACTCCGGATTCCTCCATTATTCCTATACACTGACTATGGATAAGTAGCTCATATAACCCACAAAAGACCAAAACTATCCAATAAGAACTCAGTGACAGGTTAAAATAACTTGTTCAGGAGATCTACGTGGTTGCTAGTAGCCAAGGAGGACACGGAGGATTAAAAAAGACATGATGGACTCTTCAGAAGAGGTCATTATCTTCACTCGAGTTTCTGCGCGGGAAAGTCGCCGGACGCCACAATCTTCTGAACATAGTCATACTGAGAGATACAGAGAGAGTTGTGTGGAGCTGATAGTCTTAATTAGCTTTGTAGCAACTCATTTGGCAATGCTTGAATGTAACGGACGTTCATTACATGTCATTTAGCTGGTGCTTTTATCCAAAGTGACTTACAATTGCTACATATATCAGAGGTCACGTACCTCTGGAGCAACTAGGGGTCAAGTGTCTTGCTCATGGACATGTTGGTTGATGTATCGCAGTTCGCAGCAGAACTCCCACACCAAAGGCATGTGTCATATCCACTGCGCCATCACCACCATTTAATATCAAAAAGTTACGCACTAAAGCTTTAATGTAAAAGTAGTCTATATCCTTGACGTTCCACATCTGGGATTGCTACGTTGCCGCCTGAAATCCCCCGGATTTCACTCTTTTCGGTCAGATGGCTGTCCCCTTCCTCTCCCTTTGTGTTGCCGTTAGGAATCGACCGATATGGATTTTTTAGTGCCGATACTGATTTATTTTTCCATCAGCCTTAGCCGATGACCGATACGGGCTGCCGACTTTCTTGAGCCGATATTTGGAGCCGATACTGCTTTTGCTCCCTCAGTTTACATCATAAAAATGTAAACCCTGCCACGATGGATTTGTTTTCGGAATCTGCTCTCCCATTTCTTTAAAATTAATAAACAAAAACACAGATCAGTGTCACTTCTGCAATCATCTTACATTCATAACACCCAAATGATGTGTGCAATGTGCATCATATGGATGGGTGCACTGCATATGGTTAACTGTGCAAGGGTGAAAGGCTTCCATCAACATCTACAACACAGCCTTGATGAGACAGTGCTTGCTGACATATTATAAGGCAGACATAATCAGGTCGTCACAAAATGTCCTTTGTCGACACATTTAAATAATTTAAGAAAACAATAAACCTGAAAAGTAACCTGCTTGATTTGTAATTTAAGACTGCCAGCACTCTGCTAGTGGGGGAGGGGCAGTGCATGGTCTGCACGTGAACTGCAGCGTCTCCAGCCTGTGGACGCCTGTCTGTAAATAATGTCGGGAAAAAACTATCAGTGAACGCAGCAGCCGCGTATCGGCCGATGCTGATACACGTAAAAACAATATATCAGCACGATATATCGGCCGGCCGATAAAATCGGTCTATCACTAGTTGGCGTTCTAACCTCCGGTGGATTTGTGAGGACTATGGTTAACTGCTCCTCAGATCTCTGCAGGGTAAATCCAGACAGCTAGCTAGACTATCTGTCCAATCTGAGTTTTCTCTCACACGACTATTTTACAGCGGCTTCGTGCAGCGTTTAGCATCGCCCGTGATGACTGTGATTGATTTAAAGAAATGCCAATAAACCAGAGCACGTTTTTTTTCCCATCCCAGAATGCTGTGTGGACTAGCCAGACCTTCCTCCGCTCTGCAGCGTGTGGATGGTCTGGCAAAGCGAGACTAATGTAAAAGTAACTAAAGGGGTCAAAAATGTAGTGGAGAAAAGCGTACAATATTTCACTTTGAAATCCACTGATGTAGAAGTATCAAATAGTATAAAATGGAAACACTCAAGTAAAGTACAAGACAAGTACTTGAGTAAATGTACTTAGTTACAGAGTGCTGACAGGTGAAGTTCCTTCAGCCTGAATGGGACATTTGAGGAGTTTTCAGCTGCAGATTACAGAGTCAGAGCCGCCCTGCAGCTCAGATGGCTAACGGATGTCTCGCCAATGGCCATTACATAAGACCCATAAAGCCTCTGCCAACGCATAGGCTGCTGTGGCTTCATCTGATTGGTTGGACAACATGAAACAGAACAAAGACTGAATAAATAATAAAAAGCCTGCCGTGGGAGAGAGAGAGAGAGAAAGAGGGGAAATATGGCAGACTGATCTGAGCGTATCAGCATTCCTCTCCCAGCATGTTCAGGTCCACATGAGATGTTGATGCTATCTGACAAGCGTCACGTACGAGCGTCACATGACGCGTACGGAGGGGGAAGTTGAGCATGTTCAGGTCCACATGAGAAATGTGACTCCACACACACACACACACACACACACACACACACACACACACACACACACACACACACACACACACACACACACACACACACACTCCATTCACAGGCTATAAATAGAGCAGTAAGCCTCAGAGCGGCCGCCCAGGCCCCACCCACCGCCACACACACACACACACAGCTAGCAGGCCAGCAGGCACATACATGTGATATGAGAAAAAATATGTTCAACAGTGTTTGAATGAATGTAAAAAGATTTTGTAAGTCATTTTAAGTCTTTATTATGTTTTTTTCTAATAGCATTTAGCAAAATGTGGTCACTTGGAGAGGTTTTGGCACACCAGTGACACCTATAATACCCAATACTGAAACCTCCCTAGCTCCCATTAGGTTAGGACTAGAGTTCTGAAACTGTATAGAGGTCTTGTTGACAAGGTGTAGAAGGTATGTGTTGTGTTCTGCATAGTGTGGCACAATGTTTTAGTTGTTTTTGTGGCATTTCTGCCTTAATTAGATAGGAAAGCTGAGACATGAAAGGAGCGGGGGGGAGGGGGGAAGAGACGTGCAGGAAAACAGTCACAGGTCGGATTCGAAACCCTGGACCTTCTGCGTCGAGGACCAAACCTCTGCATATGTGCACCTGCTCCACCCACCGAGCCAACCGGCCACACCAAAATAACTATTTTGAACCATGTTTGAACTGCTGTAGTGTATGTTGTGTTTTAATCACATGCTAATCAAGCACATTCTCAGAAACTAGAGGAAGTTAGGTTTCAAAGGAAGCCTCATACATGCATTTTGGCCTTGCAGTTCTTCTGTTATAAGGAAAGGGAAAGAGACGAAAATCAAGCAAAAGAGGTGGATTTGAACAGGATAATGGATTAGTTGTTTGGTCTATAAAATCTCAGAAAATGGTGAAAAATGTTGTTCAGCGTTTCCTAAAGCCCATGATGACGTCCTCAAATGTCTTGTTTTGTTCAGTTACTGCTGGATGTGGAAATAAATAGGACTGTCCTCAATTAAAGAAATTCTTAGTCGAATCACACACACGTGATTTTGTAATCGATCGAGTAATCGATTAGTTGATTTGACAGATGTGTAATCATGCAAAAGCACCACTTTAGATCTCTTGAGTTTACCAGAGATGTGCTCAGTGGTTTGTTAAGTCCTTCAGTATAAAAAGGCATAAAAAACAACTAAAGTAATCTTAGTCGATTAAGACCTAAATAACCAACTTCATTGTCGTCATAAAATGTGAAAAACTGGAGCCTTACAAAAGGTTTTCTGGAGGTGGGTGGATGACTGACAGACAGACAGACAGACAGACAGACAGACACACACTTGAGGACACGATTGTGACAGATTGGAAGCCACCTACGCTGCAGCGCTCCCCGTGTGGTCCAGCTCCGTTCAAACATAGATGTCCATTTCACAGCACACATAACACGGTAAATTTACTGTGACCATGTTCAGTGTGATGTTGTTAAAGGAAACAGTTGACTTCATCATGTCGAGACTATAAAGAGCAGCGGTGGAAAGTATTCAGACCCTTTACTTAAAAGGTCTGGCTGTCATTATTCTGAGGGAAGTGTGATGGGAACTGACAGATATTTGGTTAAAATACGTAGTAGAAAGTTTAAAAAAAGCTATTAGGAGCAGCAGGGAGAAGGTAGCCATAAAGGACTAATGGCTGATAGTTGTTGAAGAAATCTTTTTAATGGAAAAAAAACTGATGCAGATCTCGAGACAAAAGTCACAACTGGAAGAAAAAAGGACTAGAGGTGTGAAGATTAAACAATTAGTTGTCTACTATTTCATTAATCACCAACTATTTTGATAATCGATTCATCAGATTGAGTCATTATTTTTAAACTTCTCTGATGTAAGCTTCCTAAATGTGAATGTTTTCTAGTTTCTTCTCTCCTCTGTGACAGTAAACTGAATATCTTTGAGTTGTGGACAAAACAAGACATTTGAGGAGATATATATATATATATATATATATATATATATATATATATATATATATATATATATATATATATATATATATATATATATATATATATATATATAAACTAAAAATGTGAATGGTTGAAGCATAAATTCCAATTTCATTTTTTTTTTACTGATGCTGTTTGATGTTCACCGCAGCTTCTATTTACTAATAAATAACTCTCCCCGTTTGTTTTAATCTGCATGGAGAAGCACATGGGAGCAGTGCGTCTGTCCGGTCCTGATACCGTCATGTAGATGATGATAGAGCTGTAAATCAGTTTGAAAACGAGCTTCACATGTTTTCCTTGGACTGTCAAACAACCGTCTCGGCATCAAAGACTGCACCGGCGGCGGCCAGCTGGAAACGAGCTCCCTGACGTTTATGTGTTCGGCCTGTTTGAGTACTCGGAGTAATTCTTCACTTCTGTGACGTTACGGGAGGTCGAACAAAGTCCAGAAGGAATACACGACGCAGGGAAAGAGAAATGTGTCTGTGTAGAAAGTGTCTTTTTCAACACCGGTAACATTAAAACGGTTATTTATGTTACGCCTCGTCGTTACAGTCACAGCTTGTTAAACACATTTCTTCAATTCAAACATTTTAAACTAAAATACAGTTTTGGTTTTTTTTTTATTTAACATTTAGGCCTAGTCCACACGTACACGGGTATTTTTATAAACAGAGTTTTTCCTCCTTCGATTGAAATAAATAATATCTTGTCCACACAAGCAAGGTTGAAAAAAGCCTCCGTCCACATGAAAACGTAAAAACACGCCATCAAGTAGGGCTGCACGATATGAGTTAAATATGCGATAACGTTGTTCAAAAGTTGTTTTAGTTGTGTAACAGAAAATTCAGACTGGACAGATAGTCTAGCTAGCTGTTGGGATTTACCCTGCAGAGATCCGAGTCAACCGGAGTTTAGAACAACACGAAGAAAGAGGAAGGCGACGGACATCCGGCCAGAATGAGGAACATCCGGCAGCAACGGAGCAATCCTGGACGTGAAACGTTGTGGATATAGACTACAGCCCTACAAAAATGATTTGATCTCAGAAACGATCCTGACTGGAAGCTTCTAACTGCTGTTTATCAGACATGTGGACACAGTTTCTTTATCCGGGACAAGAAAGGCTCCTGTTCTAGCATGCTGTGGTTTCTCCTGCAGACGGTGAATCAGGTTGAAGTATTTCTAAAAAGGTATTTACCCCGTGTTTGGATTCTGAAGGACCCCCATTATTCTCTGGATGCGGTCCATTGCGACGCTCTCCTGGAAACTGCTGAGACCTGCAGCAAGAAAAAAAAAAAAAAAAAAAGAGAAGAGAGAAATCTGTCAACAGAGCCGCTAGTGAGGCTGTAGACTCTTAGTCTGGTTTATGACTTGATACTGCAGTGGTTTGATTTAGTATTAGAAAATATATAAATAACATGACGATTGGATTGGAGTTTGTTACATTTCAGATGGATATTTTACCTGAAAAAATGTCTTATGACGATGATCCCTCATGGGATACGGACTGAATTGTGGTCTGAATGCATCGTCTCCAGTGGTGGAATGTAACTAAGTACATCTACTCCAGTACTGTACTTAAGTCCAAATGTTGAGGTACTTGTACTTTACTTGAGTCTTTTCTTTTCATGCCACTTTCTACTTCTACTCCGCTACATTTCAGAGAGAAATATTGTACATTTTAGTTATATTAGTTACTTTTAGGATTGGGCATAGAGAACCGATTCCAGCTTGGAATCGTTTCAAAAGTTACAATTCCAATGGAATCGTTAAATTGGAATCATTTGGGACAATTTGGTTTTGAATCCGATCATCCGTTCCAAATTCAACATGCGCAAGTTTTGGTTTCCGTAGAGACCACCGTACTTCCACTAGAGATATCAATCTCTAGCCTGGATGCCAGCCGAACTTAGACCCGCCCACAACATTTGAGGTCGGGAAGTTCGTTCAGTAAGTTCATATTCTGACTAGAATCTGAGTATGACAACGTCAGGCTAATCAATCTCTATAATACCATTCGAATTTCATGTTATTTTTTTTAAATATTCGAATAATATTCTAATATTTAATGCCCAAATGCAGCCTGTTATTAATATGTACTACACTACTCTACACTATAAGCATGTGGTTGTTGTTACATGTTCTGTCCACTAGAGGGACTTCCAACATCAGCCTGGCATTGAAGGGGACCTACGTCATGGCGCATTGCATTTCTGGCACGCCGCTCTCTGTTTACATTATATTCCACCACGAGCACACGGTGACAAACACAAATCAACAGAGAACTCTGTAATGAAACATTATCTAACAAGTATATTGAAGCGGCTTTGTTGTTAAAGCTAATGTTGCTCAGTTAGCACAATGACATCATGCTAGAAAGCACAGCCAAAACGACTTGTCATAAACTAAGTAACAATAGTGTTAGCCACGATGCTAACGGCATTGAAAACTAAGCCAAACAGTGCTGCCACTACTATTTTAATGATTTAGAAGCAACCTGTTTTTTTGCAGATTGTCACATTACTGAGAATACAGCTGTTAGAAGGTAGTATATGAAGTCAAAGCTAACTCTTGACAGCTGTAGGGCAGCCAACATTAACTTCTCCATGAAGCTCCAAAGCTACTATAACTCGCGGTGCAGTTAGGAAACAAGAACAAGCAAACTAATAACATGGCTCGGTGGATGTCGATTTTAAAGTCATGTTTTACTATTTCCCATCCTTCTTCCGGTTTCCAGCCGCAGCCTGTCACTCCCTCCTGTACTAACGTTACGTGCTCCATGATGTTAAGACCTCACAGCGCCTTGTGTTTCTCACTCCCGTTAACGTATTGTTCACCAGACAAAAGCAGTGTTTCCTCTATGTTGATTTTGTAGTGGCGGACCGCCACGGCAAATTTTCTGCCGCCACGTTATCAGAAATAGGGATACGCACAATGTAGTCACAGTTGCCTTTTAAATGATCCTGCCGACATAATGCACCAACATTGCACATAATGCAATGTTGGCTGCCGCTCACATTGCAATTTAACAACAAGTAGAATTGTTCAGAGGTTATTGGGCCCGTCCAGTTTAACTCCACATACTGTTGTGTTGATGGAGTTTACTGTCAAAACATTTGTTTTCTTCCGAATAGACTGTTAAACGAACAGCTCCACCAAAATGTCACCGCGGTGGGTCCGATCTAGTTGGACAACGTTCAACTTGTCAGTTCTGTCAGCTCATCGTCCTGATATCAAACATCTGGAAACATTAAAACGGTGAGTGAGTCAGTGTAATATTTCATTCTATACTTTGGGTTTTGGTTTCCCTGTGAAGAATTTCTTGTAAAAAGCCCTAACTTCCAGGTAGTTGTGTTGCAGCTGCAGAGCACAGTAAGCAGCGCTCTAAAGCGTGGCTTTATTTTACGTCAAAAAACCCCGGTAAAAACTGTAAATCACCATTGAATGAAAATATAAAAGTTTCCTCTTATCTGTGAAATAAGCTGGTGACACGTTTCAACTCCACCCCTTAAATAATCGGAATCGAGCATCGAGTACTTCACCATTACTTTAAGTATATTTTCCTGATGACTTTATTTAACCATTATTTCACCAGAAAAAAAAAAAAAAAAAAAAAAATCACACAGTGATGGGTAGAATACTTTGCACGGGTTATAAATCTCAGTGCTGAATGATACACAGAATCCAAAGATTTCAACAGGGACGTTGTGGAGTGTCTGTAAAACATATCTCCATAGTCTAAAATTGGCAAGAAGGTCGATTCAACCAACTTTTTCTTGACTTTCTTAGATGATACTTAGATACTTTTTACTTGTAACAGAGTATTTCCGGTGTGGTATTAGTATTAGGATCTGAATACTTCTTCCACCACTGATCATCTCATACCTCACACAAGGAAAAGAGGTGCGTTTCGTTGCCAGAATCCATTTCTAAACTTTATCGCTCTCATTCTTGGCCCGGCGTGCAGGAAGGAGTGCAAACAGCCGCTCTGAAGCTCATATCTCACCGAAATTATGAGCACAACAGAGCGTCTTTGATCCACACTTTCATCTCTGAAGCACTTTTAGTTTAAAAAGGATGTTAAATGACCCGTGAGGCCTTTGAACATTTTTTTGTTTGTTTGTTCTGCAGCTGTGATATTCAGTCTTCTGCCTCAGAGTCTTTTATCATGGACATACAGTTTTAATTATTTCTAAATGAACACATATTAAGTGGGAGAAGAATATTCTTTGAATCACTTAGTGAATCAAAAGAAGATAATGTCTTTTAGCATCAGAAGCTTTGTATGACTCTCAAAGTGTTTTCTAATGAATGCTTTATCTTAATGAGATCTTTTATAATTATGACATATATAGATTAACTATCTTCAGTTATCTTACGCAGACTCCACTGGGAATAATGGAGGTACATTTAGCAGCATTCAGCACTTACATTAGGTACAGGAAACACACTTTTGCTTTCTTGTTGAGACTTCGATAAGAAGATTGATACCACTCTTATATCTCTTTGTTGAGGGGATAGTTTGGATCTTCTCTCTGCTCTCTTCAAAGCCACCAGACTCCTTTAAAAACAGTCATTTTACCTCGCAGAACACGGGAGATGCTGCTCTACCGCTGCCTCCATCGGTTGGTGTGTTAGTTTTGTTAGTTTCTAACCCTTTAAAAACACCAAAGTCATACAGTAACATTAACTAAGTGTTGGACTGACTGACTTCACCACACAGCAGCAAAATATTCTACATGCTGTCTGGGTCCGATTCAGGAGAACATCCAGTGAAATGCTTTTTATAGTCGCCCTACTCCTGCATCAACCTTCGTCACAATGTGTTTATCTTTAGCAGAGTGATCAGCACATAACGTGTCCATTAAGGAACCTGCAGCGCGCTACAGGAAGGGATTGTGAAAGCTTGGATTAGACACTTACGTTCAGAGTACCTGCCTGCTCGTAGGCCCCGCAGGATGGCCGACAGAGGCTGGATGTAGCAGCGCAGCTCCACGCACTGTGTGGAACAGATAAGTGAGTTAGCATTCATGTTATCAATGCTGCAGCAAGTTAAGGGCTTTTTAGTCTCGCATTGCCAGCTCTACCTCCACAGCGCTGTGGTGTAAATTCTGGCTACACCACAGATGCATTCTGGGATGGGAGAAAAAGAAAAACGCTCTGGGTTGCGTGCATTTCTTTAAACCGATCACAAAATAGTCTCGGGAAGGAACTTCTTTTGGTGGAACATTTGCACCCCGCAAAAGAAAACGCCACATGAAATATTAAATGAAGTTAACTATTTAAATTAGCTGATACATGGCAACCACAGCAATCCCACCAATCAGTCCCAATATGTCCCACTTAGAGAGGAAATGACGTAAACATATTCTTAGTAAATCTTTACAATCATTCCCAGAAAGAACCAAGCAGGCTTGCTCTTTTGTCACGAGCCAAATTTTCTTCAAAACTTTACATTTTCATCGTGTAGCTTGCTAGCTCGAAGTTTGTTGTTGTTTTCCGAAGTGAACAGAGTTTGAGAATGGCAACACAGAGAGAGCAGAAGATGAGGGACATCCGGCGCCGGATGTCAGGCAATTATCCTGGAAATGTACTTCCGTTCATCAAGACTAAATGCTTTGTAATAGCTACTTGCACTGCTTATTGCTTTCCTAAAATAAGTCACATAATCACATAATAGTGTGTGTGTGTGTGTGTGTGTGTGTGTGTGTGTGTGTGTGTGTGTGTGTGTGTGTGTGTGTGTGTGTGTGTGTGTGTGTGTGTTTTAACAGTGTGTACTGCTGCACATGATTTACAGCTTATCTTAATTTCTTACATTTTCAAAAGGGCTTATTGATTTACGGCTAAGTGACTGATGATAACCCATTAACAAGCGCCCCCGTTTGATGCCATTAGTCCGGTGTTAACACGGAAGGTTAATGCCCACAGGCGCTTCAACGAGAGGTGGCCATTAACAGCCGATAGAAGCTGATGGAGCAACTGATCGCAATCAACATCCTCACACGTGGCTCGCCCAGCTGTGTGCAGCTGTGTGGCGCCTTCATAGATACACGAGACCCAGCAGCACCAGCCAACCATGAAACCTGGGCACCACCAGATCCTCTTACACTGTTGGATATCAGCAGGCCGGCGTGTGAAGCCTCCCTGCAGCTACTCTCTCATCTCGAGCCGTAGTTACATTTTTAGGGTGCATCCACTTTCTTCCTCAACTGTCCCTGTGCTTCTTACATTTCTGCTATGATTTCCCAGAATACATTTTTGCCAACAGCAAGGCAGACAGCAGCTTGTGGCCTTCAGCGGTATACTGCAGGTGAAGAGGAGTTTGGTGCAACGGTAGTACATTTCCAAGATAAAGCCTGACATCCGTGCGCAAAGAAAAAAGAAGAAAATGTCGCGATACGATGCTGTATCGGTTCCCCTCCCCCCGACCCCTAAAAGACATTAGCCCTCAGTGGAACGAATAATAACTGTGCAAAAGAAAAACATCTCACCTTCTGTGAGAATAGTTCATTTTCAGTGTCTGGCTGAGTCTTTTCACAGAGTCCGTCCGAACCAGCGCTGTGTGCTCTTTTCCTGGTCGAATGATGCTTTGACTCCACAGAAAGCTGCTCACAAACAGACATAAATCCCTGAACCGGAGTGACCGCTGGAGAGTCAGCATCGACCCCACAGCGGACTTCATCTTTACAGTCACAGTAGTCCCTCCTCCTCCTCTGCTGGGAGTGGGAGCAGCTTTTAGGAGTCTCTCTTAAGGATGAGGTGGATGATGGCGGCAATGGCAACTCCTCTGCATGCTGAGGACTTAATCTCTTTGGGCTGTCGTAGTCATCCTCATCGCTGGCGAGCCAGTCAATGGAGTAATCAGAGTCCGAGGTCGACATGTTGGAGCTGGACTCTCAGCCAGCAGAGAGCATCACGGACCTGCCGGGCACACAAACACACCTTTTGTCAAACGATATATTTTCAATGTGTGCGAAACGTTTTTCTTTGCAGTGTCTTTATTTTCGACGTGGGCCCGGCTGGGGGCCAGTCAAAGACTGATGGCAGCATTAATGTAGAGCCAAATAGTTTCTATGATAACAGAATCATGGACAAAAATTGAGAATTAAAAAAAAAAAAAAGCTATAAGACAGATTCCATAGGGCCCTACATTAAGTCAGTGCTAAAAGCTAACTACAGGTTTGAAAATATGACTATGTCTAAGTTTCCAATCCTAAAATTACATCAAACAATAATTCCCAGTGGCCCGGTGGGTCACCAGGCTTGCAATGCACTCTTAACCCCACTGACTGTTAAAAGCTACAGAACTGTATTTCAAACTCAAGTGTAGATCCCAAACTTTACAAAAGACACCAAATGAGTCAGTCTGAATTTTAGTGAAATGTAGGGCTGGGAAATATATCGATATTGTGAATACAAGATTAGATATCGTCTTAGATTTTGGATATCATTATATCATAATATGGCATAAGTGGTGTCTTTTCCTGGTTTTAAAGGCTGCATTACAGTAAAGTGATGTCATTTTGTGAACTTACCAGACTGTTCTAGCTGTTTTATCATTTCCATTTACCCACTTAGTCATTATATCCACGTTACTGATGAGTATTTGTCAAAAATCCCATTGTGTAAATAATTTGTGAAAGCACCAATAGTCAACACTACAGTATCGATGTCGAGGTGTTTGGTCCAAAATATTGTGATATTTGGTTTTCTCCATATCGCCCAGCTCTAGTGAAATGTGTGTAAAAGACATCTGGAAAATTCGCATTTGAAGCGCTTATGCAGCATGAAAAACCTCTTGTGTTGAATATTTCGCTCATATCACTTTAATAAAGACCTGGAACAAGATGATATAGAATATAGATCATGCTGCAGAGTTTCCCCCAGAAAAGTTGGCAAGTGTCTTTTCTGTCCCAGACTGATTGCATTTATGGAGCATTAATGGAGAGCCAAATAGTTTCTGTGATGACAGAAGCATTGACAGAATTGCGAAACTGAGAATTTAAAATAGCTATAAAGACATTAAGTCAGCGCTAGATGCTAACTGGAGATTTAAAAATATGACTACGTCTAAAACGTGATTTATGGTTCTGCGGAGGCTCCACTCAGAGCTTTTTCCATAGCCTACATACAATAAGTGGCCTGAAGTTTATACTTGTGCATTGGTGTGTGCGTCGACAGTCGGTCTAATAGCAGGGCCGGCACGTGTGTGTGTGTGTGTGTGTGTGTGGTAGAGCGAGTGAGAGAGTGACGGCGATTAGCTTCGGAGCAACAACCGACTCTAGAGTCGTAGTGAGAGAAACAAAGAGTCTCCCCTGTGCTTTCTGACCACGGTGAGAAATCTGGAGCAGGAGAAGTTAACCCTCTCCTTGATTTCATGTTGTTGCTGGAGAAGGAGAACCAGGAAATGAGTCGGGGGAAATGCAACGCTACCAAGCCACGGCCGAGCGACATGCGTCGCGGCATTACATTCAATTTTTCGAGAGGTGCACGTCAGGCTACGGCGTAGAGCCCGTGTCTCCACATATCTACGTACGTACCCACGGTGTAGATTTAACGCAGAAGCATAAATCACGCTTAAATTTCCAACGGAGCTGCTCGGCTGTCACTAGTTTTAAAAAACTTCCTAAAAATACATTAAAACAATTTCCCCCAGTGGCTCAGCCCTGGTGAGGGGCAACTTAGGCTTGCCATACACATGGGGGGGAAACCCTGTACTGTCAGACAGAGTGGAAAGAAGTGATTTTAACAACATTAAAGTTACTTAATGAGAACAGAGGGCCCTATTCTAACGATCTGAGCGCACGACGTGAAGCGCCTGGCGCAGGTGTGTTTAGGGCGTGTCCAAATCCACTTTTGCTAGTTTGACGGCTGAAAAAAGGGTCCGTGTGCCGGGCGCATGGTTCTAAAGGGTTGTACTTAGTGTCTTCATTAATCAGAGGTGTGTTTTGGGCGTAACATGCAATCAACCAATCAGAGATCATCTCCCATTCCCTTTAAAAGCCAGGCGCGTTTGGACCTTGGCGCGTTGCTATTATGATGGAGGATTTGCACCGTAATATTTTTATTTGTAATCTTCTGTGTGTTTGTGTGCTGCTGTGCGTCCCTGTGTGTGTAACAAGCATAGTGCACGCACGCTGTGCATAAGCCTAGGCACATTTTACCAATTTGCTCTTAAAATAACAATGAAATGCTGCGCTATTGACTTTAGACCAGGTTTTTGTTGGTCAATGGCGCAATCACTTCCCGCTGCCTCAAGATAGCAATACGCCAAAATGCACCTGAACACACCTCCCTATAAAACCAGCACGCCCATGGACGCAAAGATGGGCGCAGGTGCATTTGCCAATTAAACAACGTGGGTACTGGAAGGGAAATTGACAACTGTGTCGGTCTTAAACTAGCACACTAGTCACTTGCATCTGGCTTTGCACCGCGCTGGGTGCAAGATAGGGCCCTTAATGTTTAAGAGGTTAAGGAGAAATGTAGGGGGGTGAATCGAGAGTTTAAGGGGTTTAACAAGATGCATTAGGAACATGCAGCCTCATTAAGACGTAAAAGTTTAAAAGTCTCAATAAACACAGTTATACACATGGGTCTAAACATAATGGATTTCAGTCATCGGTTCTGGGAATTGGCAGACATTTAGGAAACTGCTATAAAAAGGACGAGACGGATCTCTTTATTTCAAAGTTTATGCATTTAGTCAAAGACAGCAGTCATGTCCTCTGTACCATTTCTGGGAATGTTGGGTTTTTAATAATTTGAGGAGTTTACACACAACTCATACCTCATGTTTGTTTGGCTGATCTCTAGATCTTTAAATGTGACTGCTCTTAGGCATAAAATAGTGCTGAAAGATTAAGAAGAAAATCTTTTTGTCTACAAAGCAGCGAATATATGGCATAACCAATCAATCAAAATAGTTGATCTTGTGAAATGCTTTAAAAGGATTTTTTTGAAATATAATTTTAAATGAAATAACTTTCACTTTTATACAGTGGGTTTAAAGATGTCACCTTGAGCTCTGTGAAAGGCATCATTTTCTAAACTGAACAGGCTGACAGGTAATGAAAATAGTAGTTAGTTGTCAGTAGCAGGAAAAATAAATACAAAATGTAAAATGTAGGTATTCAGTATTTCTCCAGGAGAATTATAATCCAGGCAAAGTGGGGGAAAACATTTAGAATCAGCATTTAGATTAGAGCTTACTATTATTTCCATTATGGATTAATCTGACAATGATCTATTTGGTTCTTTTCTCACTCACTGGATCAATCATTTGGTCTATAAAATATCAGAAAATAGGGAAAAACATCCATCGCAATTCCCCAAAATCAAAGTTAACGTCTTCAAAAGCCTTTTTTTTTCCATCCAAAGAACAGCCCAAAATCCCAAAAATTTTCAGTTTACTATGGTAGAAGGATAAGAAAACCAGCAAATATTCACATGTAAATAGCTTAATTTAAAAATAGCTAATTGTAACAGTTAATTGTTGGCTAAAAACAAATGGCTAAATGGTAACTACCGTTTTTGTGTCCAAGTGACTGATGAGAACAACAATCTTTGACATTGGTCCAGTATTAAGCGAGATCGTTGCAGTCGACAGCGGCAAAACAAGCTACAATGTAAGTTATTGGGGGAATTGTCCAGCTTGTATTTACCTTCACAAAAGTGCTCGTTCTGGCGCTGACAGACTCAGATTAATATTCTAAATGTCTGACAACATTATGGGAAGGACTTCTAAGGAGGTTGACCTTTCTGTTAAAGATTAAGAGCCTTTTTTCAACATAAAAATAGCCACGAAATTGGATGGCTAAAGCCACCAGACTCCATGTCATTTTAGCATCGTAAAATACCCTTAATTCAAAGTCAACAGAAACAAAATAAAACTATGAAAAGCCGTTTTGGGACGTCTTTCCACTTTTCCAACCATCACAACTCTAGTTTTGGTTGAAATGAACACATAGTTTACCTTTTTTGATGTGAAAATATGTTGGCTCTACACACGCTAAAAGTATTGCTCTATTAAATGGAGTCTGGTGGGTTTAGCGCCAGCGACTCCAGAGCTGTTTCTGGTTAAACTGAAAGGTCTCAAAGGAGGTTTTAAAAAGGTCTAGCTCGTCCAGGTTGGAAAAAAAAACAAAAAACAAAAAAACGGTAGTTACCCTTTGATCAGTTATTAAAATGGTTGCAGATTCAGCTCTAATTTAGACCAACTATAACTGAACAGTTCTAACTGCAGCTCTGGTCTAAGCTGCTGTATTTTGTTTAAATTCCCAGTAGAGCCAGTATACATGAAGCCTGAATCCTGCAGACAATACAGCACAGCTCCCCGGGATGCCTGAACATTCAGGCTAGAGCCCGACCGATATTAGGCATTTTCCAAACTATCGGCATCGGCGTTTATAATGACCGATAAATTAATATTTAAAAAATAAAATAAAAAAACAGATGAAAGTGTTGGCGTTACATAGTCTGTCCACCAGAGGGCGCTCTACAACCTCCCTGTTGGCAACACTCATGTTTAACCCTTTAAGTTTCAGATTTTAAGTTTGTATTTTTATTAGGGCTGTCAAATGATACATTTTTTATTAGTTATTTGATTATTCGCTGAATTTTTATAGTTAATCGCATGTTTTATCACATGATTAAAATTGTATTATTTTGCATTTCAGAACAGTTTTTAAGTACATATTAACAATGGAAAGCAATTGTTACCAGTGGATCTTGATTGGGAATCAAATGAATGCAAAGAAAGTTACTTTATGAACTTGACTTTAAGATTTGTATTTGTTCATTATTTATTTACTGTAAACAAAAAGAAAAATGAGTGAATCTGTCATTATTGCACAATTCAGAACATGCCAACCGTAGTACGTCTTTAAGACCCGAGTCCTCTACGATGCTGACAGGTCTGCAGTTAGTTGTCACCCGTTTCGCGAGAGCTGTAGTAATTTTTGGGGATTTAGTTTCATCAACAGGTCGGCAAGTAGCACTCTCCAAAATAGTGCTTTGACTGAGCCTGCTAGCATCAACCTGAGTCACGTTAACTGTACTGTGCTTAGCTCGTAGGTGGTAGCTCAAGCTTGACGTGCTTCGGTGATATTTTAATTCGGCTTTACACAATGTGCATATGGCTTTCGACCTGTCTGGGACTTTTGGAAAATAAAAAGCGCTCATAAATAACTACAGATAACTAATGTTAGGGAAATCCGTTTGTTTTGTTACGCGTTTCTGGATTTTTATTTATTTATTTTTTTTAAATATATATTCGCCGATATATCGGATTTTTAAATCCCCAAATATTTGTATCGATATCGGCCTTATTTAAATGGAGTCTGGTGAGTTTAGCGATGGTGATTTCAGGACTGTTTCTGGTTAAACAAAAATTATCTTATTCTTTAACAAAAATGTCTATCTCTGTAGGGATCCTTTCCATAATGTTGTCAGACACTTAGAATAATAATCTGAGCCTGTCAGTGGCAAACACAGCACTTTTAGTGGACAAAATTGATGGTGAATGTTTGTCCTGTAGGGTAACATTGCAGCCCGGTTCATGGCTGCCAGTTACAGCGATTTTCGCTCAATACTGGACCAGTTTTAAAAGACTTTTGTTCACATTAGTCACCTAAACACCAATGCATGGGAAATAGAGTCCAGGTGGAAATATACCATAGTTACCCTTTAATGGACCTTGAGGTGAGATTGTCAGCTGCTGTCAAGAATGAATTTTGAAACTAATCTTGTAATATTATCTTGTCTGTTCTGCAGAGTTTTGTGAGTTTCTTTCCCCATCAGGAGAAATGTATCCGACTTACCATGTGTAATCTGTTTGTTGCTGTAAAGTAAACCTACTGCATTTGCAAGCTCCATTCAGGATTTCATTGCTGCTGTCTTTCTCCATCATGCCTGCAGCCTGCAGCAGCAGGATGTGTTACGAGGAAGTATGGCAGCTTGATGATAAGTAAAGCTGCGGCAAAGGGTCAAATAGTAGCCTAGCTAGATTCTAGTGATTTTAGAACAGCTAAGGGGCGTTGTTAGGCACGACGTGAAGCTGAGCGAAGTGTAAAATAAATTAATAAATAGCGGATTGAGATTAAAAAAAATAAAAAATGTGCGCGTTATGCTCGGCCCTTAATCACATCGCGATTAACACGTTAATGCTGACAGCCCTAATTTTTATACATTTTATTTATCAGAACTTTAATATATTTTGATGTTCCTCTGTTCTGTTGTGAAAATAAAACAAAGAAGTTTATTTTTAAACTGCATTATCATATTATTTTAGTGAGGATTCATAAATAACTACAAATAACTAATGTTAAGGAAATCCGTTTATGTTTTGTTACGAGTTTCTGGATTATTATTTTTTAAAATATATATTGGCCAATATATCGGATTTTTAAATCACCAAATATTTGTATCGATATCGGCCTTAAAAATCCTTTATCGGTCGGGCTCTAATACAGGCCAGTAGATTTAATACCCCTCCTCTGCCTCTTCCAAATGGGCAGCTCTCAAACATTATGTAATTAAACACATCCAAACACATGGACCTGTTTCAGTTCACATGCACATACGCTGCTGATACAAGTGACAATGTCCAGCATGTAGAGCCACACATTCATTTTATAGAAGCAACACATAAAGACGGATTAATACCCAGAAAACACATCATACCACAGTACATTTAAAACATAATTGATTTTTTTTAAATGCTGCGGAAACTTAACCAGCAGAGGACACTAAAGCTGCAAAGATTAATGGATTAGTCCTCAACTATTAAATTAATCGCCAACTATTTTAATAATCAATGAAACGGGTTGAGTCGCTTTTAAAAAAGGAGGACGTGTAAAAATTCCAGCTTGTTAAATTGAATATTTTTCTAGTTTCTTCTCTCCTCTGTGATGGTAAACTGGATATATTTGCGTTGTGGACAAAACAAGACACATTTGGGAAACACTGATCGACATTATTTTTTTTTTTTAACCATTCACAGAAAATAACCGACAGATTAATCGACAATGAAAATAATCGTTATTACAGCCCTACAGCTCAGGACGCAGATGTGAACCTGACCTGTGTGTGTTCAGCGCGGTGCAGAGCTGCAGTTATCAAACCGCAGACATCACCTCCGGAATCGGGCTTTTAATGTGTGTACTGCAGCCTCTCAGCTCCGCGGGACGGACCTCTCTCATTATAACGATGACTTCTAATGAATCCAGGTGAGTAGTGAGGATTGAAAGCAGTGAGGCGTGTGTGTGTGTGTGTGTGTGTGTGTGTGTGTGTGTGTGTGTGTGTGTGTGTGTGTGTGTGTGTGTGTGTGTGTGTGTGTGTGTGTGTGTGTGTGTGTGTGTGTGTGTGTGTGTGTGTGTGTGTGTGTGTGTGTGTGTGTGTGTGTGTGTGTGTGTGTGTGTGTGTGTGCGCGCGTATGTATGTGTGTGTGCGTGTGTGTGTGTGAGCAACAGACCGTCACTTACCAGAAGTGAACCGTGTGTTTCCCGTCCGGCTCGGTGAGTTGAGGACATGCAGTGGACAGGACCGAGCTCAGTGCTGATGGAGTGAAACCATGTAACCAGCAGACGCAGGAAGATAGGCTATGGAACGCCGAAAAACGTGTACGTTCCATAGAAGGCGGGCGGGCGGGCAGGAGTCCCATGCAGCCCGTGCAGCCTCTCCCTGGGCAACGTGTCCGAGAGGGGCGGGGCACAACCCTCTCTCCTCTCTGCGCCGGTCTGGAGCTCCTCACCGCCCCAGACTGACGCACACACACACACGCGCGCGCGGCCTGTCTCTGGAAACTGTCTCTCTTTCTCTCTCACAGGCACACTCATACGGTAAAGCATTGCGGAAAATTTAAATAAAATCAGTTGGAAACAAAAAAAATTACACACGTGTTTACGTCATGACGAAACAATGCACCGCGTCACGCCCACGACCCGTGTTCCTTCAATTAAGCTCTCCCGTTGGATCAGAGTCACACTGCAGCACGTGACGAGCGGAGGGGCTAAATTAATGCTGCATTAAAGAACCTTCTGGAAATGTTCGTCTTTGTACCTGTTTTTCCATGTTTGTGTGTCTAAGTGACTGCTGGGAACAACAATCTTTAAATTTGGTCCAGTATTGAGCGAAAAACGCTGTAACTGGCAGCCATGAACCGGGCTGCAATGTAACCCTACAGGACAAAATGTTCACAGTCAAATTTGTCTGCTAAAAGTTCTGTTTTTGCCGCTGACAGGCTCAGATTATTATTCTAAGTGTCTGACAACATTATGAAAGGATCCCTACAGAGATAGACCTTTTTGTTAAAGAGTAAGATCCTTTTTGTTTAACATTAAACAGCCCAGAAATCACCACCGCCAAACCCACCAGAAACCATTTAAATTAACAGTGATTTTACCAACGTAAAACACACTTCATTAAAGTCGAAAATTAAACTATCAAAAGCCGTCTCGGTTCATCTTTACACTGTTCCAACAATCACCACTCTGGTTTGGTTAAATAATAAACCCTTAATTCACCCATTTATATGTGGAAATATGCTGGCTCTATACACACTAAAAGTAGTGATTATTTAAATGGAGTCTGGTGAGTTTAGCGATGGTGATTTCAGGACTGTTTCTGGTTAAACAAAAATGATCTTATTCTTTAACAAAAAGGTCTATCTCTGTAGGGATCCTTTCCATAATGTTGTCAGACACTTAGAATAATAATCTGAGCCTGTCAGCAGCAAAAACAGAACTTTTAGTGGACAAAATTGATGGTGAACGTTTGTCCTGTAGGGTAACATTGCAGCTCGGTTCATGGCTGCCAGTTACAGCGTTTTTCGCTCAAAACTGGACCAATTTTAAAGACTTTTGTTCACATTAGTCACCTAAACACCAATGCATGGGAAATAGAGTCCAGGTCGAAATATACCATAGTTACCCTTTAATGGACCTTGAGGTGAGATTGTCAGCTGCTGTCAAGAATGAATTTTGAAACTAATCTTGTAATATTATCTTGTCTGTTCTGCAGACCTTTTTTTGTGAGTTTCTTTCCCCATCAGTAGAAATGTATCCGACTTACCATGTGTAATCTGTTTGTTGCTGTAAAGTAAACCTATTGCATTCAAATAGGTCAACTTCTTCAGAGCTTAGAACAGTATCATTCAGTGTCAGTGTCATTTAGCTGTGATATAACTTGAGAATCATGAGGCGGGAGGTTCCCACAGGGCTGCATTGAGTTGTTTATCTCACAGTAACAACAACATAAAGACTTAGAACATTTTGTTAAAGAGTAAAATTATTTTTGTTTAACCACAAACAGCTCAGAAATGGCCATCGCCAAACTCACCAGACTCCATGTAAATAATCACTACTTTTAGCGTGTATAGAGCCAGCATATTTCCACATGTAAATGGGTGAATTAAGGGTTTATTTCAACCAAACCAGAGTGGTGATTGTTGGAAGAGTGGAAAGACGAACTGTGAAGGCTTTTGATATTTTTATTTTGTTTCTGTTGACTTTGAATGAAGTTCAATTAAATTTTATTTATAGTGTCAAATCATAACAGGAATTATCTCAGGACACTTTACAGATAGAGTGTAGGTCTAGACCACGGCTCTTGGTAGGCGGTGTCTGACGATGCCGGTTGGGGGTTTGATGAACAATGGCAATAAAAAGTCACAATTAAGATAATGACTAGAGTAATTGTAATAGTTCATGGTGTTGTAGAGCACAGCAGGGCGTAACAGGGCGTGGCAGGGCGTTGGCTGGACATAGCAAGTCGACACCGGGCATTGCAGGGTCTAATGGGACACAGCAGGTCGTAGGGCAGGACCACGGCAACAGCTGCCACCATGATGTAGGTGCCTTCATGATCCAAGATGATGGTGCTGGGGGGACAAAGAACATACGGACTCCGGGGAAGCTCCCCGGAGCTAGGTTAATAACAAGCATTTCTGGAACATGAATACACACAGATGGAAAGAGAGAGGAGAGAGGAGCTCAGTGTGTCAAAGGAGGTACCCCGGTAGTCTAGAACTATAACCGCATAGGGAGGCTGTGTTGTGGCTACACACCTTCCCCCGCTGGTCTAGGCTAACGCTGCGACACCTTACTGCCTAAGTATGCGTAAGCTTTTTATGGGGAGAAGCAGAGATAGGATGGGGGTGCGCCATGACTGAGGCTACACACCCACCCCTGCCGGTCTAGGTGCACGCTGCAACTCCTCATACCCTAAATATAGTAAGCTTTCTATGAAGAGAAGCAGAGATATGGAGGAGGTGCGTCATGACTGTGGCTACACACCTTCCCCCGCCGGTCCAGGCGAATGCTGCAACTCCTAACTTCCTAACTATAAGCTTTATCGAAGAGGAGAGTTTTAAGTTTACTCTTAAAAGTGGTGACGGTGTCTGCCTCCCGAACCCAGACTGGGAGCTGGTTCCACAGGAGAGGAGCCTGGTAGCTGAAGGCTCTGGCTCCCATTCTACTTTTAGAGACTCTGGGAACCACAAGTAACTCTACATTCTGGGAGCGTAGTGCTCTAGTGGGACAATAAGGTACTATGAACTCTTCAAGATATGATGGTGCTTGACCATTTAGAGCTTTGTAGGTCAGGAGAAGGATTTTAAATTCAATCCTGGATTTTACTGGAAGCCAATGCAGAGAAGCTAATACAGGAGAAATATGATCTCTTTTCTTAGTTCTTGTCAGAATACGCGCTGCAGCATTCTGGATCAGCTGGAGAGTCTTAAGAGTTTTATTTGAGCATCCTGATAATAGGGAATTACAGTAGTCCAGCCTGCAAGTAACGAATGCATGGACTAGTTTTTCAGCATCGTTTTGAGACAGGATGTTCCTAATTTTGGCAATATTACGAAGGTGAAAAAAAGCTGTTCTTGAGGTTTGTTTTAAGTGGGCGTTAAAGGATAAATCCTGATCAAAAATAACTCCTAGATTTCTGACAGTAGTGCTGGAAGCCATGACAATGCCGTCCAGAGTAATTATCTAGTAATATCTTCGGATAATGAAGTTCGGAGGTGTTTAGCGCCCAGCACAATAACCTCAGTTTTGTTTGAGTTCAACTTCAGGAAATTGTTGGTCATCCATGATTTTATATCTTTAATGCACACTTGCAGTTTAGCTAACTGACTGGTTTCGTCTGGCTTGATTGATAAGTATAATTGGGTGTCATCCGCATAACAGTGAAAGTTAATTAAGTGTTTCCTAATAATATTGCCTAGAGGAAGCATATATAAGGAGAATAGAATTGGTCCAAGCACTGAGCCTTGAAGAACCCCATGGCTAACTTTAGCGTACCTGGAGGATTTATCGTTGATATTAACAAATTGAGATTGATCAGAGAAATAGGACTTAAACCAGCTTAGTGCGATTCCTTTAATGCCAACTAAGTGTTCCAGTCTCTGTAGAAGGATTGTATGGTCAATAGTGTCAAATGCAGCACTAAGATCTAATAACACAAGTATGGAGACAAGTCCTTTGTCAGCAGCAGTTAGAAAGTCGTTAGTAATTTTCACCAGTGCCGTCTCTGTGCTATGATGCTTTCTAAATCCTGACTGAAAGTCCTCAAATAGACTATTTCTATGTAAAAAGTCACATAACTGATTAGCGACTACCTTCTCAAGGATCTTGGAGAGAAAGGGAAGGTTCAATATACGTCTATAGTTGTTAAGACCTCAGGATCGAGGCAGGGTTTTTTCAGAAGAGGTTTTATCACAGCTATTTTAAATGACTGCGGTACATAACCTGTTAATAAAGACATATTGATAATATCTACAGTAGTAATGAAGTGTTCACCACGGGTAACGCTTCTTTAAATAGCCTCGTTGGGATGGGGTCTAAGAGACAGGTAGAAGGCTTTGCTGAAGAGACCTTTAGCATTAGTTGTTGAAGGTCTATAGGAAAAAAGGAGTCAAAGTATATGTCAGGTCTTGTCGTTCTTTCTAGTACTCCTGTATCAAAAGGTGAACCGTTAGAAGTTGAGTGCAAAAGGTGATGAATTCCATCCCTAATGGTTATGATTTTATCATTAAAGAAGCTCATGAAGTCGTCACTACTAAGAGCTAGGGGAATAGATGGCTCAGTAGAGCTGTGACTACCTGTCAGCCTGGCTACAGTGCTGAAAAGAAACCTTGGGTTGTTTTTATTTTCTTCTATTAATGATGAGTAAAAGTCTGATCTGGCATTTCTGAGGGCCCTCCTATAGGTTTTTAAACTATCTTGCCAATCTAAACGAGTTTCTTCCAGTTTGGAGGAACGCCATGTAGTTTCAAGTTTTCGTGAGATTTGTTTTAATTTTGGGACATGAGCTGTGTCCCATCTTAATAATACAAACTAATTGTGAACACAAGTGTGTTTTACAATGATAAACTTACTGTTTATTTAAATGTAATCTCGTGGGTTTGGCAATGGCGATTTTGGGGCTGTTTTACGTTACACAAAAATAATTTTAGTGGACGGAAATGGGAAGTGTGCAATTTCCCAATAACTTACATTGCAGCTTGTTTTGCGGTCTTGCTTAATACTGGACCAATTTCAAAAGCTTTTTTCCCATTAGTCTTAGACTTAGACAACATAGGACAAATTTAATAAAGATTTCTGTAGGTCAACAACCCAAAATTCCTGACAGCTTCAGTAAGAGCCTGGTGACATACATTCGATCCCTGGAGTTAACAGTGCTTTGTGTTAAATCCTCTGCCCTCTCTCTGGTGGCCTCCTACCCCTCGCCTATCAGTTGTCCACTACATAGTCTTCTCCTTTTTTCTCGGCAATGACTTGCACTTCTGCTCAGCTTAAGACCAGTGAAACCACGATCGTTCAAGTGTATCATATCCTGTTAGTGATAACATTACACTGGAAGAAAGGAAGAAAGGAAACCTTGAGCCTTTTGCACACATTTTCCAACAATGACCTTCAACATTCAGCCATTCACCGAAGTATAATAAACAATGGACTCATTTAATTTGTCTTTTTTTCAGAGAGGGTTTGGATTTTGGCCTGGGCCACTCATGGGGAACATTCACTGGTAAGTGTGTTTAATCGTTATGATGCACAAGCAGACAACGATCTGTCTACTAGGTGTTGTGTTGAGGGAAAACGTGCACATTTAACGTTTGGAGATTTTTGACTGAGTTCAAGGCTGTTATCCATCTGTTAGTCATAGCCTTTGTGCTGTAGTGGATACTTAGGTGCAGCCGAGTCATCTGATGAGTCAGAAAAAAATATAGTCTGGATCAACGGAAGTACATTTCCAGGAAAATTGCCTGCGCGATGCTATTCTCAAACTTTGTTCGCTTCAGGAAAACAACAACAAACTTTGAGCTACACGCTGAAAAATTGCAATTGAAGAAAATGTGGATGGTGCAACAAGGCAGGCCTGCTTGGTTCTTTCAGGGAATGATTGTAAAGATTAACAAAGAATGTTTACCGCATTTCCTCTCTAACTGGGACGTTTTGGAACCGATTGGTGGGATTGCTGTGGACGAAGTACACGGTGATACACTGGTAGGAGCAAATGAGGTTTAACCATGTATCAGCTAATTTAAATAGTTCACGTGGGGACTCACCCAGTAGAGTGTGCACCCCATGTAGGCTGAGTTCTTTGCAGCAATTCTGGGTTTGAATCCGCCCCGTGGCCCTTTGCTGCATGTCATCTCTCCTCTCTCTCGCCCCTTTCCTGTCTTCAAGCTGTCCTGTCAATTAAAAGCCCAAAAATAATCTTTAAAAAAAATAGCTCACGTTACTGTATTGTGTCAACAGTTAACTTCATGTAATATTATATGAGGCGTTTTCTTTTTCGGGGTGCAAATGTTCCACCAAAACAACTTATTTCCAAAACAACTTATTTCCTATTTTGCAGAGCCACCGTCGCCTGTTGGAGCTTAGCGCCACTCCAACATGATTGTGATTGGTTTAAAGAAATGCAAACAACCCAGAGTGTTTTTTCTTCTATCCCAGAATATATCTGTGTTGTAGCTTCTTGTTTTGTTTTGTCGTTAAGATTGTGGGTCTTTGTTTTGTTGATGTGGAAATTATCGTATATTGAGAAATGCTAGCCTTTGCCCCAATTTTTGTCCCAATGCAAATCAAAAGAAAACGTACACCCAACAGTATATATTAGGCTTTAGTATTGACAATTCATTTATAAAATACATCACTGAGCACTTAGATCATAAAGTTCTAAGAACATAAACATTTCTTGACACATTTTACAGTCCACAGAGCGATCAGACGGTAACATCAACGGGGTGAAAGGTCAACTGGTACCTGATATTTAATGAAAGACCTGATACTGATATATTGGTCTGTCTCTAATCTCAGTGTGTGTGTGTGTGTGTTAGCTGAGGGAGTGAAATCCTCAAAACCACATAATCCTATTCATCTGTAATTAAAAGGGATTTCAGCAGCTGCCCTCCTGCAGCATTTGCGAGATGAAAAGCCAGTGATCGATGCTATGTCAGGTCTAATGATGCACACTAAGTGAAGTTGTGTGGGAGCTTAACCCTGAGGTGCAAACACCCAAAGTGTGTGTGTGATGTGAAGACAATAATGTGAGGGAATATCTGACAGTGGAGGGATTTAAAACACAAGCTGTGTCCCATTTTAATAATACAAACTAATTGTGAACATTTTAGACTGTCCTCACCCGAAAAATATTCCCATAGGTCGTTTATTTAAGCAGCAATTACGACTCATATTTACGCTTAAAGCGGCGCCCTCTAGTGGCTGTAGTAATTATGATGGAAGCAAAGCAGGAAGTAAGGTGACGAAGTATAAGAGTGTCAATGAGGAAGGTTGGGGTGGTGGTGGATGGGTCAAACATAGGACTTTCACCCAGGAGACCAGGGTTTATGTCCCGTTTGAAAATAAAAGTAAACAATCAGTTTTTTAACTAAACAGAGCAAACTGAGCTACTACACGATCAGCGTCACGTTCTTAACCAGAAGTGAGGTAGCGTTATATTGTGCCTTAACAAACTGCGACCGTTATACACAACGTTAGTCTTGCATTGCCAGTCAAAAGAACCAAAGAATAATCTATAATATAAAAGTATGAAACCTTAAAAAAAGTATTTTGTCTTTGTCTGTCCACAGACTCCTTCACATGGCTCAGAATCAGTGTGTGTGTGTGTGTGTGTGTGTGTGTGTGTGTGTGTGTGTGTGTGTGTGTGTGTGTGTGTGTGTGTGTGTGTGTGTGTGTGTGTGTGTGTGTGTGGCCCTTTACATGTGACTCCAGATATATTTCAACACAGTTACGTAACTCTGATCCCTCTCTCTCTCTTCTTAAAAATGTCCTGTTGCATAATTCGGGGGTTGGGCGAATTAGAGACTAAAGTTAACCTAGTGTGTGTGTGTGTGTGTGTGTGTGTGTGTGTGTGTGTGTGTGTGTGTGTGTGTTTGTGTGTGTGTGTGTGTGTGTGTTGATTTGCCTAAAATCCCTTTTAACAGCACAAAATGTAATTCTGAATGAGAAAACGGAGGCAATAGAGCAAGCTGGTTTCATGAAATCTGATTCTCTGTGGCAGTGATTTAAAACTAGTTTGACTTCTTTATAACAATGCAAAAATATAAAATACTACTTTAATAAGTGATAGGCCTACAATAACAAGACTAAGAGCTATTCGTTGCGCTTCAGCGTGCAGTGTGTTCCCGGCGTTATAGGAGCATTTTTCAGGGGAGGACTAGCCTCGCTTTGCCAGACCATCCACACAGAGCAGAGGAGGGTCTGGCGACTCCACCCAGCATTCCAGGATGGGAGAAAAACGTGCTCTGGTTTATTGGCATTTCTTTAAACCAATCACAATCATCATGGGCGGTGCTAAACTCTGCATGGAGCCGCTGCAAAATAGTCGTGCAACAGAAAACTCAGATTGGACAGATAGTCTAGCTAGCTGTCTGGATTTACCCTGCAGAGATCTGAGGAGCAGTTAACCATACTCCTCACAAATCCACCAGAGTTTAAAATTCCAACAAAAGAGAAAGTGGAAGGAAACGGACATCTGCGAAAATACACGCATCCGGCGGTATTTCCTGCGGCACCGGAGCAATCCCATAAGTGGAACGTCAATGATAAAGTCTCGCTTATTACGCTGCCCCTAAGTGGCCAAATTATCAATTGATACATTTAATATTTGCTGCATCAATGAAGGAAGCATTCAGATTTAACTTTTGTAATGTATGTAAGTTGTATGTAACCTGTATAGCTGAATCTATCTCATCCACACTTGTTGCCATTTTAATGGCTATTTTCCATAAATCTTTTTTCTGTCTGTGGCACAGGAAGATGACGTCCCAATTCTTAATCCTGTCTACAAAGCTCTGATTGGCTTAGTAGTTTTTCAAACCATGAAAACAGCCAACTTTGATGCACCAGACATGACTCAAGGGTCTGGCATGCGGGTAAACAACTGTGGTTTCAGGTTAAACAGTAATTACTGACTGTTGACAGATCGATGACAGTCTGATATTACATTACATGTCATTTAGCTGATGCTTTTATCCAAAGCAACTTACAATTGCTATACTGTATATCAGAGGTGGCACGCCTCTGGAGCAACTAGGGGTTAAGTGTCTTGCTCAGGGACATGTTGGTTGATGTGTCACAGTGGGAATTGAACCCAGATCTCCCACACCAAAGGCATGTGTCATATTCACTGCACCATCACCACCATTACAGTTTGCTCCTTTCAAAATAATATCAACTTTTCAGTAAAGGAGAATTATTTTAGGGCAGACACTAAAAAGATATCGGCTGATCATATCTACACATCACGTCAAACCTTCTAGAGATTTATTCCACTTCTGAATCCTAAAAGAATAAAACTAACTCTCGCCATCTGGAGAACAAAGCTCAAGTCGTTTAGGATGTGTGACGATCGCAACATCCATCAACTTTGGACACTCTTGACTTCTCTCGTAGCCATAAATCAAAGCTTTACGACAATTCCAGGAAAATTGTGGATCATACTGTGATAAATGTTTGCTTGCCGCCCTACTGCCGTACTTTATGGTTTTTTTTGTGAGAAGTCTGTTCCACAAAAGACTGCAGAGAGAACCTATCATCATGTTCTGCTATTGAAACAAGTATTGCTACTGCGCTTATGTAATATATTGAACTACTTATAGCTAGCGCAGCCACTCATGCTGCTCTAAATAAAAGACCCTGATGTCAGAACCTGAACAGGAAATATGTTGGATGAGATAAGAGAGAAAAGCACTTTCTGTGGAGCTGAGCCAGAAACATTGTCTCCATCTGTGTTTTGCAGAGTCATAGAGAAATTTGTTTACAACAAGGCTGGACACTCGATAACAATTATGCCTATATACAACACTAAATTTGAATGTAGTAATAAACATTTAAGTCCAGGCATTATACAACATGACCCCATGCAAATTGCACCAGAAACTCTTTTTCATCAGGCTGTTCTCATGAACCATTCGTACATAAGCTCGGAAAAGTAAAGCACTGTAATTCACAAGTCTTCCACCTATTGTTTTGCAGTATACACCACATTGACTGCAGCTGTATATGAACTCTGGTCAGCGTAAGAAGGAGATCTGCGTGGGTGTGTGGGTCATTAAACACAGCGCTTTCAACCCAGGAAATGCATGTTTAAATCCAAACCACAACCTTTTTCCTAAACTTAAAGCACTTTTCCGCTTTGGTCCCCCTACAGGTTGGAAGAAGAATTGTCCATTACCGCTGTCGTAATGTCTCATATCTAATTCGAACTACAGATCCGCTACCTGATCTGGCAAACTTGCATAGTGCGGTTATAGTCGATAGAGGGCTGCAAAGCGAATGCAGAAATACTGTTCACCCAGTTACAAGTTGATGAACCACTGAAATGATTTTGGAAACATTATTTTAAGGAACATTATTTTGGTGCAAGTTTGCCAGATCGGGTAGCAGATCTGTAGTTCGAATGAGACATAAGAATAATGGTAATGGTAGCCTAACGGTAATGGACAATTCCGCTTCCAACCTGTAGGGGGACCGAAGCGGAAAAGTGCTTTAGTGTTGCTTTAACTAGTCGTTTTGGTGGCTAAATCTGACTGCCGTCGCTGAATGACAGTCACCTTTTGTCGGCTAAACTTAACTGCAACTGGATGCTGAAATGGCCGGGATCTCACGGTGCCCTTTACCGGCTCACAGTCACCTTTTCTCGGCTAAATGTGACTGTAAAGGCCGCTTAATTTAACTGTCATTGTGATCGGTGGTCACCTGACCAGCCGGCGGTCGCCTAATTTTGTAGGATATCTTACGAATTGGTTTTCTTACAATCTCATACGGACACGTTTATGACACACGTTGTTGTTTTCAACTGTTGTAGTCTCAAAAATATGTCATTGATAACATATCAAAAGTCCTAAGAAATACATATGGTGGAAAGTATAGAAAAACACTGAAAGCGGCAACAATTTTCCATTGCCGCCCGTGTTAAAAATGTAATAATGAACAACGGGCAGACAATGCAATATATAAGATAAGGGACCCCAAAACCATACTATGAAAAATTATATTCACAACCCCAAGTCAATACAGACCAGATAATGGAGTCACTACTCAAATCCTACATTTATCAAAACTTAGGGAAGAAGAAAAAAAATTATTAGCTTCACTAATTTCAAAAGAAGAAATTTATTCAACTATCTCAAAACTCAAAGCTAATAAATCCCCAGGTGCAGATGGACTCGGTTCAGAGTGGTATAAGAAACTGAAGGAGGTTTTGACACCTATTTTATTAAAAACATTCAACTGGGTCCTGACAAAAGAGGAAACCCCTGCATCATGGAAGGAAGCGATTATATCAGTTATACCTAAGGGAAACTAGGACAAATTAGACTGCGCAAACTACAGACCAATTAGAGTGCTTAATTTGGACTATAAATTATTTACTTCAATTATCACAAAAAGACTTGAGAAAATGTTACCCCGAATAATCAATATGGATCAAACAGGTTTTGTTCTTGCACGTCAGACACATGATAATATTAGAAGATCTCTACAAATTATCAGACATACAAATCAAAATAAAATACAGGCCATGTTGGTTAGTTTACATGCGGAAAAGGCGTTTGATTCGGTCAGATGGAAATTTCTTTTCAACATTATGGAAAAATTCGGCTTCAATCAAGTAATTATTAATACATTAAAAGCCCTTTAGATAAACCATCAGCTAAGCTAAAAATTAACGGAGAACTCACACACATTTTTACTAGAGAGATCAACAAGACAGAGCTATCCCCCACGTCCAATTCTATTTGCAATTTTTATTGAGCCACTGGCACAATGGACTAGACAAAACAACAAGATCACAGGTATCAATATGGCAGCAGGTGAACAAAAGCTGTCCCTGTTCGCAGATGACCTGCTTGTCAGCCTTTCAAACCCAACGGAATCTCTGCCAGCATTGATGTCTATTTTAGATGAGTATGGGTCATACTCAGGATATAAATTAAATAAGAAAAAAACTCAGGTTCTTAGTTTCCATTTTGATCCCCCTCAGTGTCTTCGCTCCAGGTACCATCTAGACTGGGACAAAAACTATAAAATATTTATGAATTATCCTACCTTTAGACATATCAAAACTAGAAGAAATTAACTATGGCCCCCTCAAAAAAGAAATTATAACAGATATCAATAAATAGAACTTGATCCCTTATCTCAATATCAGTTCTTGTGTAGATTCGGTTAAAATTAACATTCTACCAAGACTTTTATATTTATTTCACTCGATACCAGTAGAGAAACCAGAACCATATTTTAGAGATTCTTTCCAGCTTTATATGGGCAGGGAAAGACCAAGAATAAAATATATAACTCTATAACTGCCAAAAGAGAAAGGGGGACTAGCCCTCCCCTGTTTGAGAAATTATTATAGAGCAGCTCAAATTCGGTCATTAGTGGGATGGTGTACTCCAAATTACAGATCGAAATGGAAAGAAATAGAAATAGCAATGGGAAAGGGAATACCAGTTAATAGTTTGATTGGAGATCCTTCATTAACTAATCACCTCTCGGACCCCAACAACCCATGGATAATTGGCTCTTTGACAGCATGGGGTGAAATACTTAAAAAGCATCAATTGAGGTGAGAAACTGAAAGGTTTAAATGGACAGAAAATGGAGTTACAGCATATTGCACACTCTTAGATCAGGGTAAAGTTCTCAGTTTCCAGGACCTAAAAGAAAAATTTGGACTGCAGAACCAGGATCACTTTAGATATTTGCAAATCAGGGATTTTACGAGCAAGCAATTCCCAAGGAAGGTTGCCTCAGGGAGGGATGAAATTCTTAACATTTTTAAAAGAGCCTACAAGAATGTCCCTCTCCAAAGAAAATATCCAAACTATACTCAGCTCTTCGAAACCTTAAAAGTGATCATACTTTGGATATCAAGTAAAGATGAGAAGCAGAGGGAGGCTTTAGAGGAATGGGACAGGACTTGCAGACAGCAGTGGTCAGTGACAAGCTCCCCTTCCTGGAGGGAATTCAGTTGGAAAAACGTGACTCGATTCCTTTGTTCTCCAGCGCAAAAGACCTACTATTCAAATCAGACTGCCTGTTGGAAGTCCTGTGGGAATACTTCAGCAAATAATTTTCATATTTTTTGGAGCTGCCCCTCCGTGGCTCCATTTTGGAGAGAGGCTCTTGGGCTTCTGGAGGCTGTTTTTAAAAGGAAAATGTTTTTAAATATCATGTACTTGTGTGATCTGGATGGGTTTGAATATGCAAAGCGAGACAAATACCTTTTGAGGGTGTTGTTAGTGGGGTGTAAAAAGGCTGTGACCAGAAAGTGGCTTAAGAAAGACAAACCAACAATAAATGAGTGGATTGATATCATTTATAATATATATGTTATGGAGAGAATTACATTCAAACTACGGAACCAAACTGACATTTTTGAAGAGAACTGGTCAAAACAACTTAGCTATGTGTCAACTGTAAGACCTGACTTCATATAGATCGCAAAAATAAGGTCGAATCTTCTTAATAATAAATGTTTTTCCCCTATTTTCGAGCAGCATCTTTATAAATGTATGTATGAGGTGCTTATGTTAACTGCTGTTTTACTTAATGCACAAATCCTCCCTTCGTCATGTCTTGAATCCTTTATCAAGAAACATTTTTTTCCCTATTTTCAAACAGCATCTGTATATTTTTATATATGATGTGCTTATGTTAACTGCTGTTTTATTTAATGCTCAAATCCTCCTCTTGTCATGTCATGTTATGTTGTATGCTTCGTGCCCAGATGGCACATAAAAGAAAACTAATAAAAAGTAAATACACACACACATATATATATATATATATATATATATATATATATATATATATATATATATATATATATATATATATATATATATATATATATAATTGATTAATGCATGATATAGAAGAGACTTTATTTGTCAGATTTTCTGTTGCAAGTTGTAGGAAATTCACCCCTTTTTTTCTCACAAAATGCTTCCCAAACATTTTTCTGATTGAATTCAGTTTTTACATCAATTCATTAACCCTTATGACAAAAAAAAAAAAAAAAAAAAAAATATATATATATATATATATATATATATATATATATATATATATATATATATATATATATATATATATATATATATATTTAAAATTTAGATTGTGTAGAGTTTAGCATTGATTAAAATACTTTTCTAGCCAAAAGTAAGACATGACAGTAATGTTACATAATTTGCCAGCACTAAATATATGTACCTTGTGTTTAGGGTGTATAGAGAAATTAAAACACACCTGGGAGAAAACATGATTTTAGTCTTTTTTTTAGAACAGAACAAGGGCCAGTGGTGCACTGCAGCCTCTTGTGACTGAAATGAGCGTTACAACAACAAAGAAAATGATTCGGACAAAAAAGAAATTCACCTGATAAACCCTCTTTTTGTTTGACAGATGGAAAAAATATATATTCAGGAAGTTAAGGAAGATATTCCTTGCAAAACAACTTTTATCCCTGGGGGAGAGAAAACTATTTAGATCCCCAGAATTGAGTTTTTCTCACTCTGCTCTCAGGGCTTCCGTAGTTGGAAAAGGTCTGTGTTGTTGTTGTTGGTTTTTTTAAATCCCAGAACCTTTGCTCCAGTTTATTTGGCATGTTTGTTCTGCTGGATGATCGTTCCAGCTCAGATTAAATATGAAGTGTCCTTGAGTGCTATTTTCGTCCTCTTTTCACCACAGTAACAAATGGACAGAAGAGGAGGTGGAGCAGCTCTCTGCTGCTACAGCGTCACGGTTTCTATTTTTCTCCAATACACGCGCATAAGTTCCTGCATAAATGTCAGAGATGTGGAAATACAAAGTTTAATGACCACACAGTATGTGTTGCTGCTTGGCTAGGATTTTTAGACGTTGTGTGTTTTCTATCTTTTAAGCAGAAAAGACTGCTCTGACTCAGACATACATTCCTTTCATGGTATCATAACTGCATTTGTTTTAGTGCAGTGAAGACGCTGTTTCATTCTTCTTCTGTCTTTTTCTTATTGTCAACAATTTCCATTAAAGCTTTAGTGCGTAACTTTTAGATATTAATGAACGTCCATTACATTCAAGCCATTGTCAAATGAGTTGCTACAAAGCTAATTCAGAGTATTAGCTCCACACAACTCTCTCTGGATTTCTCAGTATGACTATGTTCAGAAGATTGTGGCGTCCGGTGACTTTCCGGCGCAGAAACTCAAGTGAAGATAATGACCTCTTCTGAAGAGTCCATCATGTTTTTTTGAATCCTCCGTGTCCTCCTTGGCTACTACCAACTGTGTGGAGGAGGGGTGGGGGTGGGTGATCACAGAAGGCTTGTATCATGTGGACGCACCGACAGTTTTGTTGTCGTTACTTAGAATTCCTCATGGGGGAGACAGAAACTACGCACTATAGCTTTAACGCTGAGTGTAAAAAAACCAACAAGTCCTCCAAACCATTTGACAATATGGGTTGTTTGTGAACGTCGGTCGTGGTAAAGGTCGCATTTTTAAACACATCTTTAACGTTGTGAAATGGTTGCAGTTTGGTTATGTTAAAACTACTTAGTTAAGTTTAGTTAAGAAAAAGATCGTGGTTTGGGTTAAAATCAGACCTTGCTTCACTTCCGGTTACGGTCATTGAAGTCATTGAAGTGAACATTCTTGTTAAAGCGTAACTCTCGCCAAAATGCAACCTAGGGTGTTTTGATGCGATCATAGTAGTGCCCCTATTACTCCCATTCTGAAGGCCATTTGACCGAAAAACGAAAATACAGTCAATCTTAACAGAGGTGCTTCCGTCCTAATTATGCTTTTAAACGAAAGTTTGACTCTTGTTCATTCACAAAAACACCCTAGGTTGCATTTTGTTATTCTTTAATTTACACACAATGTCCATAATTTTTTTAGAGTTTTGTATAAAATAACAACATTTTTGAGTAGTTTTCTGTTTTTATTTGCTGCAAAATTAGGAATTGTTTTTATAGTGACAATTACATAGATTTCCTGCGACGTAAATAGGCTTCCATATTTGTGTTTTTGTACACTTTAGTTTTTGGTTGTTTAATCTTTAACAACACATTATATTTTATAAGCTGATCCAATGTTTTCTAACTAGTAACTGCAGCTGAAAGATAAGTGTAGTGGAGTAGAAGTATAAACAAGCATACAAGTACAATAAGTACATTTTTGAAAGAGGACACATGTCAGTGTTTCTCAAATGGGGGTATGGGTACCCCTTGGGGTACTTTGGAGTACTGCAGGGGTTACATAAGATTTTTTTTTTAAATGTTTATTTTTATATTACTATTTTTTGGGGCATTTTAGGCCTTCATGATACAGGACAGCTGAAGACGTGAAAGGGGAGGGGATGAGGGGTAATGACATACATTTGACATTTCACGTACATGCATGAATTTGGTGATTCTAAACATTTAAGGTAGCATTTAAATGTTTTTCAGTTACAGTATTGTTGTTCAGTAAATCAGACACTGATATGTGTACACCAGTGGTGTAGTCTAATGTATTTTAGCAGGTATACTGTACTATATAAATATATGGACCAGAATAGACATATGGGGTCTGAGTGTTCACCCCCAGGGAAATTTTGAGCGCCAAAGACTTCATTTCCTGCATTCTGATACACTTTAATGCACTAATTTACGGTGGAAATCTCTTAATTTAGCCTATGCGAAGGAAAACACAGAATGACAATTCAAAATATATCAAAAATATAATGGAAAGTATGTTGTTACATGTCATTGCACATTTTTAAGTGGGTATATGGAAATCCTGGAGCTTTCTTAGTGGGTATACTGCGTATACCTGCGTATCACGTAGACTACACCACTGGTATACACATTATATACTTTGTACATGCAGTAGCCTGACAAAGGTTACATTAGGCCTCTGCTGTCTGTTCATCTACAAATCCCAGAGTACTCAACAAAACTCCAGGACAGAAACCTTTCGACTCGCCTTATTTGACCCAAGACGTGCAGCCAGTTGCACCATAGGTTTGAGCTGCTGAAGTATGCAGCTCACGTGGCCGATGCAGACACACTCAGTATAACATGAGGTTTCATTCACAGCTTTGGCAGGTGTCCAGCTCGTCCTCAGGAAACCCTGCATCCTGCTGTTGACATAAGGCCATTTATTGGCCTTCTGGGTCGAGCTGACATTGTGGGTTTTGCAGACGCAGATATAATGGAACAAACAGACTTGATCCAGAGCTCTATCAAAACAGAGATGGCTGTTTTTTTCGGCCATTCTTGTCATTTGTTTTGATTGGTGTGTGTATGTGTCAACTAAATTCTCACATTATTTAACACGAGGGACGTGTTGAACCAATCCTAACACCACAAACGTCCAGTGTTACTTTACAAGCAGCTGTTTGTACGTCAATCTTTATCAGCTGGTAAAAATTGGACCAACATGTTGTTTCATTTGTTGCTGTTTTCGACTCTCGACTGATAAGGAAAAAAACGACGTAACAGACGATGACCACGCCGACGACAGTGGTGGATGGGATGGCGATGAAGATAACGTTACACACCTGTGCCTGTATTTGCAAGAAATGTTTTCAGTAAGTCCTAACAAAAAAAAAATTCTCTCTGTTTGATGTCAGCTCTCTGTTTGGTTCTTTAACTTGAGGGGATTGTACATGGAAAGTCTTGAAAAGACTTGGAATTTGATGTTTAACCCTTGTGTTGTCCTCGGGTCAAATTTGACCCATTTTCACAGTTTTTTATATCAGAAATATGTGTTTCTTACAACTAAATTGCCCAAAATATAACTTGGATGCATGCATGTTGTATGGAAGCCATACAACGTTCTTTACAAAGTGAAAAAGCCCATTCATTGTATGACTGCTTCAGGTTCACAGGAGCTGACAGCAGGTTGTGATAACATCGCCATCCAGAGGAACATGGCAGTATTACAGCCTGTATTGTCTGCCCTTCAAATATAGAGTGAAGTTATTTTAGATAGAAAACCATGACAAACTACTAAATACACGATACATGATGTCAGGTTGACATTAAGCGAATATATTTCAGTTTCTCTTTGGCTAAGAGTGCAACTATAACAGCATATATTAGTCATGTGGTCAAACAATGAGTAAAATTGGAAAGAACAAGTTTAACCCCATAATTTTGAAGGGGGAATTGAAAAGGAAATTTCAATGGTGACCCTTTAATATTCCAGAGTGTATGAGAGAAGCCACTCTTTCTTTTACATTCTCAACCCTTTTGTACAGCTGCACAGCTTTTCTGCTGAGTTTTCCACAGGTTTACAAACGATGACAGACAACCACAGACTCTGAAATTCATCACCAAACATCATCTTACAAACCTTTTTGACTCTAATCTTAGCCCACACACGTGCTCAGTTGTCTCTGTACATCTGCAGCATGTATCAGGCCACAGGAAGCTCAGTTATGTAACTTAAATCCCCCTACAGTCTTTCAAGGAATCATTCCTTCAGCTATTCCTGGAAATGTTTCTGGTGCCAGTGCAGCGAGCGCAGACAGTGTGTTGGAAAAGAGAGATAGTGATAGCAAAGCATGGTCAACAAACAGGGACTGAAAAGCTTGTATTTCATGGGAATGTATTCAGTTGCAATAAATGGTTTTGAGACTGTCCTCCCCCACAATATGCTCCCATAGATTGATTGTTCAAACAGCAATTATGTTTCTAGTGGCGGCACCAAGTAGTGGCCGTAGTAATTATGACGGGAGCAAAGCAGGAAGTAAGGTGACAAAGTATAATGGCAGATTTCCACCAAATGCGGAACGGCTGCGGATCGGCTCCGCTGCATGTCGGCTCCGTGCTCCGCCGTCCTTCAATACCCACCAGGTCTGTATTTGTTGCGGAATGGCTGTGGCCATGACTGACAGCTGAAGTCACTAGGACCCACGAGATCTCGCGAATTCACATTGATCTATATATATATATGTTTCTATAAACAGAACCACAAAACCAACAACAGTTTGTTTCCATTCCGACTTCAGGCCTGTCTTCGCCCATTATGACGTTTTAAAGGTGTAGTGCAGGGAAATATGATCCGCTGTGAGCATGGTGTATTTTGAAAATTAACCGGATGTTTTATTTTGCTTCTGTGCTCGACTTCCTGTCTCGCACTATCTGCCCTGTGCTGAATTGCTGCGGAGCTCTCTGGCGTCCGGCAAAAATAGAAGCTCTGCGTATCTTCTCCAGAGGGGTGCGGCCCGCCGGAGCTAGGACAGAGTTGGAACGCAGCCGTTCTGCAGTCAGTGAAAATACACACATTGACCGGAGTGGATCCGCAGACGTTCCGCAGTTGGTGGAAATTGGGGGTGAGAGAAACAAACACAGGACGTTCACCCAGGAGACCAGGGTTCATGTCCCGTTTAAAAATAAAAATAAATGCCCAGTTTTTTTAAAACTTTACAATACAAACAGAATAAAGGGAGTCATGTATGTTCAGCGTCACATGTGTAACTGAAGTGAAGTAACGTCTGTTTTAACCCATACCACAATCTTTTCCTAAACTTAACTAAGTAGTTTTGGTGCCTAAACCTAACCAAACTGCGAGTGTTTCATAATGTTAATGGCGTGTTTAAAGCCGCAACCGTTAAGTTCACTAGTTTAGATATGAGGACGGAAAACGCTCCTGTGGGTGATATTAGAGGGTAGGAATAAACTACCTATTTTGTCGTATTGTTTGGAGGACTTGTTGATGGTTTTATATACACTGTATGAATATATATGAAGGATGTCATGCTCTCTCCTTTTGATTGAAAACAATAATTCTTGGTTTTAATTTAGCTTCTTTTTTCTTTCTTTTGTTCTGCTTTGAAATGATTAAAAAGGTCATTGAGGCCCCACTGACCCAATTTCACTGTCAGCTTACACAACACACACACACACACACACACGCACACACACACACACACACGCACACACACCTGCATGCACGCACTTAAACATGCTTACGCACACACAGACTGTCCAATAGGAAGCTCTAAATTCCCATGATGTTTCCACACAGTGACACAGCAGAAACAATGATGCACGTTCACATGTGCAGACATGTTAGAGGCTGCTTCTGTACATCGTGAGCACACACACACACACACACACACACACACACACACACACACACACACACACACACACACACACACACACACACACACACACACACACATATTCATATACAACACAACATCCCGTACCACCACATTTATTAAGAGTTGTGTACAGAACATGTGTAGCTTCTGTGTGGATTTTACAGGTTTTCTTTTATTTCAAGCTCAGTGAAGCGTGTTTGTCTGCAGCTGCATCAACATTCATTGAATAAATATTGTATAAATATAATTTCTACTGTTCTTCTCCTACATGCAAACAAATAATAAAGTGTGGAGAAGAATGAGTGTCCAAGTGGGACCTGAAAAGACAAAGGCACACATTAGTTTAGTTTGTTCACATTCTGTTTGGTTTATTTGCATGAAAGCTTTCTTATTCTTTAATAAATTATTCAATGTTTCATATTGTAAGAGGACAAACAGCCTGGAAACAATTGTCACTAGAGAATGTTCTCTTAAAAGATTGACATTATTCTATATTTTTCTTCTTGTCAATGAATCCCAGTAAAAGACTAAAACCAACAGTGAATGTACCAACACGTGTAGTATTTTACCTGCCCAGGGACTACAGGCGGATAGTGACGATTGTGCTACTACCTGGCACAATGCATCTCTCTTTGTTTTTATACAA
The DNA here is from genome assembly GCA_023566125.1 of Zingel zingel. Classification (NCBI taxonomy): domain Eukaryota; kingdom Metazoa; phylum Chordata; class Actinopteri; order Perciformes; family Percidae; genus Zingel; species Zingel zingel. Next base: position 4,103,170 of record CM042315.1, read on the forward strand.
GGTAAATGTTTGATTGTTACATTGTACAATTAAGTTAAATCACATTATATTTTACTGAAAGATCTGAATACTTCTTCCGTCTCTTAGACAAACATATTGTACTTTTTACTCCACTACATTTGTCTGACAGCTTTAGTTACTTTAAGATGACAATTTTTCATCCCCTTGTGTCCAGTAAAAAGAATGTATCTCCAGATGTGTTGATGTTGAATGTTTGTTATATTCCTGCAGAAATTATTGTGAATGCTGAAAAGCTAAATTGCTAAAGCTAAACTGGATTGCTGGCATGATTGCGTAAGAAGAAGGTAAAGTAGTGAGAATAGTTGGAAAAGTGGGAACGGTTTTAATTAGTATGAATTTCATTGAAATGTTGAATAAGAGCCAGTAATGTATTAAACAAAAGTGGAATACATTAAGTTTTTTTCATAAAAGTCATTATATAGTTCGTCAAAATGTGATAAAAAAGTCATAGTATGTATGTTGAATAAAAGACATAGTACAGTATTTCGAAAAACAAGCCATTAAAAAGTCATAGTATAGTATGTCGAAAAAAGTGATAAAAAGTCATAGTATAGTATGTTGAAATAAGTCATAGTATGGTACGTTGAAAAAAGGGATAAAAAGTCATAGTATAGTACGTCGAAAAAAGTCATTGAAAAAGTCATAGTATAATATGACGAAAAAAGTGATAAAAAGTCATGGTATAGTACGTCAAAAATTTCATAGTATAGTACGTTGAAAAAAGTGATAAAAAAGTCATAGTATAGTACGTTGAAAAAAGTGATACAAAAGTCATAGTATAGAATGTCGAGAAAAATTATAAAACAGTCATAGTATACTATGTCGAAAAAAACGTCATGAAAAGCACCAGCACGGATTGGGAATCCGGGCCTGGGTCAGAGTCTGCAGTGTCTACTTGCTGGTGGCAAGTGATAATAACCACTGAGCCACTGTGCCATCTAACAAATTATGTCAGAAAATAAAAAGTCAGAAATGGAAGTAAAAGTATGTAATGTCGAAAAAAGTCGTAGTACAGAATGTAAAAAAAAATCATAGTATAGTATATCGAAAAAGTCAAAGTATATTATGTTGGAAAAAGTGATAAAAAAGCCATAGTATAATATATCTATCTGAGATCAACTGTAAGAGCCCTTGTAAACTTCTCATTGAAGAAGCCCGAAAAAAAAAAAAAATATTACGTGGATAAACTAAAGAAATGTGGGCATATCAGCTATTTTAAAAACTGGTACTCTGTGCTTTCGTCCAGAAATGTTGAGGATGTTGAAGAAGAGCTGTCAACGTGGAATGCTTTGTGGCTCATCATTTGGAGGCTCACTGAGCCTAAAATGTCCTAAAGTCCTATTGCTTAAATGAGGCTAAAAGTATATCTACTTTTTGATGTATAAATGGTGTATGAGAAGTAAGAATTGTGGCCGTGAGAGCAAGTTAAAGAGAAAGTTTTAGGACGCTGTTCTCTCTCCTCTGCACTGTAGCTGTGACATCATCCACACTGAGCAGCCCTTAAAAACGCAGAAAAAGCCTAAAAAGTACTAAACGTAGACATGGATAACAATAAAACTGTAAAAGATATCATGAAGCTGAGTCAATTTGTAATAGCTGAAGGTTGGGTGAATAGTTTAAAGTTTGAATGTCGTCAGTAGGTGAAAGTATGTGGGAGGAGTAGCATTTAGAAGTGGAAGAAGCCTGAAGAGGATTTAAAAATGCTCCATTGACTTTCAGTGCAACAAGAAAAAAGCTTAATATTTTAAAAACTATAAATCATGGAGAAAAGTTGAATACAAGCACAAATGTCCTTAAAGAGCTGGACATTGTGATATTTGAATGCTTTTTGTAGCTGAAAGTATGGAGAAGTAAAAGGCGACCGAAAATCATACGGAAGAATCACTGCTGAATCAGCATTCAAACAATAGAGTTTTTAAAAAGCCTCTTAGATCAGCTGAAAAATGCATCGGCACAAAGCTGTTGGAACTTTTACTTAAGTAAAGGATCTGAATACGTCTTCCACTGTTGCATTTAACTAAAAGGGCCATGGCTTACTGTATGTTTGATGGCTGAAATGTGGTGAAATATCCTTTAACAGTGAAAAGTTTGCTGTGTAAGGAGAAATAAGTGTGACGTGTGCACATACCTGACTGTTTCCCTCCACTCTTCGGTGCTGAAGTGACCGACTCTAAAGAAACAAACAAAACATCCTGTTACCACACAGTATCCCAGCTCACATCTATGAAAGCAAGGACCCTCTGTGTGTGTGTGTGTGTGTGTGTGTGTGTGTGTGTGTGTGTGTCAGTTGTCTTTTAAATATCTCCAGAACCGATCGTTAAATATTAATAAATATGAGTGAATCTAAGCGACCACACAATAAAGGTTGAGGGATAAAAAACAAATAGTTACCTCACTTCTTAATAAAAGCCAAGCTGAAATTCACTCGCTTTTTTCAGATATTCACTCACATTCAACTAAGGAAAAGAATGATTTCCAGTTGCCTTTTTGTCGTTTTTTCTCTTTGGTATAGGCTTCTTTCCTCTCCTGCACTGAAATTGCTTCTTTAAAAAAAAAAAAAAAAAAAACTATTGCATGTACTTTATATCTTTGTGCAACTAAACTAAACCAAACTAAACTAAACTAAACTAAACTAAACCAAACTAAACTAAACTAAACTAAACTAAACTACCGGCACTAGATATCAAACACAAGCCAGACTCTATATCGTATTAAGTTGCTTTGAACTGTAAATTTGTATATTTTGTCTGTAAAATCTGAATCTGCAGTGTGACCAGTAACATTTCTCTTTCAGGTAAATGTAGTAGTACAATGTGTTACTCTGAAGTAGAAGTACACAGTGAGTCAGTAGGCTATACAGTTGAGTTGCATATTAAGTGCTTTGGCGTCCTTCTGTAAGTTATTTCGGAAAGCAATGGTTCTGGAGAAAGCTACAAGCACACAGGCCAAGCAATCGGCTGTTTCCAAACAGGCCCGTTTCAAATGGGCACTAAACTAATGCTCTTTAACGTGTATGGAAGAAGGAGTGGGAGGGGGAAAAGAAGGGGTGGCATTATTACAGCAATCAGAAAAGTGTGATAAAGGGCCATTGGTATTTGGGGAAGGAAAGAAGAGATACAGTCATGATGACTAGGCTGGGGCATTGTGGATTGGCATGGGACTTGGAAAAAAATAGGAAAGCATGAAGATGGGCTTTGTGAAATATGCAAATAACGACAGAGGGTGAAACATCTACTAATGAAATGCACTGGTTTCGCAGAAGAATGGGAAAGACTGTATGCGGAAGTGAAAAAACGGATTATTCCTACGGAAATAAGATACTAAATGGGAAAATGTTTTTTCCTTGTGGGAGGCAGCAAAGTGCCATAAATGTATCCAGCTGGCCGGAAATTAAATGAAGAAGAAGAAGAAGAAGAAGAAGAAGAAGAAGAAGAAGTGCTCTGACACAAACGTCAGACTCACCTGACATCCTGGCCAGCTCCACGCTGTAGTCATAGAACTCATGTCGTTTGCTCACAGAACAAACATGAGCCCCAAAATCCTCCATACTGACGTGTTGGATGGTGAGTACGATGCTGCCGGGGCTGTAGGTGATGGTGTAGCCTTCGGTGCAGTTCTGGTAAGCTTTGTGTTTGATGTAGTGACACAGCAGCTCGTTGTGTGGACTCCTCCACTGCACGGACAGCTGAGAGATGTGTGCGTGGTCCTCATAGTGGTACGAACAGGGCAAAGTGACCCGCTGACCCTGCTGACAGAGCACTTTCACAACGCTGCCTGGAGACAGAGGAGCATCAAAGATAGAGTCGCTGTCACAAAACCAGACAAAAAAATATCTCTAACTCATAGCTCATAGTTTCTATTTTACACAGACGTGGTAGAAGTGTTCAGATCCTTTATTTAAGTAAAAGTACTTATACCACTCTTTGAAAATACTCCACTACAAGTAAGTCTTGCATGCAAAACCTTACTTAAGTAAATGTCTTAACAGCTAAATACCTAAGTACCTAAAGCTGAAATACTCACTGAAATACTTTTCATGAGGTTGTTTGTACAAGCAGCAATTACGACTTATATTTATGTTTCTAGTGGTGTCGCCCACTAGTGGCTGCATTAGTTATTACACAGAGGGTACGTCTGCTGTTGCCAGGGGGTACATAGAAAGATTGTGGAGAAGCTTAACTAATTAAAAAAATGAAATTATGATTTGATTAAAAGGATACATCAACTGTAACACCGGAACACTACATGTTGCAGTTATCTAAAAGTTTGCGAAAACTAGTTACAGTAGCAAGTTTAAACAGGTATAGCTAGCTAAAATAATGAATAAATTGTAGAAATCAATAGCTAAAAGTACCGCCTAAACTGCCAAAGTTTTAGTAAGCTTAAAGCAATGATTAAACGGTTGAAATAGTTAGCATAAAGCAATGATTAAACGGTTGAAATAGTTAGCTTAAAGTAATGATTAAACGGTTGAAATAGTTAGCATAAAGTAATGATTAAACGGTTGAAATAGTTAGCATAAAGTAATGATTAAACGGTTGAAATAGTTAGCTTAAAGTAATGATTAAACGGTTGAAATAGTTAGCATAAAGTAATGATTATACGGTTGAAATAGTTAGCTAAAAGTAATGATTAAACGGTTGAAATAGTTAGCTTAAAGTAATGATTATACGGTTGAAATAGTTAGCTAAAAGTAATGATTAAACGGTTAAAAAGTTAGCTTAAAGTAATGATTAAACGGTTGAAATAGTTAGCTAAAAGTATTGCATTGGTGGCTGAAATGGTTAGCTAAAAGTAATGATTAAACACTTCAAATGATGTGACTGGGTAGCTCAGTTGGTTGAGTTTGCGCACATATGCAGAGGCTCAGTCCTCGACCCAGTGGCCGCGAGTTTGGCTCCGACCTGTGGTCCTTTGCTACATGTCATTTCCCCTTTCACGTCTAAGCTGTCCTACCCAATAAAGGCCTGAAATGGCAAAAAAACCTTTTCAAATTATTCGCTTAAAGTAATGGATAAACGGTTGAAACTACAGTAATACAATTGCTGACCAAATATTGACAGTTCAACAATCACAAAATACATTTAATTAATGACGGGTGTGTGAGTTCATCTGCCAGGGCTGTGGGGGTACCTCAGACCTAAAAGGTTGGGAATCACTGCTTTAGTATCAGATATGTGAATACTCTAATCAATAAGATCATCATGTGATACATTTATCTAAACAAATAGACACTTTCAACTTGCTGAATTACATCCGATTTTTTGTGTCATAAAACGTACCTTCTCCAACCAAATGTGACAGGACCAGTCCGAGGTACAGTGCAGCCGTCCCAGTCTGTTCGAGAGGTGTTCTCCACATTTGGTGATGGATTCACTCCACACGTTCAAATACTTGAATGTGTGAATATAATTAAGGAATATCAAGGATCTGCAGCACAAAGTTCAGAAACGTTGCCTGCCTCGTATCACTTTTGATTTCACATTTATATCATTTTACAAGCCGCAACATCATGGTGATGCACTGAATCTATGGTTACCAGGCACCACAAGACTCCTTGATATGTGATCCTGTGTTTTGGTTTTTTGTTTGAGGAGTCAGCAGTATTTGTGCGATGGGGGAAATCCTAACGGACGTTCCAAAAGAATTTATCATCAAGTTAATCATGTTTTACGGAAAGAGTTAACAAAAACAGCCCATACTGTATAAACACCCAAAGATGGCTGAGTCATTCACAATTATCAAATGATAAGGTAAAAGTTCTTAGGGTCAGAGGTGGAAAGTAACTAATGACAATTACTCAGGTAACTGTAATTGAGTAGTCTTTTGTGAACTTTTACTTTTTAAAGTAGTTTTTTAAATCTGCAATTTTACTTTTACTTACAGCAAGTATGTTTTGTTTGAAGTATTGTACTTTGCTACATTTTAAAGTGACTATATGTAACTTTTTAATGTTTCTGAAGTAAAAGGAAGCAGGAGATGTCTTTATATAGGCCTAATTGTATTTTAATGTAATTCTAATCTTAGAAGTTATCTGTTGTAGTATTGGCAGGACCATCACAGAAAAGAAGGAAATTAAACGAAGAACTAAAAGCTAAAAGGGAAAGTGAAAGACAACGGCGATAACGTGAGTCAACTTCGGTCAGGCTTTCAACAGATGGAAACAATTACGAGATTGTAAATAATTCAAAAACGACCCAGAATTGTCCCTCAGGTATATAATATGTATATTTCATTCATAAAATAACTTTACAATGCACGATGTGGTTGTACGTCAGTAGCAAATGTATAATTACGCCCCCCTTCCATTTAGCGTGAAGGTTTCCCCTTTACTCAGTGTTTGTGTTGGCCTACTATTTTTACAGTGGGCAATACAGCACCGTATAGAAAATACCTTTATGACAGGTGTGGCAAAAACACTACTGCTTTTGTCCAAAGCTTACATATAACCACGTAAAAGTGCATCAAAGTAATTGTACTTATACTTAAGTAGAATACTTTTGTACTCTCTCCACCTCTGCTTAGGGTTGACTAAACAGGCATTATGAGGTCGGTTTGGACCCTCATGGGGCAAAAATAACATTTGTGTTTGTGTATGAAGGATGAATAAAATGTCACACCACTAAAATCACAGAAATTAGTTTAATATCAATCAGTGCCATTTATAGAAATCAACTGAAAACACAATTAACAGTAAAATGACAGTTTAGCCAAACTTCCATTTCATTTAACTACTGACAACATCAACATGATCACACTGTACACTGGCACAGCCCCACTGAGGCATATTTACATATGAACACATTCAATCTCATGTTGTGAAGTTGCATTAATTTACAGGTGCTCCACGATAAACTTAAATATGGAAAACTCCTCATTGTAATACTTTACACTGAACCCTGTATGAGCGTACTGACTATTGTAAACAAACATTTTTTTTTTTTTAAATGTGAAGAGACTCTTACGTCACCTTTAATGATTTATGACTTGTGTTGTTGACAATGAGCCTCATGCAAGAACCTTTTATACGAAGACTGAATTTGTTGCATTCAGAAATGTATGAATGAAATTCACGAGTCCTGTCGTACGAGCCGTGCACAGATAGTTTGCAGTGGTGGAAGTGGTGGCGAAGCTTTAAAACTGCGATGACAATAACATGATAGCTTATAAATATCTCTGGTTGTTGTTTCTGTTCCACGGCATTTTGTATGTCATGTTTGGGGTGTGGGATGAAGAGAGGGATAATTTTAGTAATTTTAAAATTATTAAATTTATCTTCAGTGTGTATTGGCCAATCAGATTTGTCTTGACGCGATTGCGAATCAGCCTACGCATAGCATGCACGCTCACTCACATCCACACACAACGACGAATGAGTTTCTACTATCTGTCAGCGCTACTAAGCAATGTCTCAAAAGTGAGTTTTTTAAAAGAAGACAGAGGTAGAGTGGTCTGCAGAATACAGAGCCCCCCCCCCATTATTTTGGGGAATTTGTAGGCCTTTATTGACAGGACAGCTGAAGAAATGAAAGGGGAGATGACATGCAGCAAAGGGCTGCAGATCGGAGTCAAACCCAGGCCCACTGCGTCAAGGATTAAACCTCTATATGTGGGAGCCCGCTCTACCAACTGAGCTATCCGGGCACCCCAAAGCACCCAATATTGGCAGCGGTATTACTATTTTATACTACTGTTCTGTTTGCGTCTGCTGATTTCTGAAAGCAGAAGACTTGAAGATGCACTGTGTGAAATTCTTCTTTTTGGTCCTGTATGACATTTTCGTGAATGAACAAGCAGGCCTTTTAAAGCCAATCAGGGGCGTCGATTATTGTACTCCTGACCAGGAGACTTTCATCACGTTCAAACCAGCGATTGACAACACATTTGTGCAGTTAAGCAAACATCACGGTAAAAAGAGAAGGTTTATGATTAGAATACAAAAAATGTTCTTGCATGAGGCCCTGTTAAGCCTCTCATGTCCACTGTTGATTCACATTTCAGTTGTAATCCTGACAGCTTTGACTGTTCTGAGGCTCACTGCGGGATAACATGTGCTTGTTGTACCTGAACTGTGTTGTGCAGACCCTCCAAGATCCTCAAAATCAATCATCATGGCCACATCGATGTTATAATCGGGCAATAGATCGTGTGTGTTTCCAGCTTTGGGACCAGTTTCCAGGGCACAGATTGGTCCTGGACTGAAGTGGCCATCTATAAATCAGTCTGCCCTCAGTGTTTAGCTTGAAGAACTTGACATAGCACCAGTGTCAATCCTTTTACTTTTGAGAAAAACAGAGCAGACAGCGCAGAACCTCATCCTCAGGTGGCAGATTACTTCCTGTGTGTGTGTCTATAGCAGTACCTCAAACGCCCCACTGCTGCTGCGAAGTACAAAATGATGTCACAAAACCAATGAGACACGTAAACTATCACTGTACAAAATACATTCCATATTTTACAGTTTTTCTTTTCCTTCTGCTTGTGCCTTTCTGACGGCTGGTGATGATGCGTGCGGACGCAGCGGTTATTGGATGCCTCTGAACAAACACATGGCAAACACCATGGCGAAGAGCTGCAGAGAGACACGAGACACAGATCAGAAAGGGTTAAAAAAAAAACATCATCCGTACAGATATGTTTCTGTAACATTCACCTGTAGTGTCTTCAAAATGTCTGAATTTTACAATCCATATCTTTAATGGTTTTGTGGTTACACTTTACTTGAAGGTATCTACATAAGAGTGACATGACATTGTCATGAACGTGTCATAAACATTATAAACAAGTCATAAACGTTTATGACATAGCGCTTCTTTCAGTAAGTGTCATTCAGTTTTTGTCATAACAAGTTATGGTCAGGGTTAGAGTTAGGGTTCATGTGTCATGACTGTGTCATGTGTTCATGACAGTGTCATGTCACTCTTATGTAGATACCTTCAAGTAAAGTGTTACCGGTTTTGTTCTCAGACTCTGAGCCAGAAATCTCCACTTCAGCAGCACTAACACACCAAACTTTCCACTTTCATTCCTATCTGTATTCTGAAGCTTTTTACACAAGGCTTTGTTCAGATGTCATTCACAGCCCGATTTATACAACATTGTAAGCCTAAAAACATTGAAAAATAGATTTTTTTTTAAAATGGCTGTTGAGAGTATTTTCTGATTTATGGAGTGATAAAAATATATATCCAAAATCCCCTCTTTAAAAACCTTTGACTCTAATATGTCAACAAAATGAAGCACGCATTTTCAACCTGGCTTAAAACAATGTTCACATTTCTGTTGTATGCAAATTAGGATATATTTAATAAGGGATGCCTCATTTGTGTCTTGTCTTAAATCTGCCTTAAACTGTGCAACTAAAGATCTTCAGCTTGAAGATAATATTGACTTAAAGGTTAACTACCATTTTTTTCAACCTGGATCTCTATGTTGCTATGTTTTTGTGTCTAACTGACTGTTGGGAACAACAATCGTTGACATTGGTCCAGTATTAAGAGAGATCGCTGCAGTCGGCAACGGAGAAACAAGCTATAATGTAAGTTAATAGGACAGTTGTCCAGCTTGTATTTACCTTCAGAAAAGTGCTCGTTTTGCCGCTGACAGACCCAGATTAATAGTCTAAGTGTCTGACAACATTATGGAAAGGATCCCTTCAGAGATAGACCTTTAAAACCTCTTTGAGACCTTTCAGTTTAACCAGAAACAGCTCTGAACTCGCTAGCGCTAAACCCACCAGACTCCATTTAAATAAACAATACTTTTAGCGTGTATAGAGCCAACCTATTTTCACATCTAAAATCAGTAAACTATGTGTTTATTTCAACCAAAACTAGAGTTGTGACTGTTTGGAAAAGTGGAAAGACGTCCCAATATGGCTTTTCATAGTTTTATTTTGTTTCTGTCGACTTTGAATGAAGTGTATTTTACGATGCTAAAATTACTGTTTATTTACATGTAGTTTGGTGGGTTTAACAAACACAATTTTGCGATGTTTTATGTTTAAAAAAAAGGATCTTACTCTTTAAGAGAAAGGTCGACCTGCTTAGAAATCCTTTCCATAATGTTGTCAGACACATAGAATATTAATCTGAGCCTGTCAGTGAAAAAACAAGCACTTTTGTGAAGGTAAATACAAGCTGGACAGTTGTCCTATTAACTTACATTGTAAGTTTTCCGCTGCCGACTGCAGCGATCTCGCTTAATACTGGACCAATGTCAAAGATTGTTGCTCCCATCAGTCACTTAGACACAAAAACATAGGAACATAGGGTTGAAAAAACGGTAGTTACCCTTTAAGCTCCTTCTGTCATCTTAAAAACTAACCTGTAACATTCAGTCTTCATTATTACTTTAATGTAGAATGTGGAATTTTTCAATGTATTGTTGCTGTTTTTAACTTGTTTTCTTGTAATAAAAAAAAACGACATCACTGTCCCGAATCCCTTACATCAAAATAAGAACAATCTTTTAAAATGATTCAGTATTTTAATATAAAGAAGTGAGAAAACCTACTTCAATTGTCAGCACCACGATGGCCAGAGCTCCTGCTGTGTAAATGTACGTTTCAAAGTAGTCCACCACCGCAGAGTAACAGCCCTGCAGGAACAAAACACACAGATATGAAGAAGGCTAACGTTATAAAACCATATTTCATTATTCTGACACTGTGGTGTGTCCATTTTTCTGTTATAACATGGTTTAGACTATGCATTTAAATGTGCATGGCATTATAATAATAACCTGGGTGTAAATAATTTTTAACATAACATTTAACTCCTTTTCAATTATGAAACAATATCATGTTTTAGAGATGGCAACACTGATTTACAGTTTTTTTCTTGGAATCACTGCCTTTATAGACCAGCACAGTATATAAAGTAGTTAAAGGGTAACTTCAGTTTTTTCAACCTGGACCTATTTCCCCATGTTTTTGTGTGACTGATATTTGACATTGGTCCAGTATTAAGCGAGATCGCTGCAGTCGGCAGCGGTGAAACAAGCTACAATGTAAGGAGAGTAGATAGGACAATTCTGCACCTTCAATTTACATCCACAAATGTGCTGGTTTTGACAGACTCAGATTAATATTCTAAGTGTCTGACAATATTATGGAAAGGATCCCTACAGAGATAGACCTATCTTTTACAGATTAAGATTCTTTTTGTTTTAAATAAAAACAGCCAAGAAATTGCTCTCACCAAAGCCACCAGACTGCATTTAAATTAACAGTAATTTTACCATCGTAAAAAAACACGCTTCATTCAAAGTAGACACAAACAAAATAAAACTTTTAAAAGCTGTCTTTGTTCGTCTTTCCACTGTTCCAACAATAACCACCCTGGTTTGGTTGAAATAAACACACCATTTACCGATTTACATGTGAAAATAAGATGGCTCTATACACGCTAAAAGTATTGTTTATTTGAATGGAGTCTGGTGGGTTTAGCGATAGCGGTCTCTGAGTCTCTGGTTAAACAACAAGGATTTTACTCTTAAACATAAAGGTTTATCTCTGAATGGATCCTTTCCATAATTTTGTCAGACACTTAGAATAATAATCTGAGCCTGTTAATGGCAAAAATAGAACTTTTAGTGGATGGAAATTGACGATGCGCATTTGTCCTATAGGTAGGGCTGTCAATCGATTAAAAAATGTAATCTAATTAATTACATACTCTGTGATTAATTAATCAAAATGAATCGCATACATAATTAACGGTGCCTGAACCGATACTTTTTAAGAAAGTAAAAAAAAAAAAGAAAAAAAAAGAAGGGTACTAAACAACAGTTGGTAACACTAAAGAACGACTTGTTTATTGCTACGGCCATATGGTCAAAATTAAATGATTTAATAATAATGTATAACAATAACAATAACTTATTTCACTAGTAAATTGCTGTTGAATGACAAAAACAACCACCAGATGGGAAAAGGACATTTAACAATAACTTTGAATGCACCACGAGGCTGTAGTTTACCAGTTTCATTGAACGCACCGTCTGTGTTGTTTTTCCGACGGCAGCTGCAGATTGTTACATAGCGGTGTTGAATCCTCTACAGTAAAACACAGTCAAACTTTACACCGTTTAGCACTTAACCGTGTTTAATCCAGCTACTAGCTAGTGGTAGGCTAACGTTAGCTGCTGTCGAGTATAGTGTTATCTAGCTAGCCGTAGGCTAACGTTAGCTGCTGTCGAGTATAGTGTTAACTAGCTAGCGGTAGGCTAACGTTAGCTGCTGTTGAGTATAGTGTTAACTAGTTGGGGTAGACTAACGTTAGCTGCTGTTGAGTATAGTGTTAACTAGCTAGCGGTAGGCTAACGTTAGCTGCTGTCGAGTATAGTGTTAACTAGCTAGCGGTAGACTAACGTTAGCTGCTGTTGAGTATAGTGTTAACTAGCTAGCGGTAGACTAACGTTAGCTGCTGTCGAGTATAGTGTTAACTAGCTAGCGGTAGACTAACGTTAGCTGCTGTTGAGTATAGTGTTAACTAGCATCACGTGCAGCGGTGTTTGTGTTGCCTGTATCGTCTGTTTCAGAGCATCAGAGAGCAGAGCAGACATATCAGTGGCTCCAGATTTTGGTAGCCAGGGTTGGCAGGAAGAAGATTTTTATAAGTAAATGTTCCAATTAATGATCCAGGCAGCACATTCTCGTCTCCCTCCTTCATTTTACAGTCCAATGGAGGCTAGAACGGCTCCGGGTCAAACGTCAATATGGCATGGATTAATCTGCGTTAATTTTTTTAACGTGTTATTTTTTCTCAGATTAATTAATTAAAATGAATGCGTTATTTTGACAGCCCTACCTATAGGGTAACATTGCAGCCTAGCTAGTGGTGTAGTGGATTGTTCTCAAATTGCTGCACTTCTACTTTCACTTAAAGAATATTCCAGCGCTCTGCTTTCAGGAGTTTTTTTACCCTGAGATGTGTACATTTCTCATGTTTTCTCTACTGACCTTGTTGTGTCTGAAGACCATGCTGCCGCTCACACACTGCTCCACACTGACGTCTCCAGGGTAACTGTTCCTCTGGCAACAAGCCTCGGGGACCATCTTACTGGGGCTGAGGAGCCTGAAGAGGCTCTCCTCAAAGTCCTCGGGGCCACTTACGCCACAGCAGTCGAACTGTAAAGAGACACATAAAGGGAACAAGCACGGATGGTGTTGTGGTCACACTGGGTTGATAATATAAGGACGAAGGCAAAAGAAAGGAGTGGTAATCATAAAATGGATGCTTCACCGTGGTCATGATGGCGTTCCATGTGGATGTGAAGACGTCGGTGTTGTTGTGTCCTTGGTAGTGACGCTTCAGCTCCCTGCTGAAATACTCTCTGGTTAACTGGACAGAGACACAGACACAGTTCAGTAAACAAGTAAGCAGGTATCCATCCAACTCAAGCTCAAACTATATTTTCTGTAACCATGAAGCTGCGACGGTTTCGCATGTCGTAAATTATGTAATCTGCTCATGTTCGTGAGGGTTTGTGCAGATGTCACGTGCAGCTCAAAATGTATGACCACACGTACTGGACATGTTGACTGCACCTGAGCGAACACGTCTGTGTACACTGATGCAGGATATCAACAGGTTTTTGGATTTTCGCACACATCGCTACGCCGACCTTTTTAAGAAGCTGGTTGAAGGAATGAAAGAGGGACGCTGTGTTCACACGGTCCGTCCAACAAGTCCGTTGCCGCTGGTAAACTTTGAAAAAATCCTGTTATGCACGGCTACATGTAAACGGGAATATGAGTGGAATATTCACTTTCATTAGCCGTGTAAACAGCTCAATTGCAATATCGTCTTTTTCAGAATAAGGGCTAAAAAAAAGAATATTATGTGCACGTAAACGTAGTGACTGTTTAACGTTAAAGGAAAAACTGCACACTGCACAGAAAGTTTTGGCTGCTCCTTTGCTGCTCAACGCTTTGAAATGCTCAGTTACAGACGCTTCAATGTCGTATGAATGGTGTCATCACGCGAGCGCGATGCTGACGTGACGTTTGCGGTCTAGACTTAGGGTAAGATTAGGGGGCGATCTTCAATTACAATTTTTGTTTTTTTTACAATTTTTCTTTTGCTAATATAATAATAATCCATCTATAATGTAGGATAACTCCACAGAAAGAAACTGCATCACATCAGTTGTTTAAACCTGTCTCTGTCTTCTTGTTACGGCACAACTAGTCTATATATCTACAACGTTCCACTTCCAGGATCGTTCCGGTGCCGCCGGAAATTCCGCCGGATGCCCCTCATTTTGGGCCAGATGTCCGTCCCCTTCCACTTTCTTTGTATTGGAATTCTATACTCCAGTGGATTTGTGAGGACTATGGTTAACTGCTCCTCAGATCTCTGCAGGGTAAATCCAGACAGATAGCTAGACTATCTGTCCAATCTGAGTTTTCTGTTGCACGACTAAAACTACTTTTGAACGTACACATGTTCCACCAAAACAAGTTCCTTCCTGAGACTATTTAGCAGAGGCACCGTGGCTCCGTCCGGCGTTTAGCACCGCCCAAGACGATTGTGATTGGTTTAAAGAAATGCCAATAAACCAGAGAAAGCTTTTCTCCCATCCCAGAATGCTGTGTGGACTAGCCAGACCCTCCTCCGCAGCGCTGTGGAGAATTGTCCGTACTGATTAACTTATACAGTGGGGCAAAAAGTAGTTAGAATTCATAAAAAATCCTACAATGTGATTTTTGGGATTTTTTTTTTCTTATTTTGTCTCTCATAGTTGAAGTGTACCTATTATGAAAATTACAGGCCTCTCTCATCTTTTTAAGTGGGAGAACTTGGACAATTGGTGGCTGACTAAATACTTTTTTGCCCCACTGTAGCTCCATTTACGACGAACTGATGCAGAGACTGTACTCACATGTTCCCTGAAGAGGAACGCCAGGATGGCAGCTGCCAGCTCGGCCAGGAAGATGAAGAGGATGAGCATGAAGAACTGAAACCAGCAAAGACAAAAAGTCACAAGTGTTAAACACAGAACTAATTGAATAATACTCCAATAACAAAAATACTCAGCACAGCCTTTCCGAACAAATGCTTCATTATGACTCTAAACAAATCAGAGTCATGGTTATATTTTAAGAGATTTTAGCAAAAAGATCGTCTCAGTTTGCACAACATACATAATGTTTTGTAAGTTATCTATCGGGTGAAAATAAAGATTTATTAATTAAACACTTGATAGTCATAATCTCATACTTGTCTTGCAGTTATGCAGCATTACGTTCCTCTAGATGGCGCACTTGTATTGTTTCACTCTGCTCTTACATAACGGAGAAGAAGCATTTAATGGAGGATGAAGAGTGACTCTAACTCAGTTTCCTTCTTGTTGCAGTTTCACCACTGCATCACACTTACATATAAAGTGTATAAGTGAAATGACACACAAGGATAGCGTCTTTAACAGGTACTTCACAGCGTCTACTAGGCCCATTTCTACCAGATGTCTTTATTTATTTAAAATATAACAACATATGATGTGTATGTGAGGGATATTGTATTTCTGTTCATTATGGACTCTTGAGACACTGGCCTTGAGCTAAAAGAGATGAAAAATAAATATGATCTGACTACATGTTAATTGCTTCACTTAAAATCTATTTACATCGTGCTCTTGCTGTGTGTGGACTCAGACCTAAAGAGTGAGTCAATACTAAATCTAAACCAAACAAATCAACCCTAAAAGCACCAAAAACATTTGTTCTTTAACAAGCTGATGTTTCTCTGTGATGAGGCATTCGTTCTGCATGTTTCAGTCATTTTATCCACAAATACAGAGTTATTGTTACTGCGTTGTGTCTACGCCGTAGGTAAGTATGTAGGTACACGTAGCTAGGGACCCTACGCTGTAGCCTGACGTGCATCTCTCAAAAACAGTAGACTGCAACAACTGTGATTGCTCCGCTTGGCTGTGGCTTGGTAGCACTAGAACTACAGAAGTGTCCTCAGATCGCAAAATAGCTGCAAAGCCAACATCGCTGGGAGTTGCATCTAAATCAAATTCAACATTTACACTCCTATAATCGATTCAGCAGATTTAATTGAAATCAATTAGTTTGTATCTGGTTTCACTTGTTATTTAGATGCTACAGATACATGCTATATAAAGCTGTTTAGTGTCATTACGTGATAGGCATGTGTGAAAACTCCTGAGTGGAGTTTCCCGTTTGTTGCTTTCTGCAGACAATGTGTCTGTTGTGGAAGAAATACTTAGAAATGTAGTAATACTACAGTACAGTCCTTAAAGTTCCAATGTGTGGGAATTTCTCCCATCTAGCGTTGAGATCATATATCGCAATCAACTCTAAAACGCCACGCAGTTCAAAGTACGCCTTACAGCTATGGTAGCCTTCACACTTCAAAAAGCCGGTCTCTTGCTCTTTTCAATCTCCTTTTTCTTTTTCTGGGTGAAGAAGTAGACTCCTGTTCCTGAAATTTGGATTTTGAATACGTGTGGTCCTCCATGTTTCCTTCTTCAAACTTGCCGGGGCCGGGAAGCTACGATACCCGTTAGCAGCATTAGCAGCACCTGAGAGTTTATCATGTGACAGTGAAAACGCGAAAGGCGGAGCAGTATGTCCTGTATGTCCCTTACCGGCTAACATATTTCGAGATGGCGATGAATATGGAGCGTCTACCCCAGTTCACGCAAACGCAAATGTGAAATTTCAAACCAATAGGAATACTTGGAATTGATGGTGGTGGTAAATATTCATGAAAAAGGACAAGTTTGTGAAAGGGCAACACAGATTTTGATAATGAACAACTAAACATGTTACACACTGGACCTTTAAGTACATTACTTAAACTTCATATTTACATGATACTTTCCACCCCAGGAAGGTGTGAATGCAGTATGGAAGGCAGAGGAAGACTCACAAAGAGCAGGAGACACTTGTTCTCCCGGATGGCTCCGCAGCAGCCCAGGAAGCCCAGCAGGAACAGCATGCTGCCCATGGCCAGGATGACGTAGACGCCGGTGAACAGGAGCGGGTTGGCCGCCACGATGTCCCTGAAGCCCATCGGGTCCACCAGCACCCAAACGCCGACACCCAGCAGGAAGGAGCCACCCAGCTGGGAGAGGAAGGGATCATTATTCAGGCAGGAGGGTATCTACTTTAGATGTTAACTGGGCCAAGGGTTGAGATTCTCCACCCAGCTGAGGAAACACTGCTGGGCAAGATGAGTCTGCCTTCCTGTCTGAAACCTTCTGTTTTACTGCTTTGTGTTGACCCGATTATTTCCCCTGTTCTGACTTTAATGTTTGTTTTTAATGTTGTATCTAACTTCTGGCTGAGAGACAACGGTTGTCCCTGTAAAAAATATATCAAGTCAAAGTTGAAGCAAGAAGTCTGTAAACTGTGATGGATGTTTAGAAAAGACAGTAATAATCAACAGTTTATATTTGTTTTTCCCCGCCCAGTAAGTTCGATTAACTTGCTGGTTTGTTCACAAAAGGTGTGATCGTCTGTAGCTCAAGTTTGTTGTCCCGTTGGACCCAATTTTAAACATCTGGATCACCCCTGGTGGCTGGCTGCAGTATAGGTCATAAACCCCCCCTCAATGTTAGCGCGCTGGACATGGGCCAAACTAAAAAGTACACGTCAAATAAATTTCCCCCAAAGATGGTTTCTGTCATTTTAGGTAGTTCTGATCACGCTGGTGTTTGTTCAAGTGTATATTTTCCTGATCAGTTTGGTTTTTATTAGTTATTTGATGCTATAAAAACAGAGTGAAACGTCATGATTGACAGCTGGGTTTGACTCGCGTTTGGTTGAGCGGGTGAATGGGCGGGACTTTGATACCTCGGCTCCACCGCCCGATCACTACTCGGGCTCAAAAATTACAAGATGGCTGACCCCCGTATCTAAGAGATTTTAGCTTCACCTTTGTACAGCGGGATGAAGTGGAGACACACTGGCCATCATTTTTACAATCTATGCTACTGACATGGCTACGTAAATGTAACCCCTGTTGTTGTAATAAACTGCAGTTTTCTTTAAATGTAAACTACAAAGCTCTGTCAGAAAACTGTTAAAAGACCATGAACGTGTCCGTGAAGTGAGGCGCTCAAATCTGGAGTGATGTGATAGAAGTTTATAAACCAGGTTTGTGTGCGCTGTGGATTATTTCACAAATCTTATAATTCATATTTTTGGCGGTTGAGGCCACATCCACACGTACCAAAATTATCTTTTTTTCCCCCGTCTTCCCTGGCATCGTTTCAAGAATGTTTGCGTCCAAACTGATCCATTTGTAAATGACTCAACACGCTACTTCATCATCCAGGCCTATAGGTGGCACTGTTTCTCCTCCAGAAATTCAGAAAAACAGAGAAGAAGAGGCGGAGCATGCGCCTAAAGCTTGCACGCAGTATACAAAAAGACAGTGGAAGAAGAAACCAAACAAAAGAAAATATATATATATATATATATATATATATATATATATATATATATATATATATATATATATATATATATATATATCTTCTCCAGCAGAAACAAAAGCATGTAGTCCGCCATTGTTATTGTTATGAGACGACGTCGCGGGATAAGAGGTCGAAGGCTAGAGGTCGAGGGGTGTGGTGATGACATCTTCGATACGCAAGTATGCGGCAATTTGAAAACGAGGGAGCCGTTTTCAAATTTTTTCACCCTGGGACCAGGTTTCAAAAAAGTGCGTCTTCAGTCAGTGCGTTTACAGGATTCGTTTGGACGATCGGCCCAAAACGATGCAAAACATGCGTTTACACCAAAAAGCGTTTCCGTGTGGATGGCTCCTGAATGACCCTCTTTTGAGTCATGTTCTGCAGCAGCATTGTTTTACAGCAAAAAGAACGAAAGATGCGACAGGGTCCTTCATGGTTGATCCTGTTTTGTTAGATTACATCTGGAAACAACATGAAATAGACGCTGCATTTTGCATTATTTTACCGAGATAAAGCCATATTGAGAAACAAATCAAAGTCATTAGGATTTCGCAGGAATGTTATCTGATTTCAGTCAGATGTTAAACCACAGAAAAAAGAGAGCAGAGAACTCACAAAGATGAAGAAGTTGAAGATGAACATGAGGTACTTCATACAGCTGAGGCAGTCCCCCTCCATGGCTGAGCCTCGAGCTGAATCCTCCCCCTGCAAACACACACACACACACACACACACACACACACACACACACACACACACACACACACACACGCAAAAAGTATATAAATTAGATTACAATCTATGAATAAACTGCAAGATGCATGAATGTTACTTTATCACTGTTGTTGTGAAAAATAAACTGTACAGGAAGCTGCACCAGTTGTACTTTGTTGCAAATGAAAAGCATATAAGCAGCGAGTATGCAGCGGTGGATTGATTTTGACGTATATATGATTGTAATCCTCGTCGGGGTCATATTAAAATGGGCTTAACTGTTGGATTTAAATAATAATAATAATAAAAAAAAGATTAAAGCTGCTACAATCAATATTCAGTTGCTTGTTTTGGTTTTACAGCCCACAGCTTTACTGTTTTGGCTCACTCTCATCAGCTTTGTTTCAGACACAGTTAGAGAGTAGAGACTAGCTGGGGAACATAGCGGAGCATTTAGCAGCCAAAGAGACAGATGTTTCCCTCAGGAGTTGGTAGAGACCAAAAACTGAGCTAAAAGAGAGAGAATACTGGACTTACATTCGTCAGGTGGACACAAACACAAAGGGCCCTATTTTAACAATCTAAGCTCACGGTGTGAAGCGCCTGGTGCAGGTGTGTTTAGGGCGTGTCCAAATCCACTTTTCCTAGTTTGACGGCAGAAAAAAAGGGTCGGTGCGCCGGGCGCATGGTTCTAAAGGGTTGGACTTAGTGTCTTCATTAATCAGAGGTGTGTTCTGGGCGTAACATGCAATCAACCAATCAGAGATCATCTCCCATTCCCTTTTTTTTTGAACATGTAAATAAAATAAAACATCAGAAAACAATAGTAATAAAAAAAGTTAAAAAATAATACTCCATAATTTCCAGTACTTAAAGACCTCTATTTACACATGCAAAAAGGAGTAGGAAGAAGTCAAACTTATGTACTCATACCCCTTTGTGCCCTTTCTATCATAATAAATGAGTTAGCTACAAAATAATAAGTCTATAGAGATAATAAATATGTAATCAATGAACATATATTTTCAGAAGTTCTATTCACATTTATATATTTACCCATACATACATGTTTTAAAAGCCAGGCACGTTTGGACCTTGGAGCATTGCTATTATGATGGCGGATTTGCTGAGCAGGAAGGAGAGATTTTCAGGAGGAGAAACAGATCTGCTCGTGCGTGAAGTGAAAGTGCACGAGCAGATCATATATGGCGCGAGCACAATGCCACCAAAACTCCACGAGGTGTAGCAGGCGTTGAAATAACAATGAAATGCTGCGTTATTGACTTCAGAGAGAAGAAACTGATCTGCTCGTGCGTGAAGTGAAAGCGCCAGTAACCATAATAACATGTAATATAAAATATATAGATATACACAATAATACTATTTCACATTGTAATATTTTTATTTTTAATCTTTTGCATGTTTGTGTGCTGCTGTGCGTCCCTGTATGTAACAAGCATAGTGTGCACGCACTGTGCATAAGCCTAGGCACTAATGCTAATGCTAATTTACAAATGTGCAGTTAAAATAACAATGAAATGCTGCGTTATTGACTTTAGACCAGGTTTTTGTTGGTCAATGGCGCAATCACTTTCCGCTGCCTTAAGATAGCAACACGGCCAGAATGCACCTGAACACACCTCCCTGTAAGACCAGCACACCCAGAATGCACCTGAACACACCTCCCTGTAAGACCAGCACGCCCAGAATGCACCTGAACACACCTCCCTGTAAGACCAGCACGCCCATGGGCGCACAGATGAGCGCAGGTGCATTTGCTATTTAAACGACGCGGGCTCTGGACGGGAAATTGATAACTGCATCGGCCTTAAACTAGCAAAGACACTTAGGTCGGGCTTGGTGCTGTGCTGTGCCAGGTGCAAGATAGGGCCCAAGACTCCTAATGAATCATCATGTTGCTCTGTAACTGCTGGATGTGGAAATAACAAACTGTTTGCTAAATTCAACATATTAACAGATTATACAGCGATAATATGTCATTTTGTTTTAACTGCTCGTTGTGCTGCCCCCAAGTGAGCAAAAACAACAAAACATATCCATGCAGGTTTAAATTACATACATTGCTTTATAAAATAATAAAAGAAATTAGAGCAACATCAGTGTACTGTACTGTACACTTCAGAACATTCCTGACAACCAGGTGATTCATTTCAGAATACTTTTGATAATTGATTAATCGTTTGAGTCAGTTGGTATCGGCTTCTTACATTTGAGTATTTTCTGCTTTTTATCTGTTTCATATATTTATAAATTTAATATCTTTGGGTTTTGGACTGTTGGTGACACAAAATGAGCAATCTGAATATGTTACATTGAGCTCTGGGACTTTGTGATGAGCAGGGTTTTTTTTTACAATTTAAAAGACAATTTAAAGACAAAATGATTTAGCAATGAATCCAGATAATAGTCTGCAGAATAACGGAAAATGAAAATCATAATTAGCTGCAGCTCTACCAATACCTAAATCCAAAATGTTGATGCTTTTTGAGTTAATTTTTTCAGGATTCAATAATATATTCCTTATAACTTTAAAGGTGTTTTAGAATTTACACAAACAGAAAATTGTCTTGCAGCATAAACAAATGTAAAAATCAAATAGTGTAACTTTATGCAGCATGTTGCATAAAGCTGCTGAAGACTAGCAATACATTCTGTGTCTCATCTGCAGTCGATATGAGCAAACACGAGAAGCAGGACAGAGAAAAGCACGGTGACACATCGTCAGTCACAGTTTTTGTCAGTTCTGGGGACGTGACACTGACAGCCTGTCCCTGCGGGATCGTTTTACACATGGAGGGACACTGGCTGTTGCCGAGGAGGACATGTTGGTGTAAGTGGGGCCTTCAGTGGGGGTGTGAAGAGGACCAACTGTGCACTTATGGTCCCTGATGGTGTTTACCAGTTAAAACTAACACTCCGCCAGCTGTCACATCTGAGGGGATGGCGAGCAGTTTTAGTTTAATAACAGCAAATTAAATCAAGAGCACGACTACCGTGAGACATCTAACTTATTTTGTTCCAATTTAGGCTTTTTAAATGAGCATGTTAAAACGTAAAAAAATACTGTTTTTGTCGAAGGAGCCTGGCGGCTTTGAAGAGAGCAGAGAGAACGGCTTCAGTTCCCCGTCGTAAAGGGCTGTCTGACAACAAGGTAAAGCGCTGAAAATATTCTAAATACAGCGTACCAGAGATGTATAGTAACGAAGTGCAACTACTTCACTACTGTACTTAAGTACTAAAAGGCTGTATAAGTACTCTACTGGAGTATTCTTTTTTTTCTCCTATTTCCACTTTTACTTGAGTACATATTTTCGATGAGTTTAATACTTTTACTCCGATACATTTTTGATGTGCTGCATCGTTACTCGTTACTGTTGTGAATTCCTCACGCTACGGAGACTGTGCGTCGGTTGCAGTGTGTGTAGTTACGGCTACGTTAGTTACGGCTACGTTAGTTACGGCTACGTTAGTTACGTAAGAATTCCCCGAGATCGTTTCTTTTCATTACGGTCGCCCGTTCAGAAGTCAGAGACGATGTAAGTTTGTACTCTCTATTCATGCCATTGTCGCAGCAGATTAAGCTGTTCCTGAGTAGTTTCAGTCTATAATCGGGTACTGAATGTTAACCGGTTCACCCTGTGATGGGAAGCTGTTAGGTTATCTGTATTTTGCTAGCTTGCTAACTTTCCTGTTCATCACGTTACTAGCTAGTGTGTGGCGGCTTTAATCGTTACCGTGCTGGAGACGATGTTCATTTTACTTGCACAGTGTGATAATTATACATTTTATTTCAGTATTTGTTAATAATTGTTATTTTTAATATAATATTATATATTTAATATTTGTTAATTCCTTTGGCTACAGCCTTGGCTAAACATTTGACATAATATAAACAATATGATATTCAAACTTTTGACT
The DNA here is from genome assembly GCA_023566125.1 of Zingel zingel. Classification (NCBI taxonomy): domain Eukaryota; kingdom Metazoa; phylum Chordata; class Actinopteri; order Perciformes; family Percidae; genus Zingel; species Zingel zingel. The sequence goes on from CM042315.1 coordinate 4,126,303, forward strand.
GCTTTCTTAAATAACTACATAACACAATACTTGTACTTTTACTTTCAGTACTTGAGTAGTACATTTTAAAATAAACTACTTGCAATACTTAAATACAAAAAATGTTGAATACTTTAGTACTTCTACTTAAGTGTGGTGCTTAAAGAGCACTTCAACTTCTACTCAAGTCACTTTTTTGATAGAGCACTTGTACTTTTACTCAAGTATGGGTCTCTAGTACTTTATACATGTCTGCAGCGTACACTTAAAGCCGTCCATGCTTCTTGTGTTCAGCGCGGTCGGGGCACTGCGGACGGCGTGCATGGTCCCCGCGAACTGTTCTGGTCTTTCATACTGATGACGGTCAGAGCGACTCAAAGAGCGGACTTCTTCTGTCCTTTCTGTAATCCTGCTGACAGACAGACTAACAAACCGAACTGAACTCAATTCCTTGGTGTGAGTAAAATAAACATAGCCTAAAATAAACTGCAGGAAAAGAAATGTAACATTCAGGTTGGACGGTGAGACTTGTGAGATAGATGGAGTCATTTCTTGAAGGTTTTCAGGTCTCTCAGATTAAAACTGAACAGCTGTGTTCTGGTGCTCCCTTTTAACAGCGTTGACACAACAGTTAACACCAGTAATTCCTGCTTATGTCCCGTCTCGCTCTTTTGTCTCCCTGTGGCGAGGTCTCAGCTGCGTAAATGTGTGTATACTGCTAATTTGACTGCTCTGCGTGGAGCTTTTACTTTAATGGAGTAAAAAGATGGGTGCCCTGCTCTCACTGCAATTAAACACAGGTTTTGTGACTGCCAGTGCACTCTGGGTAATTGCTGCCTCTTTGGGTGAGGTCAGGGTTAATCAAATTAGGGCATATGTGGTGTGTTGGGAATTTGTCTGCACACGCACTCAGCATTATTAGCACATCTTTGCAAATCACTCATGTCGGCACAATTACGCAGATAGATCTGTGATTATGAAATGAACAAAGAAAGACAGCGTTGCAGGAAAAGAAAACAAGAAGACATGAAGAGCTGTCACCAAAAAAACAACAACAAGCATTATAGCGATGTCAGAGAGAAAACATGATTACAGTCCCATTTACTGCAATCACAAAACATGATCACAAAGACGAAGGCTGAAACAGACGTCCTGGTTAAACCAACAGGAGTCATCAATGCAAAAAAAAAAAAAACAGCTGCCACAATTACAAGTCATCATGATTTAATCCTTCATAATTGAATTACTACAATTGTAATTACGTGATTACATTTGAAACAGCTGTTAGAGAAAGAAAAACTGTTCAAAATTCACACCAGCTGCAGTCTGAATCACAAAAACGTATTTTTTGCACTTCAAACAGTAACCTTTTCCAAAACTGAAAACACACACGAAGTGTGAAGAAGGGTGTAATTATCGTCGCAGCTCAGCGGGATCATCATCATTATTTCCTGGCAATTACTTAAGCCACTTCATTTAAAGTCGTCACCCATGAGAGAGACGTGTTCTTAAAAGGGTTGAAAAGAAATGTCCATTAAGTCACTGTTGACTGACTGACTCATGTAAACCGTGTCTTTTATTTCTCTTTATTAAATTAAATGCAACGCTCATATTGAAATTACGATATTGTGGATTCAAATTGACTACTTTTTTGTAAATTTTAAATGTATGACATTTTGGGAACAAACCATGATGATGTTTTGTTGAACACATACTACACGCAGGGCCAGCCCTAGACTTTTGGGGGCTGTAAGCAGGATTTGCTGCACTGGTCCCGTCCAAGCCCCCAGGAAGTGCGCCGGGCTTAAAAAACAATTTGACATAGCGACCAACAGCGGTATTACAACTTCCCTGTCTGTCACTTGATGACTTCTCTGTCCCAAAAAGACATTTTCCCATAGACTTGAATGGTTAAACAGACGTCTGTAAATCAGAGGATACATCTTTTTGAGCTTCAAAACCCCAGCAAAATGACTTGTTTCACTGTCAGAATTTGATCCGTTCGGTGCGATAACATTTGGAAAGTCTAGAAGAGCCTCACGATTAAATTATTTAATCCCTGTTCAAGTTAGCGAAGCATTAAACTGGAAGTAGCCGGCTCGGCTGGCGGAGATCTTTAGTGTGCATGCTCTACGAGCCGCACAGTGCAGAAGCAGCACTGATCATCTGGGTAATTTTATAATCGGCAGTTGAACTTGTTTGGCTTTTGCCACTGATTAGTCTATATCAACAACGTTCCACTTCAGGGATGGCTCCGGTGCCACCGAAAATTCCGCCAGATGCATGTCTTTTCAGCCGATGTCCGTTTCCGTCCGCTTTCTTTGTGTTGGAATTTTAAACTCCGGTTAATTTATGATTTATTTAATCTGTCCAATCTGAGTTTTCTGTTGCACGACTAAAGGAACTTTTGAACGTACACATGTTCCACCAATCTGCTATTTTGCAGAGGCATGGTGCGGAGCTTAACCCCGCCCATGACAATTGTGATTGGTTTAAAGAAATGCCAATAAATCAGAACACGTTTTTCTCCCATCCCAGAATGCTGTGTTGACTCGCCAGACCCTCCTCTGCAGCGCTGTGAAGGAAGGTCTGGCGAAGGGAGACTAGCGACTGAGCAACTCCTATAGAAATGAACGGGGCTCTGCCTCGAACTCTGTATCCAGGTCTTATTTTACATTCAGGGTCCGCAAAGATGTTGCTGCTGGAAAGTGCAAGTTTCATTTCGTGCACACAGATATGAACCGATATGAATGCATGTTCACGCATGATGTGGTTATCTTTTCCGAGCTGCAGTTTATAAACACCGTAGTCGGTTCGGGTTTATCAAACAAAAGAAATAGGCTAGTTGTTCAATCTCACTTTTGTCAGGCACAAAAGTCACAGAATACAGCCCTGGAAGTGGCTGCAAGCAAGACACACACAGACCACAAGAGATGCTCTGCAAGCTAGCTCATCAACCTAACGTTATGGTTATTTACTGACATTAAACTGGGAGAGGAAAGAACACAAGTTTAGCTGATTGCTGTTCCCGCAATATACTCTCACGCAAAAAAATTCTCTTTTCGGTGGTGGGTAAATGCTTTTCACCCTGGGCCACCTGAGTACCTTTTGTTCAGGCTGAACAATCAAAAGTATGTTTCTAGCTTAAGGGTGCTTTCTGTTACAGACTCTTTCTGTACCTTGAACACAAAGACACTCGCACATACACAGCGACACGGAGTAGTGCTCAGGTTCCTTTTAGCAGCTGTGGCTCCTTTCAAAAATAGGTCTGGGGGCAGCTGGGTAATTTCACACAGCCAGACAGAGAATGGCCACAAATAATTCTCTCTCCCCTGTGCGGCCATGGAGAATCGCTCCGGTTGGATTCAATAACCCTGCAGCAGCTTCCTGTGGGCCAACACCGGAGATCATTCAGGTGTTGAGTTTGATCAGCTCACACTGGGACGGCCTGAACATGCAGCAAATGTATGTATGTATTAGCATCTGATGTGCGTCTGTGTGGGTATCCTGCCTGAGTGTGCACCCGTGTGATGTTGTGTGTCCTGTCATCAAACTAGGGCTGGGTGATATGGACCAAAAAAAAAAATCATATCTCTGTAGTTTTACATATACATGGCACGATTGTGGTGGAACTTCCAGAAACATCATGTTGTGTTAAGATGAGACAAAAGGGGCCTGAGGCACTTTAGATTACATCCCAGAGAGAGATAGACTTAAAGCAACACTAGAGAACTTTTCCCGCTTCGGTCCCCCTACAGGTTGGAAGTGGAATTGTAATGTAATGTAATGGACAATTCCTCTTCCAACCTGCAGGGGGACCGAAGCGGGAAAAGTTCTCTAGTGTTGCTTGAACTAGGTTTTAGGTGAGCATCTTTTGTTTTGGCACCATCAATATCTTGGCATATATAAACTATAATAAACTTGACAGGTTGAGCGAGAAATCTATGCATCTGGGGGAGACAGAAACCTCAGAGTTGGGGACGATAACACATCATGGTTAAACTGTACCGTCTGCCTAAATCTCTTCTCAACCCAGAGCGGTTTTATTTCCTCCTATCCCAGAATGTATCTGTGGTGTAGCCAGACCTTCCTCCACAGCGCTGTGGAGATGTGAGACTAGCCGGAGAGCAACTACTGAAGTTACACCACTTTGTACTGCACAAATAAAACACAAATATCTATAAATCATTAAAGGTGCACTATGAGTTCCTGCATGGTCACTTCTGTTGATGTTCCAAGTAAATTCCAAACAAAACAGAGCAAGCTCGCCCCTCCCCCCATGTTTCCGTAACTGCCATGACTAATGGCGTTTTTCCATTAAATGGTACCTGCTTGACTCGGCTCGGCCGTGGTGCCCCTTCCTCCTTTTGCCATTGCAGATTTAGTTCCACTTCATGCGTGAGGAAACTGCCGTGACCTAAAGCGACACGCACATAGAACGTCAAAGGTGTGTTGTTGCCGCCACGGCCAGAAGATACATTTTGTTTCAAAAGAAGCTGGAGGCAGCAAAAAAAAACCCACCGCTGGCTAAACTATTTAAAAACGGTGGGTTTGTTCACTACACCCCCGTCTGTCTCTAGCAATGATGACGCAGCGATTAGTGACGATTCTCTCCGACCAATCAGTGGTCTGCAGGTTTTTACATCACCTTTTGCTATCGCCTCGGCTGGCTTGGAACCTCGACGGAGGTGGTACTAAAAAAAGTACCTGTTGGCAGGTACCAGGGACTTTTTTCATAATGGAAAACCAAAAAAGGCGAATAGAGTCAAGGCGAGTCGAGCAGGTACCATGTAATGGAAAAACGCCATAACTGACTGTCACTAACCCCCACCTCCCCTCCCCCAACCATCTTGTCGGTGATTGGCTGGAGTGGTTTGTTGTATTTTGGTGCCTATCCTGTGCCTCTAGTGTTTGTTTGACGTCTACGACCCCTGTGTTGTCTCTGGAGACCGGGCTTTTTCACGGTGTGTTCAGGGGGCAGGCAGCTAGCGGATCAAGGAGAGATGCCTACGATTTGAGACAAAAATGAAATCGCGCTGAAACCATGCAGGAACTCATAGTGCACCTTTAAAGGCTATTTTCTTCCAATGGTCTGCTCCCACCAAAGTAATGCTAACAAGTTACAAATGATTCAGTGACATATTTAATTTAACTTTCCATTTAAAGATATTCATTTTGCTAATGTGAAGTTTTACTACCACAGTGACACTAATAGCCTGCGACACCTTTATTATGATCTATAACACAACCACTAGCCCACAATGTTGAGGACCGCCCAGTCAGCATATTGCAGCTGTGAAACTGGATCCCAGTGTGAATCCCCCAGCTTCCCACAGCCAGACTATGTAACTGTTTCTGCAGCGATTACCCACCAGCGACAGGACGCTCCAGTCCAATAAATCACAGTGTGAGCGGCTGAAAGGAAGTGCAGCGTCTACAGAAGTGGGTTTCCTCAGCGAACCTGACTGCCTTCATCCATCAGAGCTGAGCAGCAGTGAACGAGGACAGAAGGATAAACCCAGCGGATTATCTTTCTGCATCCTAACATCAGTAATGAGAGTGGAGGAAGACTGGTATTGATGATGTTGGTAGATCTCAGGTAAATTGGTGCGGCTGCTGCTTTTCTGTAAGGGTCCTGATATTCTGAATATATGAGAAGAGTTTCATCCATTTGTTTAAATACTTTGCCACCACGGACTGTGAAGAAGTATCAATATCCATCTGATATTCCTTTTATATTATTCATATGTTTGTTTTTTATACATTATATAAGTCTTTTAAACTATATGTAATGTAATGAGCTTTTATTTGTTGTACATAAGACAAGAATGTAACGTACTATTATCTGATGTACATGTATTTGTATTTTTATATTGTTTTCACCCTAGGATACCTATTAACAACAGGTGAAGGGACTGCCGATGAAAACTAGCTTTTAAAGCTATAGTGCGTAGTTTATGTCGGCCCCATGAGGAATTCTAAATAATGACAACAAAACTGTCGGTGCGTCACAACATGATATCATGCCTTTGCGTAAACATACACGTCACTTTCATAAAGCCAAGTGGCGTGTTATTGCTATGCATTTTGAGCTATCCACGTGTATGTCTACGCCGTATACAGCGGACAGCAGTCTGCAACGTCACAGCGTAAACATACACGCTACTTTCAAAAGCCACGTGGCATGTTATTGCGAGGCTACGTGTTAGTGCGAGGCTACGGTTGGGTTTAGGAAATGTCACACGCGGGTTGGGTTTAGGAAAAGAAGAACAGGGTTGGGTTTAGGAAACGTGACACGCCACGCGGGTTGGGTTTAGGAAAAGAACAAACGTGGAAAGGAAACATCACACGCGGGACACGATCCCCGCTCTCCTGGGTAAAAGTCCTGTGTTTGACCCATCCTCCACCCTGACTACTCTTGCTATGGCGTCAACTCACACACAATCACAAGGTAATGTAAGTCAATGGAGGCCAAACGGCGTTGATAAACACGTTAAAAAGTGAGTATGCGTCTTGATAACACGCCAATAACAAACTTCATGAGATCAGTCTGTTTATGTCTGGAACCACGTTCATTCATTCATTCAACCTTTATCTTCGAGAGATCATCGAGGCCATCATTTATGTCATCGAGTCAGATTAGAAAGACAAAAACAGAACAACACAGAAAGTACAATCAAAAGAAATATAGAAAGACAATAAAACATTCAGAATTGGAAAATTATTTGACAAATAAGTTAGGATAATAAGGATGCACAAGAAGATACAATTATGTAAAGCACGTACAAGTAGAAGTTTGCAGGTTTAGAACCAGATTTCTAAAGTGTCCAAGAGGCCCAATTGAGTTGATTTTAAGAAAGTGCTGTAATTTGTTCCAGGAGTCGGGTGCACTAAAACTAAAAGCACTTTTTCCAAGTTCAGACCGAGCTCGTGGAACATGAAGTAAAAAGCCCGACCGCAGAGCGAGTCTGATAATGTCCCTCTGAGTAACAGAGAAGTTCTGTAAGGGAAGATGGCAGTTTTCCAATAAGAGCCTTATAGATAAAGCGATACCAGTGAGTATCACGTCTTTTATGGAGAGAAGACTACCCAACACTTTCATATTAAATACAATTGTGTACACAAATACCAATGTTTTGGCGAGGAAACTCTTTCAAATAGATATTTTTGAAGGGGTCGGTAATCTAGCAGTTATAAATATAAATAATTTAATGATAACACAAAGAGAACTTACAAAACATGCAAGCTGGTAATGTCCAAATAAAAGAAAAACCAAGGAACACGGAAGGAACGGGGAAATCAAAGAACACAAAAATATAGCTTACACTGGAAGGAACTCACACAAGACTCACGACGGATGACAATTAACCAACAACAGACACAGAAAGCACAGAGACTAAATACACAAGTAAATGAGGGTGAAACAAGGGACAGGTGACACAAGGGCTGGGGAACAGGTGACAGACATCAGGGCGGGGCAGACAATCTCAAAGGCGGGAAAACCAAAAGACAGGAAGTAAAACAAGACATAACATGGGAGAAACAGGGAGAATACAAAATAAAAGAAACACAAAACACAGGAAAAACACAGAAGACAGAAAACATGAGAAGTGAAACAAGGAACCAGAACGAATAAACACAATAAAACAGGAAAAAACTACAACAGAAAACCCACAATCATGACAGAAGGTGAATAAGTAATACTGGAAAAGAGCATTTGGACAAAGCGAGCGTCACGGTAGGGTTTTCAACAGTTAATTATTACCACTCCCTACTCTCTCTGTCCTTGCTGAAAGCTAGCTGGTATGAAAACCAGTCACGTTGACAGCTTTCTCCCTTTAAGGGACCGCCACCGTGCCTCATAACCATAAATATAGCTGGCTAGGGGCGACATCAAATTATCTTCCTTCACACTCTTTGATTTTGTAAAGGCTCGGAGATGCATACCAAATAAAAGCAGGTGGATGAAGAATACATAAAGGTTGGAGGTGGTGTAAGCCTCTTTGGAGGGTCCATAGGGACTGAAGTTCCTGCTCTGAATGCTGAACAGATGTGGAAGTACAGAAGTGGAGAAGCAAGAACAAATGAAGCTCTCCAGGGATCACCAGCAATTCCAGGAAATTAGCCAAATCATCAACTACTTTAACAAGGCTCTCCACTTTGGGTCAATAAAGTCTCACTTCTTTCCTTGTTAAGTGCAGCGTAGAAGATACTGCATGGAAACAATTTTAAACACTCCGCATTGGAAACCTGAAGAGAACCGAGGACTCTCATACTGCTGCTTTAAATATGCATCGTGAAAAATGTGGAAAACGACAACAATTTATTATCATTTCTGCATTTCTCTGCAGGAAATAAACTGACTCTCCTCAACATTATAAACTATAGTGAGCTTTTGTGTTGGATTTTAGCCTTTGCTGAACGATGTAGTCATGTAAAAAGATTTAGTCTAAGGGCAGTGGTGTTAAATCCTTTATGTAGCACACACAGAAGAAAAGCTGGAAGTTCCTGTTATTTAACAGAGGTATTTCCATCCGGACACAAAGGGGCGGACCAACAGACCGACTTTGAGCCATGCAAAAAAATGGCAAAAAATGCTAACTGCCTGAGAAAATTATTGTGTAGATTAGGTGCACTTAAAAACATCGATGTTCTGCAATATTTCACCTTAATGAGAGAAAAGGCTTTTAGGATAAGGACTACTTCCCCCTGGGACTAACAGTATCTCAGGGAGTAGTTTGTATCTTCAAAAAGTCTCAAAAACGGGTGTTGGAAAAGGATGAGGTCTTCTTATAATCAGTCTCATTTTATATTTAAACCAGTATGGCATTCACCTGGTTAAGGTTTTGACCTCTTTCAGCACCAGGAGCTATCCACTGTCTGGCCTGTGTTAACAGTCAAGGCCCCGTATCTGTCTGTAGCCAAGTTATTCATTATTTAGTCTACCGTATATCCACGACGTTCCACTTCCGGGATTGCTCCGGTGCCGCCGGAAATTCCGCCAGATGTCACTCTTTTTAGACGGATGTCCGTTTCCTTCCTCTTTCTTTGTGTTGGCGTTCTAACCTCTGGTGGATTTGTGAGGACTATGGTTAACTGCTCCTCAGATCTCTGCAGGGTAAATCCAGACAGCTAGCTAGACTATCTGTCCAATCTGAGTTTTCTGTTGCACGACTAAAACAACTTTTGAACGTACAAATGTTCCACCAAAACAAGTTCCTTCCCGAGGATAGTTTATAGCGGCACCATTGATCTGACCGACGCTTAGCACCACCCAAGACGATTCTGATTGGTTTAATGTCAATAGACCAGAGCACGTTTTTCTCCCATCCCAGAATGCTGTGTGGACTAGCCAGACCCTCCTAACAGTGCTGTGTAGGAAGGTCTGGCATTGCTAGACTATTGGTTATTATATCGGGATTTAAGGTAATTTTCACTGGGAATTGCAGCCTAATACTTATTTTGTCACATCTGCAGCAGAGTTTTGTGAAATACCACAAAGGCTGTAACCTACAAAATGTAGTACACCTTACAAATATGACACAACGGGGTGAAAATCCACATTTTATTTAGAGGCTATATTATGTTTTGTATGAATCAAATGTTGTGATCACAAATTCTTGGTAATCTGTTGGCTCATTTGTTATAGAATGCCTGAAGTTGAGTCACGCAAATGTTTTGTGATAAAGTGAACAAGACGTACTGCTCCAAGTTGAATTGAGGTGAAAGTGATGTAATGGTGTGTGCTGACTGTGCACATGCGGACAAGTTGTATCTTAAAATTCATTTAATTATTCAACACATACCAAAAATATAACTTGATTCACTATTGAAAACATGTCATGTTTTAGTGAGCGCTGCGGGTTCTGCTGTTCCAGCCTGTCAGTTCAGAGCTGTTATTAATGTTGACATAAGGAAGAGGAAGACGTCATCCTCTCCTCTCTGACGGCTGCTTTAAAGTCATAATAACAACTTTCATTTATTTTCTCCTTCTTTAATAACGAGAAGTCTAAATGGCCACAGTCAAAAGCTTCAGCAGCAGTAGGGGAAAGTACATTTAAGATTATACATATTTTATTTTGTTATATATGTATGCAGGTTGTACATTTTAATCTACACTTGTACATTATTTTCATTCCTCTAAATATATATATATATATATATATATATATATATATATATATATATATATATATATATATATATATATATATATATATATATTAGGGGTGGGGGGAAAAAATCGATACAGCATAGTATCGCAACATTTTCCGTGGCAATACTGTATCGATACACAGACGCCAAGTATCAATCTATTATTATCAGTTTGTCTGCTTGATGATTTTGCAGCCATAAAAATTGAAGTGAGATGAACAAACAGAGAAATGTATCTTTTTAGATAAAACAGATGTTGACAAAGTTTCCTTTTGGGGACAGAGTCAGATAAATTGCATAAATTGCAATATATTGCAGAATATTGCAATATGTTTAAAATATTGTATCAAGACATAAGTATCGTGATGATATTGTATCGTGAGGCTGATTCCCACCCCTAATATATATATTAGGGGTGGGAATCAGCCTCACGATACAATATCATCACGATATATATATATAGGAGTTTGTAGAACAGCTGACTGTTTCCTGAGTCCCTCGATCTCTTTTCTTTCTCTCTTTCTTCTTTCTTCAAGTGCGGTTGGAAATGTTGAGATCTTCAAATGATCTGACAAAAAAATAATAATCATGAAATGGTCTACTTGTGCTACACTGGAGGGCCACACAAATGGGCCATTTAAGTGACACTCAATGACACTGGATCGCTTTTTGCGATGTGAACGTGCCCTAACGCTTGTGTGCACGCATAACTATGTGGGCATGACCACATGTGTCACCAGCTGGTTTAGGCCACGCAGTAGTACACAGTGAGAAGATGATACTTTCCAGACTGCAACAGTCAATCATACTGTTCTTTTAGTAAAACTGCATAAATAAACTCTAATGTGTTTCTATTTAAGGGGATGGAGCTGCTGAACATCAAAAGACTTCTAACAGCGTAAATAAGTTAGTTTTAATTGGACTAAATTTGATCAGTCTGACCTCTGTGGGGGTTTACATTCATTACTCTGTCTGTCTGTCTGCAGCGAGCGGTTTAAAGTTGAAGTAAACCAGAACAAAGTTATGTTTGTACAGTGTACAGCAATAGACAAAAAGAAGCACTGTGGCATGTGATGTTTAACACTAATGTCCTGCAAACTGGGTGTCTGGCGTGACATTTCCCAGACATTTTCTTAATTGTATACACAGAAAATAGAACTATGCACACAATTCTTAAAAATTAAAGCTCATTTATCAACAAGACCCCAGAGCTACGGCTGCACAATAATCACAATTTGATCAAAAACGCAATATGGACTAGTGCAGGGGTCTTAAACATCTTTTAGGCCAGGGACCCCTAAGCTGAAAGAGAGACCGAGTAGGGACTCCCTACCGCATATATTGTATACAATTGAGTTGCATATTAAACTGGGAAGAATGGATGAAAAGAGATGGATATTATTTATGCATCGTGTTAATGGTTAAACATACATCTGGAAGGCACAGTGACTCTGTTTCTTGGGTCCAGACTGCTGAACTCTCAGCAAACTTCCATTATTTTCACTCAAATAGAAATTCTAAAGCAACCAGGACTGAAATCTTCACGCACATGCAGGAATCGCCACTTTAAAGGCCCTATTTTAATGATCTAAGCACACGGCGTGAAGCACCTGGCGCAGGTGTGTTTAGGGTGTGTACGAATCCCCTTTTGCTAGTTTGACGGCTGAAAAAAGGGTCCGTGTCCCAGGCGCATCGTTCTAAAGGGTCATACTTAGTGTCTTAACTAATCAGAGGTGTGTTTTGGGCGTTACATGCAATAAACCAATCAGAGATCATCTCCACTTCCCTTTAAAAGCCAGGTGCGTTTCTACCTTGGAGCATTGCTATTATGATGGAGGATTTGCTGACCAGGAAGGAGAGATTTTCAGGAGAAGAAACTGATCTTCTTGTGCGTGAAATGAAAGCGCGCGAGCAGATCATATCATAATACTATTTCACATTGTAATATTTTTATTTTTAATATTCTGCATGTTTGTATGCTGCTGTGCAACCCTGTGTGTGTAACAAGCATAATGTGTGTGCGTGCTGTGCACGAGTCTTGGTGCATTTTACTAATGCTCTGTTAAATTAACAATGGTATGCTGCGTTACTGACTTTAGACCAGGTTTTTGTTGGTCAATGGCGCGATCACTTCCCGCTGCCTCAAGATAGCAATATGCCCAGAATGCACCTGAACACACCTCCCTGTAAGACCAGCACGCCCATGGGCGCAAAGATGGGTGCAGGTGCATTTGCTATTTAAACGACGTGGGCGCTGGACGGGAAATTGACAACTGCGTCGGTCTTAAACTAGCAAAGACACTTGCGTCGGGCTTTGTGCTGCACTGGGTGCAAGATAGGGCTCTCTATCTGAATATTTCTTTAATCATTGTGAACAAATGTGAAGTTAACTGCTCCTGAACAACTGCATTTTCTTTGTCGACAGAAAACAATGTCAGTGGGAGGATACTTCAATCGCTACTGATTGATTAATGCAAAACAGACCAACACTTTCACCAAGACATCAGCTGATATGAAACTAAATGATAATTCAGTCCGATAAGGAATTCAAGAAATCAATAATTTTGCCTCCGCTCCCCAGGGTTCAGGAGTTATTACCAAAGTAACTACCAAAGTTCACTGAAATCCCAAAGTTCTTCCCTTTAACTAAAAACAGATGGACGAAAGCACGAGCTCTTAAGCCGCCTACACATGATCGGCAGTAAAACGGCGAGGTAGGGCGCAGGGCATAGACACTTTAGGTTGCTTTCACACCTACCTCGTTTGGTACGTTGAAAAGGCACACTGGAGCGTTTGGTCGGACAGTCCAGTTCGTTTGGGCTGGTGTGAAAGCTCATCCCAACTCTGGTGCGGATCAAACAAACAAACTCTGGTCCGCTTGAAAACAGGGGTCTCGGTTCGCGATCCAACCCAAATACAGGAAGTGAACCAAAACCAGAGCATTAACTAGCCTGCAATTTCAACCTAGTACACAATTTACGGACTTATAATATATGTGTCCAGGTTCGAAGGTAGCACTTCCTCCGAGTTGTCTTCATAAGAAAACAATGGCACAGCCAGCGCAGAGCAGTTTTACCGCGGATCATCTATAAGCAGCTTTAGGTAAAGGTAAAAAAAAACTCTGAAACAAAGCTGAACCACAATGAAATGAAGAGTGAAAGGGAGTGGGGAGTGTCCTCACCCCAAAAATGCCCACATAAGTCATTTGTTCAAGCAGCAATTGCGAATAAGATCTACGTTAATATTGGCGGCGCCCTCTAGTGGGCACCTATAGGGTGCGCTAATTTATTAAACGCACCCATTGGTCGTATAAGAGGGTAGGAATAAATGACCTGTATCGGTGTATGGTTTGGAGGACTTGTCGGTGAAAGGACAATGTGACGGAATAGCAAGAGAAAGCATCGTACCATATGTACCTGTTTAATGGCTCTTGGGTTCAAATGTAGCTGGGAGAATGGGAGTCTTTGACCTTTGACCTCGGACTGCTTTACATCAGCTGCAGAGAAGAGAAAAGAGAGAGGAGTTAGGGTGGTGGTGTTGTACAAACACGCTCATAAAGAAATCAAAAGGTATAAACAGCACTCACATTAAGGCTACATTTATATTGCTACGTTTTGAAAACTAATATCTTTTGCTACATTCCCCCTCTCATTCCCCCTGCTCTGGTGTTTCCCCCTCTCATTCCCCTGCTCTGGGGCACCCCCCTCTCATTCCCCCTGCTCTGGCGTTTCCCCCTCTCATTCCCCCTGCTCTGGCGTTTCTCCCTCTCATTCCCCCTGCTCTGGCGTTTCCCCCTCTCATTCCCCCTGCTCTGGTGTTTCCCCCTCTCATTCCCCCTGCTCTGTGGCATCTCCCTCTCATCCCCCCTGCTCTGGTGTTTCCCCCTCTCATTCCCCCTGCTCTGGTGTTTCCCCCTCTCATTCCCCCTGCTCTGTGGCATCTCCCTCTCTCATTCCCCCTGCTCTGGAGTTTCCCCATCTCATTCCCCCTGCTCTGGCGTTTCCCCCTCTCATTCCCCCTGCTCTGGGGCATTCCCCTCTCATTCCCCCTGCTCTGTGGCATCTCCCTCTCATTCCCCCTGCTCTGGTGTTTCCCCCTCTCATTCCCCCTGCTGTGGTGTTTCCCCCTCTCATTCCCCTTGCTCTGGTGTTTCCCCCTCTCATTCCCCCTGTTCTGGTTCTTCCCCCTCTCATTCCCCCTGCTCTGGTGTTTCCCCCTCTCATTCCCCCTGCTCTGGCATTTCCCCCTCTCATTCCCCCTGCTCTAATGTTTCCCCCTCTCATTCCCCCTGCTCTAATGTTTCCCCCTCTCATTCCCCCTGCTCTGGTGTTCCCCCCTCTCATTCCCCCTGCTCTAATGTTTCCCCCTCTCATTCCCCCTGCTCCAATGTTTCCCCCTCTCATCCCCCCTGCTCTGGTGTTTCCCCCTCTCATTCCCCCTGCTCTGGTGTTTCCCCCTCTCATTCCCCCTGCTCTGTGGCATCTCCCTCTCATTCCCCCTGCTCTGGTGTTTCCCCCTCTCATTCCCCCTGCTCTGGCGTTTCCCCCTCTCATTCCCCCTGCTCTGGAGTTTTCCCATCTCATTCCCCCTGCTCTGGCGTTTCCCCCTCTCATTCCCCCTGCTCTGGGGCATTCCCCTCTCATTCCCCCTGCTCTGTGGCATCTCCCTCTCATTCCCCCTGCTCTGGTGTTTCCCCCTCTCATTCCCCCTGCTCTGGTGTTTCCCCCTCTCATTCCCCTTGCTCTGGTGTTTCCCCCTCTCATTCCCCCTGCTCTGGCATTTCCCCCTCTCATTCCCCCTACTCTAATGTTTCCCCCTCTCATTCCCCCTGCTCTAATGTTTCCCCCTCTCATTCCCCCTGCTCTGGTGTTCCCCCCTCTCATTCCCCCTGCTCTAATGTTTCCCCCTCTCATTCCCCCTGCTCTAATGTTTCCCCCTCTCATCCCCCCTGCTCTGGTGTTTCCCCCTCTCATTCCCCCTGCTCTGGTGTTTCCCCCTCTCATTCCCCCTGCTCTGTGGCATCTCCCTCTCATTCCC
This sequence comes from Zingel zingel, assembly GCA_023566125.1. Classification (NCBI taxonomy): domain Eukaryota; kingdom Metazoa; phylum Chordata; class Actinopteri; order Perciformes; family Percidae; genus Zingel; species Zingel zingel. The sequence continues at coordinate 4,141,474 of CM042315.1, forward strand.
CCTGCTCTGGTGTTTCCCCCTCTCATTCCCCCTGCTCTGGCGTTTCCCCCTCTCATTCCCCCTGCTCTGGAGTTTCCCCATCTCATTCCCCCTGCTCTGGCGTTTCCCCCTCTCATTCCCCCTGCTCTGGGGCATTCCCCTCTCATTCCCCCTGCTCTGTGGCATCTCCCTCTCATTCCCCCTGCTCTGGTGTTTCCCCCTCTCATTCCCCCTGCTCTGGTGTTTCCCCCTCTCATTCCCCTTGCTCTGGTGTTTCCCCCTCTCATTCCCCCTGCTCTGGTTCTTCCCCCTCTCATTCCCCCTGCTCTGGTGTTTCCCCCTCTCATTCCCCCTGCTCTGGCATTTCCCCCTCTCATTCCCCCTGCTCTAATGTTTCCCCCTCTCATTCCCCCTGCTCTAATGTTTCCCCCTCTCATTCCCCCTGCTCTGGTGTTCCCCCCTCTCATTCCCCCTGCTCTAATGTTTCCCCCTCTCATTCCCCCTGCTCTAATGTTTCCCCCTCTCATTCCCCCTGCTCTGGTGTTCCCCCCTTTCATTCCCCCTGCTCTGATGTTTCCGAGTCCCTAAACCAGAGACATTTGGAAACAATTCTGACCCGTTTTGGTTTGGAATCTGCACGGAGACCTTTGGCAACACCGACGCCAACGTTTCTCCTCCTGATTGGGTCTTATCAGTCACGACGTCTCGTTCTCTGAGACTTAAAGCTACTAACGTTACCATGGCAACTACCAGCAGCAGGCGGAGTCTCCACGCTGCCACCTGTTTATGCCCAGTATACCAGAACGTTGATGAGACATGACGTTTGGTCGTGTTAGTTTAAACAGAGATTAGTTCTTCTTCTGGAGATTAAAAACTCTTTTGGCTCAAAATTCTGCTTAAAAACCAAAACGTAGCGATGTAAATGTAGCCTAAAGCTCTAAATAATTTCTATTTAGAGTTTAATTGTGCTTGATAGGACTTGATGGACAGTAGCTTAAGGACGGTACATAAATAAATTATTTAATTAAGGAAATGATGGAATAGTCACTTGATGGATTGATTGAGCGGTAAATGTTTTGGGATTTTGACGACGTTTTCTGTTACAGGGTTGTTTGGTTGCACATTAAGAAACGGTAGATTGAAAACACTTTGATAACGGTTATTATTGTAATTAAAGATGTAAAGGTATGGAGATTTCAAACAGCGTAGGACCTGAAAAGCATTTTGTTTCCTCCTACTCCCTTTGGGACAAGAATATTTATCTAAAAGTATTTATTTATTTGGTTTATTTTTGCTTTTTACTTTTTCATAGTTAACTACTTTTATGTCTTGTATTTATTTTTTTGTTTATTCTTTTGTATGTTGTGCGAAATAAACTACTTTACATCGATGATCGTTAATCATTGTATCGATATATCGGTACACCCCTGGCTAAGATGTGACACTACAGCTGCAAAGATTAATCAATTAGTTGTCAACTTTTAAATTAAAGGTGCTCTAAGCGATGTTGGGTGACGGCACTTCTTGTTGACGTTCGAAGTATTGTCAAACAAAACGAGGCTAGCTCGCCCCTCCCTCCTCCTCATCCCGTCCCCTCCCCCTCCCTTCCGTGCTTCCTGAAACAGTCATGAACGCGCATTGTGGAAGTAGCCTACGAGCTAACGCTACTGCGGTGATGGCTCAACCAAATCCTTCTTGTCTGTTATTGGCTGGAAAACTGTTTGTTATGTTTGGTGGTGCAGGTTGGCACAGTTTGTTTTTGTTGCCGTTTGGGGAGCCTGGGCTGTCTACAGAGACCGCGTTTTTTTACAGTGTGTTCAGGGGACAGGCAGCTAGCGGATAGTCAGGAGATGTTTTTTACAGTGTGTTCAGGGGACAGGCAGCTAGCGGATAATCAGGAGATGTTTTTTACAGTGTGTTCAGGGGACAGGCAGCTAGCGGATAATCAGGAGATGTTTTTTACAGTGTGTTCAGGGGACAGGCAAACAACGTGTGACGTCGCTTAAGGCCCTGACACCCCAACCAGATGGGCCGACCGTCGGCAGAAAAGTCAGTCGGACTGATCAGTCGGGTCCCCGAGGTCCAAAAAGTGCCTCAGAACACACTGAGGCGACGCCCACTTGAGCGTACGCTCTGCGCGTGCGCAAAACGTAATACGTCTCCATAGCAACCAGGCGGCGCTGCTCTGTATTGTTTCCATTAACAGTCTGATTATTTCCCAGAAAATGAAAACCGGCAGCTGATTGGACGAACGCGTCACGTGGTTCTTTTTTCTCCGGAAATTCACAGCCAGACCGTCATGGCGGCTCGTTCAGAATACAATCTCATATTGGACTAAAATAGTTCACCGAAACGTGTTTCTGAAAACATTTTAAGAGAGAAATAGGCCGTGCAGTTTCTGAATCTGTCTTCATTTCAGATCAACAAAGGTTAGTTTAAAAGATCTTCCTCAGATTTTGAGAGGCTCATCCCGCTCCCCATTTCCGGGAGAGTCCCGACTGCCCTGTCTCTGACTGAACATGTCGGGTCGGCCCAAATGAAGGCCGACGGCTCCTCGGACGGCCGACGGCACGGAACACACCGAACAGACTCGAGTCACCGACCTCGCCAGACGGTCCGATGGCCGATTATTGGGCTGGTGTGTCTCCTCTAATCACCAGCACCTTTAATCACCAACTATTTTAATTTTTTATGGAGAAAAAAAAGTAAATCTTCTCTGATTCCAGCTTGTTAAATGTGAATATGTTCTAGTGTCTTCTCTCCTCTGTGACAGTAAACTGAATATCTTTGCGTTGTGGACAAAACGAGACACTCGAGGACGTCATCTTGGACTTTGGGAAACACTGATCCACATTTTTCACCATTTTCTGACATTTTAGAGAACCAACAAGTAATCCATTAATCGAGAAAAGAATCGACAGAGATGCAGTACGTGGCCCGCGCCTCGTGTATCACACAAGTCTTACACGTATTAACATGTTTGTTTAAGCCATGATTCATACGTTTTCAAAGCTCTCCATCTAGACAAAAGCACAGATGAGTTCACAATGTGACCCTTGTACTCTACCTAATGTCTAGCTGTTTCTATAGCAACCACCACATGCGGGCAGGAGTGAAATGATGATGGATGCTGCTGCTGCGCTGGTACTGTACGCTACCTACAGTCCATCAGGCCGTGGGAAACACTGAAGAAAAGGAAAAATCACTTCAGTAATGGGAGTGATTCATCATGTGCGTTTGTGCTGCATGATTCATGTTTTTTTTTTTTTTGTTTTTAAGACAATGTGGGACTCAAAACTGCAGGACTATGTGTCACATCCATGCGAGATCCACCAGAGACGAATGGTGAAGCTGTAAAGTTAACTATTATTCAGCTCACATTCATACACACAATAGTGCAGCCAAATTAAAAGTGCACGGACTAATCCTTCAGTACTTAGCAGCTCTTTTGTTAGGCTCTCACAGCTGACAAAAGCTTTTGTCAAATATTGGACATGACAACCGTTTCCCCTGAGGGTCACCATGTATTGATCTGTGGGCCAGCTGATTGTTTCCAGCTCATTCTGGATCAAAAAAACAAAACAGCTTTATGATGCAGAGATTGTGTCTGAGTTTGACTTGGCGTTAATGAATCTGTATTCAGGGTATTTCCCCCGCCATTTTAAGGTTTAGATGCAGTACACGAGCCGTTTTGTGCACCACCTTAAGCCAAAGGAATGTGACGAAAAGGATTTTCTGAGATCTAGTGACTGCAGTTGGATTTACTCTAGCAAGCTTTTTGAGTGCTCTAGCTTTGCCAACGTTTTAGACACAGATATGGTAATAATAACGATCCAAAATTATGTGAAAAAGATATGCAAAAGACTACAAAGAGACGCCAAATGACCACAAAGACCCAAAGCAAAGAATTACAAAAAAAGAGACAACACGAGTACAAAGAGAAGCAAAGAGATTCAGCCATACATGTTTGAGCCTCACACCAGGTTCATTAATTGGCAACTATTTTGACATTCAATTAATTGGTTTGAGTCCTTTTTTTTATCCAAAAAAAGTTTTACAAAATCTGGCTTGTTAAATGTGAATATGTTCTTTGAGTTGTGGACAAAACAAGACATTTCAGGACGTCATTTTGGGCTTTTTGGGATCCACATTTATCACAATTTTCTGACATTTTAGAGACCAAACTACTAATCCATTCATCCAGAAAATAATTGTTAGTTACAGCCCTAGAGGAGTATAATTGTGGTTAAATATTTTCGGAGGAAGACATTGTCTTGTAATCCTGCGTACAGCTGCAGCTGTGCAGATGATGCAAGCGTTTCAAACACAAGGCTCATGACTCACAGATGTGGAGGACCGTCCAAATCTGTTGACAGCAGCCGCTGCCCACACAGCAAGAAGCCCTACTCCCTGCTTCTTACTTGCTCCGTTTCCTCAGTGAAAAAAAACTAAATCAAATTCATGTGCAGATAAGGTGTGATAGTGACTCATGCTGCATCGGCTGAACATTTCTTTTAGGGAGTCCTGTTTTCCATCTCTGAAGTGTTTAATGAGGAGTTTGAAATGCAGATTCAAGCGCCATCAAACGCACCTGAAAGCAAGTTCAAAGCAGAGGTGTGCATCAACAGATTCACAGTTGACAAAATTACTGCTCCAGTGAACCTCTCAGTAAGAGCAAGAGTGAAAGTGTGTAGAAGGAGTCTGACCCCCAAAATATATAAAATGATCTGCTATTAAAACTCCATCAAAGCTGCGCTTTTTAAAAAAATATTTTTTTTACTTTATTTCTCCAGGTAACAACAACCTGTCACATTCACACATTCCTACCTGGAAGCTGCCCAGTACAACCACAGTCTGATCTGCTGGCCACTGAGCAGCTGCACTGGAGCAGTTGGGGTTATGGGCCTTGCTCAAGGGCACCTCAGTGGTGGTAATGAGGGGAGGGACAAGTGCTGCTCTTTCACTTTTCCCCCACCCAGATTTTACCCTGGCAGTGATTGAACCAGCAACCTTCTGGTCCCAAGCTTGCTTCCTTAAACCCTAGGCCACCACTGCCCCACCCCATCTGCAGGAGTATCAAAAACTGACAATGACCTGTATGACAGACGCAAAAAAATTGAGGTCCAGCACACCGTTAGAGCTGGTTTCAAACTAAGAGTTGTTATCTAATTGCTTTGAAAACCTAGAAAAGAATAGCTAAACGAATAGCTTTACCCCTGATGGAAGAAGTGATGAAAAGAGAATTACTCTTCAGCTACTCTTCAGCACCTCGGTGCCATTTCAGAGTGCCGAGCTGTCAGCCGGTTCGAGGACAAACACAACCTTAAAAAGATGAAAGTAAAACTGTGGAGCGCACTGAGGTAGACACGTAATCCTCCAGGGACCCAATTACACTCGAAACCCCGAGAGGTGGCTGCAGAGGCGGAGAAGGGAGGCGTCCACTCTCCTCAGACAGCTGAGCACCCTGCACATCGTCAGCCTGAAGCTGACTTCTATTACCTCCTGTTTATTAAGTGAAGTCAACCCCCCAGGTAGGGCTGCAACTAACGGTTGTTTTCATTGTCGATTCATCTGTTGGTTATTTTCTCAGTTAACCGATTAGTTGTTTGGTCTATAAAGTGTTTAAAAAAATGTTGATCAGTGTTTCCCAAAGTCTATATCGACCACGTTTCATTTCCGGGATTGTTCAGGTGTTGCTAAAAATTCCACCTGATGTCCCTCATTTTGGCCGGATGTCCGTCCCCTTCCTCTTTCTTTGTGTTGGCGTTCTAACCTCTGGTGGATTTGTGAGGACTATGGTTAACTGCTCCTCAGATCTCTGCAGGGTAAATCCAGACAGCTAGCTAGACTATCTGTCCAATCTGAGTTTTCTGCTGCACGACTAAAACTACTTTTGAATGTACACATGTACCCCATAGTTGGCGATTAATTTAATAGTTGACATCTAATTGATTAATCTTTGCAGCTCTAACCCTAGAACTGACTTCTATTAACTTCTGTGTATTAAGGCTACATCTTCACTACTACACTTTCATTTTTAAGCAGTGTTTTGAGACAAAAACAAACCTCGTCCACACAAGAGTTTTTACAATGCACACATAACTTATGCGGAGCGGATATTCCAAACTACGCTCCCACTATAATCAATAAACTGGCTACACCGGACACGAGAGCAACGCGTTAGTGGTGCGTCTGCTCCGCAGAGATCCGCTCTACAAGCGTAAAAACAGGACAGTCTTCTATTTATATTGTTTACGTGAGGTGTGTGCGGCCCTTTTACACAGAAATGGATTATAAAGTGTCTATATTTCTTTTAAATTAAACAACAGATATACAGAGAACGACTTAATGACTGTCAATGAGCGTATTGGTTTCGTTTTGAGAGTTTCTGTTTTTATTTCTTGTTTCCCTCTCTTGCGTCCTCTGATAACAGCTGACAGTAGATTAACGTTTCACAGCGCTGTGGCGGTTAAAAAACTGAAGAAATACTAACAATCCCAGAAGGAAAGCTCACTGTGTCTCCTTTGACTCACACAATCCTACGCCTGCAGGTGTAGACAGTTAAAAGATACATGCGCTCCGCAAACGGTCCACATACGGTCCACATACGGTCCACATACGTTACGCGTTCAATGTACCCGAAACGTAAGTGAAATCAATGCACCAGCTGCCTTCCATGTAGATGTGAACCTCGTGTCTGAGCAGGACCACACACGCAGCAGGCCCCTCTCGCTGTAATTGTCTCGCAGTGTAAAAAAAAAACAACGTTACCTTCATTACAGCCGAGGACATCTGGTTCACGTTTGGGAGAATAAACTGAGAAATACTGTCTGCCGGTTTCTCTCAGACTCTGCTCTGAATTATTGGCCTTCACGTGTTAAAGAGTGTGTACGAGTGGCTCTGTGCCAAATGCTCTGGTGATTTAGCCACTGTGTTACAGCTGCACCACTTCTTTTTTTATTTAATAAACCGCAGTGACTGAACTACCAAAGCATTCGGTCGTGGCAGAGTGCACTAAAAGCTCCCATGCTGCGTGCAAAGTTTGATGTTCTGTTGGATATTATGGTTAGATTGCAAATTCTTCGATTTAACTAGCCCAAAGTTGGCCTTTAAACCCAGGAGTGACTTCTGATTCACAGCTGAACAGCAGGAAACACGTCTGTTATTTCCAATCGCAAAATATTCCACCAGCTACAACAACTTTTCTTTTTCGTTTCCTCACTTCTTGACTATTATAAATAATGCACTGTGTGAACTCAAGTCAAGACGCGGCTGAATCACTATTAAGTCCAAAGTTCTGCTGCAGGATTCCCAACTAACTCTACATGTAGACAACTGAAATGCATCACACGTCACGTCAAACCAACTAGGCCTGTAACAACTCCAAATTTAGCTGGACAATAGAGCTTTTTATCGTCAATGCGATATCAACTGGTGCAATAAACACATCGCGAAAGGCTGCGACACATCGAGATAAACACTCACAGAGCTTTTGTTGAAAGAAAATAGCAGAAACCTGCACTTCATAATGAACGCTTTGGCTACATTGAACGCGTAACGTATGCGGACCGTTCGCGGAGCGTACGTGCCGCTGAATGTATCTTTTAACTGGCTACAACAGCTGCGCACACACAGCCTAGGATTGTGTGAGTCACAGGCGAGACTTTGCTTTGGGATTGTTGTTGTTTCTTTAGTTTATGGCACCAGCACAGCGCTGTGAAAACGCCAATCTGCTGTCAGCTGTTATCAGAGGTCGCAGGGGAAGGAAACAAGACATAAAAACAGAATCCTTCAAAACAAAAGTGCCAATACGCTCGTTGACAGTCATTAAGTTGTTTCCTGTATACCGGTAGTTTAATTTAAAAGAAATATAGACACTTTATGATCCATTTCTGTGTAAAAGGGTCGCACACATTTCTCACGTAAACAATATAAATAGAAGACTGTCCTGTTTTTATGCTTGTAGAGCGGATCTCTGCGGAGCAGACGCACCACTAACCTGCTGCTCTCGTGTCCGGTGTAGCCAGTTTTGATTATATTATTGATTATAGTGGAAGCGTAGTTTTGGAACGTCTGCTCCGCATACGTTACTCGTACGTTACTCAATGTAGCCAGCCCGTAGCGGTCATTGTTTTCGTAGTGGTGCCTTTTATATTCAATTCAATGTTTACTTTGTTCAATAAAAGAATGTTGGAAATGATTTCCTTTCATTTGTTTTAAATTGAATTTGTTGTATTTTAGCAGAATACTGAAAGCAGCAGAACTGACAGAACACTTTAACATCTGTTTATTTATCGCAAGTAATGTCGTTATCGCGATATTCAACAACATTATGGCATATTTCCCTCGTATCGTGCAGCCCTTATGTTCCATTTCTAATGCATTGTGAAGCTCTTTGTAACCCGGACACAGAAACTGAAACTGGGGTTTTAAAAGACCACTGACAGAAAGAAAAGCTGGTAAAGCCCCCCGCGCTGAGGCAGAGCACAGTTGAGGCTCGGGGTCGCTCTGTGGACAGCCGACCATCTGCTTTTTAATTCACTTTGCTGAACTTAATCTCGTTAAAACTAGAAACCGTTGAAAGAGCATTGTGTGTCTGCAGTGTTGTAGGAGAATAGGTTGTGTTAAAGGCTCCTAATTTAATCAGGGAAACGACCCTCTTCCTTCTTTCTTTCTTACCAGATTGAGCCGGCTGAAATCCGATGGGTCCCCACATGATTAAAGAAAGAAATATATTACACAGAATTATTAATTTTTTTCTTACTTTTTTCTTGTGAAATCATGGAAACATTCACCTCTTCTGGCTTCTACAAAATCCTCCAAACAACACAAATCCAAGAAGTAAAAATCACACTTTGGTTGAGCTTATGTCCAAATACTTTTAATTCTAAATGATCACAAGCAAACGAAAATCAAATACAAGTTTGTTTCATGGCTTCTTCTGGACAAAACCAACAAGGCTGAAACGCTTTCTTTAAATCAGTTGATTACTTTCTAATTGACTGATTTATAAAGATATAACCCAGGGTTTCACCAAGTCAAATGAACTGACGCTACTTAACATAGTTTCAGGAGCAGGGCCACATCTCAAACACACCTCTTCCGTTATTCCTATAAATACCCACCGTACTGTGATTTATACTTCTGCGTGAAATTTGCGCCGTGGCGCTGTACGTAGGTACGTGGAGCAACAGACCTAGGCCGGACCCTACACCGTAGCGTTATTATGGAACCCACGCAACTTCTAGGCAAGACCCGCCCTTCAATAGCATTCACACACTACTATTGGCCAGAAGTCCATGCTTACGCAAGGTAACGTAACTCGATTTGTTCAGGTCCTATCCCCTGACCAATCGGCTATCCTAACCTTAACTAATCCCCAACCAGGAGACACTTTGTTTCTCTCACTATGACTCTAGAGTCGCTACTCACTCCGAAGATAATCACCGTCACTCACTTCTCCCTCGCTCTACCACACACACACACACACACACACACACACACACACAAACTTCAGGCCACTTACATAGGATACGGCAAAAGCTCTGTGTGGAGCCTCCGCAGAACCATAAATCACTAACCATCTCCTCTCATTCCCTCCCTCTTTCTGTTCCTCTCCTTGCTCCTCCTCTTTAGGTCCTAAGGGGGTCCGTCGTGCCCGGGTGCCACGGCGGATTCCCTACCGAAGCCTCCCCACAACGCAGTCAATGTCAAGTCAATGTCAAGTCAACTGATGGCTACAAGCGCCTTTAATTCTCGCATTCTAATCATCTTTCATTATTAAATTGTTCAAAGCGTATCTGGTTGATGGTGTGGTCCTTGCTAGTGAAAGACTTTTTAAGACCTTTATGAATGAAATTTAATATCACGACATCAACAACAAAAAAAAGGAAGTCAGATGTCAGAGTCCGGAAACATCGTCTGAAACAATTCCCTGATTTCCTCATTGGCATTATAGGACTGGTGTCTAGAGTGGCTGCAAAATAAGTTGCATGTTGGTCTCATTTGTAGTCTTAACACAGGGAATTATATATGAAGTGGTGACAGAAAGAACTACAACATCATATTTCTGTTGTACTGCAGCTCCTCTTTTCACCCTGTGTGTTGAGCTCTCTGTTTTAGCTACAGAGTGAGACCTCTCACTTCTGTTCCATCTTTGTTGGGAGTCACACATGCTCAGTACCTAGGTAAGGACTACTAGCCAGTCAGAAGCAGAGTATGAGGGCGTGTCCTGACAGTACCTAGGTAAGGACTACTAGCCAGTCAGAAGCAGAGTATGAGGGCGTGCCCTGACAGTACCTAGGTAAGGACTACTAGCCAGTCAGAAGCAGAGTATGAGGGCGTGTCCTGACAGTACCTAGGTAAGGACTACTAGCCAGTCAGAAGCAGAGTATGAGGGCGTGCCCTGACAGTACCTAGGTAAGGACTATTAGCCAGTCAGAAGCAGAGTATGAGGGCGTGCCATGCTAGCAGCTAGGCGAGCATTATAACGTGTGTTCCAAAGTGACCACGTTTGTCTCTGAAGTAAAGGCTGGACTACAATAGAGCTGTTTGGAGCAGTTTGTGAACAGTGTTTTCTGTTGGAGATGGTAAGGCCCTTTGGGGTGGACTTTGGGCTTTTTCACTTTGTAAACTTATAACATGCACGAAAAAGATATATAACACAATAAAGGAAAGGGAAAAAGCCAAAAAGCATAATATGAGCACTTTAAACAATGAATCAGTTATCAAAATAGCTGCAGATTCATTTTCTTTGAATCTACTACTTGTTAATGATTTGGTTATACGTTAATAATATAACTTAATAAGGGTATATATTAACAATAAAAATAGTCTACATACAGTATTTCATCCACAGAGATTTCCTCAAGCGTTTTCTAAACGCTTGTTTTGTCTGACAGATTTCCTGTCGATCGACTACAGAGCTGAAACGATTATTCAATGAATCCAGTTTCTTTATTGATGAATGTGCTGCTTTTCTCTGTTTTTTAATCACTGTAAACTAAATATCTTTGGACTTCGGACTTTTCACAGACTGTGGATAACTGGCATTGGTCGCTATTTGTTTTGCATTTTATAGACTAAACTTGTAATCAAATTGAGAAAGCAATTAGTAGATTAACTGATGAGGGTAATAATCATTATTTTCACCAAGCAAAGAGCTTTCATTACTTCTAATTTGAAGAAACTTTGCTTAAAAAGGATAAACCAACAACACCGACAGCCTGATAATTATTTTTAGTATTTAGTTTCAGGTCACAGGGTTCAATGTTAAGGTTGACTTGGCCAAAGTACATTTTTAATGGCCTCTATACTAATTGTTTTGTATAGAGGCCATTTATTTGGGAAAAAAAGTAGAAAAAAAAAGTCAAAAGTGACGGATTTTTTAAAATTCTTTTTATTTTTTTAAACGTCAAAAACATAAATAAATAAAAAAGACAAACTTCGGTAAAATACGCCAAAAATGATTAAAAAAAAACATTTACAAAAGCGTAGAAAAAAATCGCCAAAAAAAGTTTCAAATGTCGACAAAATCAACTAAATTCTTCATTGGCCAACGGCACTTTCAAATCAAATAATTCAACAAGCATTCTCCGACGGGGGCAAGAAAACTATAACGTCATTTATGACACCATGATGCCCGAACGGGTAAGTGGGTTGTCGTAGTTACTTGTCCTATAGCTCTACCTCGGTCCAACCAGCAGCGTTCCCTGCTCTGTTTACCTTGAAGACGCTCAGGCAGAACGGGAAGTAAAGTAACAGCCAGTCCTGGAGGATCGCTCCCCCTGAGCCTTGTCAGTCCTTTTGTCCGGCCGCAGCGGCCACGCTGTGATCCACAAATAGACCGAGTGCCTCAGAGCCGCACATGAAGGGAAGGGACAGATGGACCTGTGGTTCCCTGTCGACGTCCTCCAGAGACACGACTTGAACTCTCAGGATGTGGAGGTGGTGAGACCGATAGCAGCAGCAGAGTGAAGAAAAAGCAAGAAACTTGTCCTGTGGCTGAACTGTATATGAGAGGGCTTTATCCCCACATGGCTGCTTTCTTAACGATTATTTTAAGGGCTTGACAGCCAGTAGACTGAGACAGAAACACGGGCAGAGAGAGAGAAAGAGAGAGAGAGAGAGAGAGAGAGAGACATTAGGGCTGCACGATTTGAGGAAAATATCTAATTGCGATTATTTTGACTGATATTGCGATTGCGATATGATTCACGATATTGGAGGGAATGTTCGTTTTTGTATCATTATTCTCATTTTCATTGAAAAGTATTAACATTGAAATAAATTAAAATGATTATAGTGTGATTTTTGCGAGGATCTGTAGTTTTTTTTCTGTAGTCTGTAGGATACGATTTGTAGGCCGGGACGTCTCTGCAGCACCACAATACTTTATTTTAAATGGTTTGACGTATATTTTGCCATTAACAAATATTGCGCCCCCCTGCGATTTGGATATTGCACTAGTCCATATTGCCATTTCGATACAATTGCAATTAATTGTGCAGCCCTACACAACATGCAACAAAAGGTCTCCTGTCTGGAAATCGAACCGTGGATGTTGCGGTTATATGGCATCCGCCCTAGTCTGGATCAACGGAAGTACATTTCCAGGATGAGGCCGCCTTCAGACTGCCTGCGTCTGCCATCCGGCTGCGGTGGGGGTTGCCGCAAGGGGGTTCCCTCAACATTCAAAATGCAGCGGGCCTGCCGAGAAAAGTCTAGACTGACTCAGAGAAACGCAACCCTACGTCAACCGGCGATCAGAATTGTCGGTGTGTTTTGAGCTATGGTTTGAGGGGGTGTGAGAGTCCCGTACAGTAAACAGGAAACATCACTGCCTCTATCTCTGCCACAACAAAGTCTTAAAACACTATGAGGGTGAAAATCGAAACACAAGCACTGAACTGCCCGGGAGTTTGTGTAATAGCTGAATGTTTCCTGCAACATCAAAACACTCGCTCTGTCTTCTTTGTCTCTTTTCTTTTTCTCTCTCCTGTGAAATCAAGCTGCCTTCAAGTGCGGTCTGTAACATCGGAATCTATAAACGATCTGACGGACAACAGTAATTGGGAAATATAAAGTCTACTTGTGCTTTGTTGGGGGGTTTAATAACACAACAGGACGTCACACAAATGGGCCGTTTCATTGACACTCCCCTCCGCTGCACCACCCTGGAGAAAATCGCCCGGATTGCTTTTTTGGTGTGAATGCCTCGTAAAGCCTGACATCCGGCACGTGGCGCCGGATGTCAGGCTTTGCCCCTCACCTTCCTCTCTCTCTCTGTGTTGCCGTTCTCAAAATCCCTTCGGGAAACAACAACCTTCGAGCTAGAAAGCTACACGCTACAAATGTCGCGTTTTGAAGAACATTTGGATCGTGCAACAAGGCAGGTAGGGCTGGGCAATATATCGATGTTATATCAATATCGCGTAATGGGACTGGATATCGTCTTAGATTTTGGATATCGTAATATGGTAAGTGTTGTCTTTTCCTTTTCTACAGGCTGCATTACAGTAAAGTTATGTCATTTTCTGAACTTACCAGACTGTAGCTGTTCTATTATTTACCTTTACCCACTAGGTCATTAAATCATTTCTGGAGATTATTTATCAAAAATCTCATTGTATAATTAAAGCACCAATAGTCAACCATACAATATCGTCACAATATCGACATCTAGGCATTTGGTCAAGAATATCGTGATATTTGATTTTCTCTAAATCGCCCAGCCCTATAAGCAGGCGTGCTTGCCCAATAGTTGTTGAGATATTTCAGTCTGGACTAAAGACTGACTAGGGGTGACCCCGAATAGACGAATATTTGATGGTTCAATAGAAGGAGCCTGATTCGACTGCCAATCTCACAGTCCAATCTTCGCAGAGGCCGTAAAGCCCAGTTCAGACCAATGAGTCGCGATGAGACGAGTTGAAACTTGCAACATTCTGATATCTGCCAGTTCACACCGATGCGTTGAGAAGCTGCTAGCACGGCTAAAAATGCTAAAGCCAGCTCCCTAATATCATGTGATGTTGACATCATCTTAAATCTAACATCTTTTTGTTTTGGACTGTTGCTTCATCACTTTGGGCTCTGGGGGTCTTATTTTCTGACATTTTATAGACTAAAGCCTTCATTTTTGTTAAAAAAGTTGAACAATGTTGAAAATATTCATCAGTTGAGGCCCTTAATCATTACCCAATAAGGTTTAGGGAGGATTCTCCCTCTTGCTAACATTTGCCTCATTATGTGACCATGTAAGACGTTTCTTCTTGGCACTGCTGATAAACACGCTCCTCTTCTGAACATGGGCTACATTTCATGCAGATGAGGCGCATTAATGTAACAAACTTATTTATACACAACGCAGAAAAAAATAGGCTCTCGATAACAGTCTGGCAGCTGAAGCTCTCACAAGAAAAACTAAATCACTAAAAGGGCCAGTGTTTAGTATATTTTGAATTATGGTCTTCAATTTCTTGTCAATAATTGGCTGACATGTACCTCGGCTGCATGTATTTTTATCACAAGCTGTGTCAGCCAATCATGGCTAATGTCTAATTTGGGATATTAAAATTGCGAAACCAATTTAGCTTAGCTATGAAAGAGATTCTACAATTGTACAAGGTTCCCTCTAACCTGGTGCATTATTACAAGATATATATATATATATATATATATATATATATATATATTTGCAACTTTGTTATTTATCTTTAGACATTTTAACACCCAAAAGATATTTATCACACGTTACATAGTAGTTACACTTAGTCTTTCACAGGCTCACGTTTAATGTTAAAAAAAAGTTGTATTTGACTGTTTTCTACCACTGTGTTAAAGCAAGTCGGTGAATATAACTATATATATATATATATATATATATATATATATATATATATATATATATATATATATATATATATATATATATATGTTGGCTAAAAGAATGAATTAAACGTCGTTTTACAGGAGTACTTAATTAAGATAGCAGTTAAATAACAAACCGACTGCACGTTACTTCAACCTGGAGGTTGCGAACATGATGCATCAGTCCTGTAACGTTAGTCAATATAAACCGCTGTAACTTACCGCTGAAAGATGAGCTTCTTTCTCTTTTATCGGTTGTGGAAGTGAAGTCACTTTTCTCCTGACAAACTAATACATCCAACAAACTCTACAATCAACATTGACGCGTCCAGCAGTGGAAGGGGAGCCAGCAGCAGACTTGTGTTCATTCCTCGATGTGAGCTGCTTTACGTTTACATTCGAATTTAAACCGCCGTCAAGCTCGACAGTCAACTACACTACAGCTTCCGGAACAGATTTTCAGATTAAAACTACTTCCGGAAAAGATGTCGCAGCGAAATTTCTTTCGTGTCAGTGTTGGAAGAAGAAAGTAACAATACGGTACCACTCTGTAAAAATACTCTGTTACAAGCAAAAGTCCCACATTCAATATTTCGTTTAAAGTGCTCATATTATGCTCATTTTCAGGTTCATAATTGTATTTAGAGGTTATATCAGAATAGGTTTACATGGTTTAATTTTTAAAAAACACCATATTTCTGTTGTACTGCACATTGCTGCAGCTCCTCTTTTCACCCTGTGTGTCGAGCTCTCTGTTTTAACTACAGAGTGAGACCTCTCACTTCTGTTCTATCTTTGTTGGGAGTCGCACATGCTCAGTACCTAGGTAAGGACTACTAGCCAGTCAGAAGCAGAGTATGAGGGCGTGCCCTGACAGTACCTAGGTAAGGACTACTAGCCAGTCAGAAGCAGAGTATGAGGGCATGTCCTGACAGTACCTAGGTAAGGACTACTAGCCAGTCAGAAGCAGAGTATGAGGGCGTGCCCTGACAGTAGCTAGGTAAGGACTACTAGCCAGTCAGAAGCAGAGTATGAGGGCGTGTCCTGACAGTAGCTAGGTAAGGACTACTAGCCAGTCAGAAGCAGAGTATGAGGGCGTGCCCTGACAGTACCTAGGTAAGGACTACTAGCCAGTCAGAAGCAGAGTATGAGGGCGTACCCTGACAGTACCTAGGTAAGGACTACTAGCCAGTCAGAAGCAGAGTATGAGGGCGTGCCCTGACAGTACCTAGGTAAGGACTACTAGCCAGTCAGAAGCAGAGTATGAGGGCGTACCCTGACAGTACCTAGGTAAGGACTACTAGCCAGTCAGAAGCAGAGTATGAGGGTGTTCCCTGACAGTACCTAGGTAAGGACTACTAGCCAGTCAGGAGCAGAGTATGAGGGCGTGCCCTGACAGTACCTAGGTAAGGACTACTAGCCAGTCAGAAGCAGAGTATGAGGGCGTGCCCTGACAGTACCTAGGTAAGGACTACTAGCCAGTCAGAAGCAGAGTATGAGGGCGTGCCATGCTAGCAGCTAGGCGAGCATTATAACGTGTGTTCCAAAGTGACCACGTTTGTCTCTGAAGTAAAGGCTGGACTACAATAGAGCTGTTTGGAGCAGTTTGTGAACAGTGTTTTCTGTTGGAGATGGTAAGGCCCTTTGGGGTGGACTTTGGGCTTTTTCACTTTGTAAACATATAACGTGCACAAAAAGATATATAACACAATAAAGGAAAGGGAAAACGCCAAACAGCATAATATGAGCACTTTAAGTTAAAACAGCAAAACTGTAGGTAAATGTCTGAGTACTTTTACCTTTTGTACGCTAAGTACTGTATATTTTGATGCAAAAACGTTTGTACCTTTACTCAAGTAAGATTTTCAATGCAGGACTTTAACTTGAAACAGAGTATGTCTTCACTGTAGTTTTACTTTTACTCAGGCAAATGTAGTGAAGTAAAAAGTAGGCCACAATATTTCCATCTGAGATGTGGTGGAGTAGAAGTAAAGTACAAGTAACTTGAATTTGTACTTGAGTGCAGTACTTATTACGTAATGCTTAACACCTGTGTGGGTCTGTGGAGCCTTTAAATAATCAGTTTTTGATGTGAAATAGTCACTCAGCATTTTCACTTTTCTTTTGCCATTGTAATTCTTAAGCCAATCCCTGTGATAGTATTACATCAGAAACATTCAAACTACAAAGTAACCTCTGAAGAATTCAGGCACAGTTTGCCCTTCTCATCTCCTGATCCTGACTTTGCTCTCCACTGACAGAAGTATGCTAATCTGCAGCAGCGAAATGTGGGAAGCCATCACTCACACGCTGCATGAAAACAACTAAAGAATATAAAATGAGGGCAGAGATAAAAAGGATGACACATTGAGTCTCTCCGCTCGTGCGAGCTCATGTTTCCACGGACGCTGTTCGCTCTAATTGACTGTTGCAGATGTGGTTGATGGGCCAGTCAGTGCAGCCGTGATGCCTTTGGGCAAGGTGACCTACTCCGGTTTGGTGCTTTCACGAAGCCGCTGCACACAGTTTAGTTTATTTGGTCCTTTTGCAGTTTAATTCAAAATCATTTCATGAGACAATCACATCTATTAAATACACTGAAACAAAACTCACTGTGAGTGTGTGTGTTCTATATGTTTTGTATATCATTTTCTCTGTATAATTGCACAAAAGTTTTTATGTCGCTTTTGTATTTGTACAAAGCACATTGTGTTACATTGTTTTGTATGAAATGTCCCGTAGAAATAAAGTTTGAATGATTGAAGTCCCATTGAATGAACAACCATCAACAAACAGAGATAGTAGACAATGTCATATAACAAAATGAGTGAAGTCTCTCATGTAAAAGAATAGTTTGATGTTTTGGGAAATACGAGAATATCCATAATATGAACCTGGAGTCAGAAGGTAATTAGCTTAGCTTAGCATAAAGGCTAGAAGCGGGAAGTCGCTGCACTACCAAGAAATATTTTATGTTTTCGGATTAAAACAGGTACATGTTGGGGCAGCCCTCTAGCTCACCCAGTAAGAGCGTGCGCCCCATGTAGGCTGAGTCCTTTGCAGCGGCCTGGATTTGAATCTGACCTGCAGCCCTTTGTTCCATGTCATCCCCTCTTTCTCTCCTCCCTTTTTTGTCTATCCACTGTCACTATCGAATAAAGGGAAAACCCCCAAAAAATAATAGGAACATGTTGATTCCTCCTGCAACGCATTTTCAGGAATGGGTTCGTATATGATACCCTACAACATTACTGTGGTTACACAACTCATTCTCAGGAATGCGTATGATATTGTACGGAAATGTATGCACACCAAAACGTATGATATCCTACGACCGACGGCTTGTCACATGATGCCGGCTGGTCACGTGACGCCGAGCGGCAGTTGCTAGTTGTTGTATGTAGTTGTATGTTAAAGGTCCCATGGCATGAAAATTTCACTTTATGAGGTTTTTTTTACATTAATATGAGTTCCCCCAGCCTGCCTATGGTCCCCCAGTGGCTAGAAATGGTGATAGGTGTAAACCGGGCCCTGGGTATCCTGCTCTGCCTTTGAGAAAATGAAAGCTCAGATGGGCCGATCTGGAATCTTCCCTTTATGACGTCATAAGGGGAAAGGTTACCTCCCCTTTCTCTGCTTTGCCCACCCAGAGAATTTGGCCCGCCTATGAGAGAGAGACATCATGGCTTTCAAATGAGCAAAGTGGCAGTTGGTCAAGGCCACACCCCCAACCTCCACCTTGCCCCCCCTCTCTCCTCCTCAATAGCATTTAAAGCTACAGACACAGAAATGGCACATCCTAAGGAAAGCTCATTGTGGGACTGGCTCTAGTGGCTGTAATTCTGCACCAAGGCTGAATTTTTGGAAATAGACTTCAGATACAGTATTAGGGGACCACTAAGGCCTATATAAAAGAGACTTCAGATACAGTATTAGGGGACCACTAAGGTCTATATAAAAGAGACTTCAGATACAGTATTAGGGGACCACTAAGGTCTATATAAAAGAGACTTCAGATACAGTATTAGGGGACCACTAAGGTCTATATAAAAGAGACTTCAGATACAGTATTAGGGGACCACTAAGGTCTATATAAAAGCATCCAAAGATCACCATGTCATGGGACCTTTAACGCCCACCCATCCCCCCTCACCCCCCACTACACAGCCAGCCCGTGGTCGTCAATGTGGTGCAAACAGCAACAACAACAAAAACGTGGAATGCTTACGAATTACAGTGCTTAACTTTTCGTAGCATTTTCAATGAGTGGTTCATGATAACATGCTGAGGTCACGTGACGAAGTTTAGCCGACCGGTCACACGACAGTTGTTAATTTTTCGTTACAGTTCAGTTTAATCGAGAAAAGGTGACTTTGGGCTGCATTGTTTGTCTGAAATGTGCTGCACAAATAGAGTTCATAACTGTTATTATTATTATTTCTTCCTTTGCTTTGTGCAACAAACATAACTGGTTCTTTCTGAAAAACATCATTTTTCAACAACCCAGGTAGGTGTTTTAAGATGCATCCCACACAGCAGAGTGTAGGTGCAGAGAAGGGTTGACGCATTGTGAACACCTCTGTTCCCTGCGCTGACAGAAGAACGCCATCTGGCAGAATATGTGCAGGACACCAGGGAGCTCGAGTCTGTTCAGGCACAGCGAAGAAGACGAGGGAAACCTTGCTACCTTCTCCGTGTGTGGTCCAACTGACTGGCCCCTTCTTTCCTCGGCTACAAACACAGATGAACAATTTAGTTTTCTGCTCGACCTGCAGAGGTTTAAAACCTGGGAGGGTGATTTTTAAATAATGCAGCAGAGTTCCTGCTCTCACAGTGGGTGAGAAAGCCAGTCACAGCGGGGAAACCATAACACATCTCGAGGATTTATCTTCAGTTTATAACGATTGTGCGTTCTCTGGAAGTAAAAAGGCTGTTTCATTTATTTATTTATTAGGACAGCGCACATTAATCAACCTGTCTAGTGTAAACGTGCCAGTGTAGGTCCATGTAGCAAGAAACAAAACACAGCCAAGCAACACTGATTACAGCCATTTTCTTGATGAATGCTTTCTTGTTGTTTGTAAAAGTAAACTCTCCCAGGATACAAACATATTTGAATATTAGTTAAATATGTTTCATCCCTGACTCTAAAATAAGATGCAAACACGATGATGAAAATGCTGTCTGTTTCCAAAAACAGATTTAGTTTCCATGATTACATTTGGTTCAGACAAAAGGTCGTAAAGCAAGTTAAAGCTGTGATACTCAAGACAGGGGTACTCTATGTGTACAGTATTGTGGAGTAGTTGAACTAAATTGAAAAAAATAGAACTTGTGATTTGATTTAAAAAAATATGTCCACATATTTTTTGTTTAGGGGCGAAAGAAACGCACAACTCAGATGTTTTTATCAGTTTGGTGGATGGCTACCCATGAGCCATGTAGCTCCACTCTTAATCATTTTTACCCTCTAATACGACCCACTGGAGCGTTTTCCGTCCTCATATCCAAACCAGAAAACGTCGCTGTTTTAAACATGTTGAGAAACGGTCGTAGTTTGGTTATGTTTAGGCACCAAAACTACTTAGTTAACCCCCTGTTGTCCTCTGGTCAAATTTGACCCGTTTACAAAAACTTTTGTATATCAGAACTATGACAAAAGAACGTTGAAAAAAGTGACAAATGTTGGAAAAAGCTACAAAAAAAACGTGGTAAATAAATCAACAAAAACATTTTCTTTGGAAAATGTGACTAAAAAAACATCAAAAACATCGCCAAAAGTGACAAAAACTTGTTTAAAAAAGTGACAAAAACTTCATTGGAAAAAGTGACAAAAAAGTGAAAAAAAAATTGGAAAGAATGTGACAAAAAATGTGAATACAATCGACAAAAACGTCAAGAAAAGTGTAGAAAAAGAACAACAAAATGTTGAAATTTCGACCCAGAAAAACACAAAGTTGCAGGTCGACGGGAAGACAACAGGTTTAAGTTTAGAAAAAGACTTTACCTTCACGTCTGGTTACACACGTGATGCTGAATGTGATGTAGCTCTGTTGGTTTCTTAGAGATAAAAAAAACCTCACAGTTTACTTTTAGCACATGAACCGGTCTCCTGGGTGAAAGTCCTGTTTATTTGGTGCTGTTATACTTTGTCACCTTACTTCCTGCTTTTATTGAAATGTATTGAAAAGATTTCTGGTACAGGATATACAATCCTCTATCCCTGACTCTAAAAGACACAAAACAATTATGTATATACATATACACATACATACACATATACATACATACATATACACATATATATATATATATATATATATATATATATATATATATATATATATATATATATATATATATATATATATATATATATATATATATATATATATATATACATACATACACATATACACATGCACATTAACATTTTAACATTTTATAAAAACACATTAATGTCATAATTAAAGTTTTCTAACAGTTCATAAATAAATTACATAAATGAATTACATAACTTACTGACAAGCTTTATAATTATACATTACATCTTTTGACAGGCAAAATGCATCCAGCCTATTCTTAAAGGAAGTGATAGAAGGGGAACGCACAACTTCTTCTGGAAGGTCATTCCATGATTTTACCGCACGGAGTGTGAAAAAGTTCTGTCTCTTTTCAGACAGGCATGTTCTAGGGTAAAGTTTTAAAGAATTCCTTCGTGTCTCATACCTATTGTTTAAAAACTGAAATATAGGCTCAACTGTTACATCATATATTCCCTGTACAAGCTTATACACCTGAATCATATCTCCTTTATATGAGAGTCGGTAAACTTAGTTTCCTCAATCTATCTCAATAAGACATGTTTTTCATTCCTGGAATTAATTTAGTAGCTCTTCTCTGGACCCTTTCAATTTTTTCTACATATTTTAATTTATATGGACACCAGATGGAGCTTGCATATTCAAGGTGAGATCTTACCAGGGATTTGTACAAAGGTAAAAATATATCCTTGCATAAATTTTGAAAAGTTTGTTTTATTATTGCAATCATAGATGTAGCTTTTTTTAAAAAACTTTTTCAGAAATATGTGTATGGAATTCAAGTGAACCATGCACCACAACACCTACGTCCCTCTCCTCATGTACTGGATTAACTACTATATCCCCAACTACATAATTGGCTACAGTGTCATTTTTTTCCCCAATATGTAAATGTTTACACTTTTCGGGATTCATCTTTAATAGCCACTGGCCACACCATTTGTACATGCTACTTAGAGCTTCTTGAAGATGGGCTCGGTCTGTGTCACTTGTTATTATTCTGAACATTTTAGTATCATCCGCAAAAAGGTAAACATCAGACTGTATCATATCTGGAAGATCGTTTATATATATTACAAAGAGAACAGGGCCCAAGACTGATCCCTGTGGGACCCCAGATGTCACTGGCTTCCAGTCTGAGGCAGCACCATTCACTACCACCTGTTGTTTTCGTTTGTACAAAAAATCCTGTATCCAATAAATAATTCTGTTGTCTAAACAATAGGATTTTAACTTTGATAGCAGTCTTTTATGAGGAACAGTGTCAAAGGCTTTTTGAAAGTCCAGATATACACAGTCAACTGTCTGTCCTCTATCCAAAGCTTGTGACCATTTGTCAAGAACTGTGAGTAACTGAAGAGAAGATGACCGCCCGGATATGAAGCCATATTGTTTACTACTAAATAATTTATTACTTTCCATATGGTTGACTATATATGTCCTTATAAATGTTTCCATTGTCTTGCTAACAACTGATGTCAAACTAACTGGTCGATAATTTCCAGCTAGAGATTTATTTCCTTTTTTAAATATTGCACTAATTTTAGCTTCTTTCCAGTCATTTGGTAAAACTGAATCCTCTAATGATTTGTTAAATAGTACGGTTAGCGGTTCAGCAATCTCAATCCTAGGATGTATCAAATCCAGTCCAGGGGATTTATATACATTAATTTTCTGTAAAAGCCATTTTGTATCTTCTACTGTTATTTCAAGATTTTCTGTTTGCTGAACATCCAACCTTGGTACGTTGGGTATCTGCCCATCAGGCTCTTCAACAAATACACTGCAGAAGTATTCTGACAATATATCTGCCTTTTCTATATATTTCTCTGTTCTCAAAGAATTAGTATTATTCTGATTGCAATATAGATCACCCACTGCTGTTTTTATTTTTGTCCTTTTATTTATGTAGTTTCATATAACTTTTGGTTCATATTTAGATTGCTTGGCTAATTCCTCTTCATATTTTCGCTTTAAATTTCGCGTTCTCATCCTCACAATATTACAAACTTTCCGATAAGCTTGCTGTATTTCTGTTTTTTTTACTTCGTATAGCTTTCCTTCCCAGATTAATTTTCTCTTTGATTTTTGTTTTTGTAATGTCATCTAATGGAAAAGAGTATTTTTTTTTTATCATTATGGAACCTCATTTTAACAAGAGGTACAAACTTCTCCTCTATTTCCTTTAGCTTAGACTTCATTAGTACCCATTTTTTATTAACATCATAATTAGATAGATGTGATATCCAATAAAAATTCTCTAATTCCCTACGTGCTTCATCATAATTGGCCTTATTGTAGTTCCTTCTTATGGGTACGTTATCTAACATTTGTGTATAACAAATTACCTTAAACAACAGGACACACTGATCACTTTTGCCTAAAGGGCTTAGATATTGAATATCATCTATCATATGTTCCTCATTTGTTATAATAAGATCCAATACATGTGGTGTATCACCACCTCGCCACCTTGTTGGCTCTAAAACATGTTGGAACAACCATACATGTTGAATACAATCCAAGAACCTGTTATCTAATCTTATGGGGTTATTTCCCTTCACTTATAATAATCTCCAATTTATGACTTTTTGAGTTTACGTCTGTGATTCCTATTATATGAATAAGCGGGAGTAGTCTCAAACGAACAGCAAATTCAGGCAGTTTGTTAGGAAGTTGATCCGCATTGGTGTAAAAACATAAGATGTTGGGTGGAGATTTACATTCCTGTGCTACTTTAACAGGGATGGGAACAGGCTGCTTAAGTCACTCAATCGTAGGGATTCTCACCACTCTCCTTGCCCAGGGAGGTCCACGGACTCTGAAGGTGTATTCTCCTGATGACTTCCGCTGTTTTTCCTTTGCTTCTTCGTATAGCTCCTTTTCCTTTTCTCTCTTAGTCTTTGTCAGATCATTTGCTAGTCTCAAATTTCTGTGCTTGTCCGTTTGGTGCAGCGCAGAGATCTTCCTGAACAGGCTTATCTTTAACTCCATACTTTGCAGAGTAACCAGAACAGGTCTCCCCAGTCTCACCGGTTCATCTGCACCCTCACTCCTGCTGTATTTTCCAAGCCGGGCAAATCTCATGAATGAATTGGTTGTGCGGACCTTGCACGTTTTAAATACGTCTTTTACGGCATCTACATCTTTTTGATGTCGTTCTTCCCTCTCATCTCCGTCACTCTCTTTTATTCCAAACAGCACAATGTTCTGTTCTCTTGATTTCCTTTCATCCAGTTCAGTGAGAACTTTGTTAAAGGCTCCCGTCGTAACTACTACGGCCACCAGAGGGCAGCGTCACTATAAATGTAAATATGAGTTGTAATTAGTGTTTGAACAAACGACCTATGGGAGCGTTTTTTCAGGGGAAGACTCCGTTTTCGGTGGAGTGGGTGGATTCAATGGTCCATGCCAGTGTGGCCGGGTTAGCTCAGTTGGTAGAGCATGGGCACATATGTAGAGGTTTACTCCTTGACGCAGCGGCCGTGGGTTTGACTCCGACCTGTGGCCCTTTGCTGCATGTCATTCCCCCTCTCTCTCCCCTTTCATTTCTTCATATGTCCTGTGAAAATAAAGGCCTAAAAATGCCCCAAAATAATCTTCAAAAAATGGTCCCAGACAAGTACAGGAGAGCAAAGTTGGAACAATTGATTTGGTAGCTTTCAACAAGGGTAATTAAAACAGCCAAGCTCTAAGAGTGTTCCAGTGGCAAAGACTCATGGGAGCTATAGTTGTTGAATGCTTAGAGCGCCGTATTCTGCGTAAGGAATTGGTCAAACAAACACAGGACTTTCACACGGGAGACCAGGCTTTGTGTCCTGTTTTAAAATAAAAGTAAATGGTAAGGTTTTTTTTGTTGTATGGTATCATAGCAATGACTATGACTCACAGCCATTAACTGTAAATATGAATGGACAGAGCATGTGTGACGTCACCCATTGGTTTGTGGAGATCTGCTATGAGTCGTCGAGTTTGCCGCTACGGGCGCAGCCATCTTGGTTGCGGATGTGACGATTTTCGACGTGAGGGAGGAGTGGGGGAGGAGCCATAGACTGTTGGGCGGTATCTGACTGTGACGTTAGCTGAGAGTTGGCAATGCTGCTTACACTCTACATTACACACTTTCACTGGCAATCTGGATGCAACTGCTGCTGAAAGCTAGCCTACATAATTCGAGGTAAGATTTAGCTTCTATAGGTTTTAAATATATCTTTGTCCCATAGTGGCTCAGTGGTAGAGCGGTCGCCTGCCAATTGGAAGGTTGGGGGCTCCATCCCTGGCCCTGCAGTCCCATGTCGAAGTGTCCTTGGGCAAGACACTGAGTGTGAATGTTCATCTGATGAGCAGGTGGCACCTTGTACGGCAGCCTCGGCCTCAGTGTGTGAATGGTTCCTGTTCAATGTAAAAGCTCTTTGAGTAGTCGACTAGAAAACTAGAGAAGCGCTATATAAAAACAGTCCATTTACATAGTTATATTACATATAAGATGCAAACTGTCAATCACAGCATAGCCACGCCCTGAAACACCCCCTGCTTTATCATCAATTTTAAAACGAGACCATAATTCAAAAAATGAACATCATTCTGTGTTGCAGAAGACTTAAAACTAGCGACTGAGACCATAAACTCATTATGAAAATGTTAGCTGAGGTAATAAATCAAGTGAGAAGTGGGCCACTTTCTCATAGACTTCTACATTAACCGACTTCCTTTTGCTACCGCACGTGTCGCCCCCTGCTGGAATTCAGATAGAATGCAGGTTTAAGGTACTTCCGCATTTGCACTACTTCGCCGAACCGGACACTTTGTCCATTAATATTAACAGTCTATGCTCACAGCGCTGACGGATTATTTCTGGTTCAAAAACCACTCCACGCTGTTGGGCGGGGCAGTTGGAGCATGCGCAGATGCTTAAACCGATCATACTCCTGTTAAGGAGGAATAACCCAGTTACTGAAGGAGTTCTCTACCTCTGTTAACCGGGTTATGAGAACTCAGATTTTAAGCGGGGTAAGGTGTATACATGGAGAAATCAGAGTGTTGTCTTAACCCGAATATAATCATTTTTTTAAACTGCATGTCAAGGTTATAAAACCCTTCTGGTTAATACACAGACACATACGGTGCAGACAAACAAATACAGTAGCAGTTTTTGTTAAGAGAACAGAAATGTCAGACCACACAGATGAGATCAAACATTTCAGCCTTTCCTCAGAAGTCAAACATAAGAAAATAGTCTTAGCATACAAATGACTCTTTTCTCCCTCCACCCAAAACATCACCTGCCATCCACCATGACAGCTTGTCCGTCTCAAAATCAGCCGACTTTCCTCCACCAGTGAAATTGAGATTCTGGCTGTGTCTTGTCCTCTGAAGAAAGTCTGGTTGTTCGGAGGAGCCGCGGAGCAGTTGCGAGTCGAGTCGTGCTCTGTCGCTGTCCATTACCTCAGCGGGTTCCCCTGTCACACGTGTGATGGCACAGCGATCCTCGCTGCAGGCGTCTGATGTATGAACCCTGACAGGCCTCCGGAGGACTTTGGGAAGAGAAAGGCAGCCCCTTGAGGCACAAGCAGGGGGTAGATTTGTGAAAGAGTGCTGAAACATTCAGTTTGATGTTGTGGAAGAAATATTTCATGGAATTCAAACTCTTAAGGGGGGACACTACAGGTAGTCCAGCATTGCCAGACCTTCCTCCACTGTGCTCTGGTATATTGGCATTTCTTTAAACCAATCACAGTTGTCTTGGGCAACGCTATGCACCGGATGGAGCAATGGCACCTCTGCAAATTAGTGAGGAAGTCAGGAAGGAACTTGTTTTGGTGGAATGTGTAAGTTTAAAGGTTGTTTTAGTCGTGCAACAGAAACCTCAGATTGGACAGATAGTCTAGCTAGCTGTCTGGATTTACCCTGCAGAGATCTGAGGAGCAGTTAACCATAGTCCTCACAAATCCACCGGAGGTTAGAACGCCAACACAAAGAAAGAGGAAGGGGACGGACATCCGGCGGAATTTCAGGCGGCACCGGAGCAATCCTGGAAGTGGAACTTCGTTGATATACATAAACTACACTACAGGTGAATAGTGAAAACATTTTAACTCATGAAACTTCCATAGTTGATTACTTACATTAAGACAATCATTTTTTTGTATTACAAGTTTTCTGAAATCCTCTGTTTAATGAGGCATTATCTTGGTAAATACGCACTAACTCGCATCCATTTCCAGAACAGAAACGTGAACACTGGATAAAGCCAAGTTAAAAATCCTTGTTTGATTTTGTTGACATATTAGAATCAAAGGTTTTTTACAGAGGGGGTTTTGAATATCTCTTTTTATCTCTCCATAAATCAGAAAAAAAGCTCAGCGTTAGTTAATCCAGGACACGGAAGTCATAAGCCTGCTAATTGAATTATCATTCCTATCAGACACAAACCAATCACAGCCATTCTCACATCAAGGTGGTCCTTTTGAATCTGACTTCCTCCTCACTGATCCCTGCTACACTGAGGAGGAGGGGGAGGAGGAAGAGGGGGAGGAGGAGGAGGAGGAGGAAGAGGAGGAGGAGGAAGATGAAGATGAAGAGGAGAAAGATGAAGAGGAAGAAGAAGAAAAGGAGAATGATGAAGAGGAGGAGGAGTAAGATGAAGAGGAGGAAGATGAAGAGGAGAAGGATGAAGAGGAGGAAGACGAAGAGGAGGAAGAAGAAGAGGATGATGAAGAGGAGGAGGATGAAGAGGAGGAAGATGAAGAGGAGAAGGATGAAGAGGAGGAAGATGAAGAGGAGGATGATGAAGAGGATGATGAAGAGGAGAAGGATGAAGAGGAGGATGATGAAGAGGATGATGAAGAGGAGAAGGATGAAGAGGAGGAGGAAGAAGAGACTGCTGCTGCCGCTGGCAACGCTGGGCCTCCACCTTCCTAAAGAGCGGAGCCATCAGCACCAAGCATAACTGTATTTCTATTTAGTGCAGTAAATGGTTAAATCTACGACGCGAGTGTTCCTGACTGAACATTGTTAATAGCCATAAAGAAATGTTTTAGGTACAACATGTTGTATGAATCAGGCTGTGGATGATATCGGTCGACGTAGACCCCTCTGTGTCTACGTCGGACCCTACGCCGTAGCCTGACGTCACCTCTCGAAAAATGTAACTACACGTCACAGCGACGCACGTCTCTCGGCCGTGGCTTGGTAGCGTTGCATTTCCCCCGACTCATTTCCTGGTTCTCCTTCTCCAACAACAACATGAAATCAAGGAGAGGGTTAACTTCTCCTGCTCCAGATTTCCCACCGTGGTCAGAAAGAACAGGGGAGACACTTTGTTTATCTCACTATGACTCTAGAGTCTCTACTCACTCCGAAGATAATCACCGTCACTCTCTCACTTCTCCCTCTACCACACACTCCCAACACACACACACACACACACACACACACACACACACACACACACACACACACACACACACACACACACATGCAGGCTCGACGCACACACCAACGCACAAGTATAAACATCAGGCCACTTACGTAGGCTGCGGAGAAAGCTCTGCGTGGAGCCTCCGCAGAAGCATAAAATGGCCTTAAGTCTTCTGCTGTAGGAAGAACTTTAGACCATTAGAAAGCTAATGTCAATGAGGGGGAGCATGATGTACTTCAGATTACTGTACTGAAGTGTGAATGCATAAGATCTTCATCAAACTTGATTTCATGCATGTTCTCTGAATTATCCATTTGTTTCAATAAACAGGACACCGATTTATTCGTATTTTCCTATTTTAGCTGCATTAAGGAAGAAGCATTTTCTTTTACAAATAAAGCTCATATTTGTATGAAATTTCTAATATGTACGTTAGTGCTTCATGTGGTTTCCATCTTTGGTTCTTTTCACCCACTCAGCACCCACTCAAGTGAAAAACACCATCAAACGTTCACAAACAAATATTCAATTTATTTAAGGATACTCGGAGAAAAACACCATCTGTCTGATACAAAAAACATTCACGATTTTAGCATTTATTTTCATGAGGACGAAGAAAATGAAGAGGACGAGGAAGACTCCTGGGTCTGAGCACAGACAATAACAAACACACCGCCTGCTGCTGAGAGACAGTTTCTTTGAAAGACCCTGTGGGACATTTCCCAGCTGTGTCAGGTGAGCTCCTCCGTGCTACACTGCCCTGCTGCACATGCAGGGGGAACCAGGAGCAGCTCAAAGCCCAGAGGACTAAAGAAACAACTCATGCAGCATTTCAAGGACCAATCCATCAAAACAAAGCCTACATGTAGCAGCAGGAGCCGCACATCTGAATGTCTTTTTCGACCAGGGATGCATCGAATCCAGGATTCGGCTTTGGATTCGGCTGAATATTGGGCTTTTTGACGGGGATCGGTTTCTGCCTAACCTAAGAATTTTTTTCCACCAAACCGAACCCTACGCTTGCACTCCGCGCGCTCCGATGGTCAACGTAATGACGGCGCCGTTGATTACGGGAAGGTGTTTACGTAGGTGAAGCGTTCAATGCAGCAGGCTGTGAGGAAGTGGAAATGGAACTCGTGAGCAGAAAAAGTGTTGTTTGGCAGTACTTTCAGTCAAAAGAAGGCCATTCAAGTCCAGCTACATGTTCAATCTGCAATGCTGATTAGTCTGGTGGTGGCGAGGACCCTAAAAAATACACAACATCACCGCTGTTACAACATCTGGTATCAAACATCTGAAAGAATACGAGTTGTGATGAAGGAATCTACAGACAGCAGCCAAAATGCAGTAACTTCAGGTACGGCAAAGGAAGGACAGTCCCTGCTGACTTCATTAATGTGTTGACTGAGTTCATGGACTGAGGATGGAGGAGGATTCAGTATTCGGTTTCGGATTCGGCAGAATCTTAACCAGTGGATTCGGTATTCAGCCGAACCCCAAAAATCTGGATTCGGTGCATCCCTAGTTTTGACTACCTATCATTAATGTGATCATATATTAAAGGTCCCATATCATGCTCATTTCCTGTTCATATCTGTATTTTGGGTTTCTACAAGTACATGTTTACATGCTTTAATGTTCAAAAAACGCATTATTTTTCTCATACTGTCTGTCTGAATATACTTGTATTCACCCCTCTGTCTGAAACCTGTTGCGGGCACCTGTCTCTTTAAGCACCCCTCCCGAAAATGCCCAGTCTGCTCTGATTGGTCAGTGTTTCTGGGTCTTCTACATCAGCGCTCTCAGAGTCCCTGCATCGTCATTGCAGCCGGGGAATGACTGTAGCAGCCCTTTCTACCCATATATAGTACAATTCAACGCATTCTCATTAACGGGTTCCTATGCACAACAATTCGTAAGAAATTCCAGAGACCAACGGCTGATAATGTGAAGAAGTTTAGCCGACTGGTCACATGACAGAAGATGTCTGTCCTGCAGCAACGAAAGTTTAGTTTAAAAACTAGTTTGCGGTTTCGGTTAAATCACCACTACTCCCCGGACACAAACATTAATTTGCTGGGTAATCGGCAGTCACTGTGTTGCATACAGCAATAAATACATGGAACGCATAATTATATGTACAAACAGTTCATTAAAGTATAGTTGTGACATCACAACCATCCAGAATTCCTTAAAGTGCTCATATTATGCTGTTTGGCTTTTCCCCTTACCTTTACTGTGTTATATATCTTTTTTGTGCATGTTATAGGTTTACAAAGTGAAAAAGCCCAAAGTCCCCCCCAAAGGGACTTACCATCTCCAACAGAAAACACTGTTCACAAACTGCTCCAAACAGCTCTATTGTAGTCCAGCCTTTACTTCAGAGACAAACGTGGTCACTTTGGAACACACGTTATAATGCTCGCCTAGCTGCTAGCATGGCACGCCCTCATACTCTGCTCCTGACTGGCTAGTAGTCCTTACCTAGGTACTGTCAGGGCACGCCCTCATACTCTGCTTCTGACTGGCTAGTAGTCCTTACCTAGTTACTGTCAGGGCACACCCTCATACTCTGCTTCTGACTGGCTAGTAGTCCTTACCTAGCTACTGTCAGGGCACGCCCTCATACTCTGCTTCTGACTGGCTAGTAGTCCTTACCTAGGTACTGTCAGGACACGCCCTCATACTCTGCTTCTGACTGGCTAGTAGTCCTTACCTAGGTACTGTCAGGGCACGCCCTCATACTCTGCTTCTGACTGGCTAGTAGTCCTTACCTAGGTACTGTCAGGGCACGCCCTCATACTCTGCTTCTGACTGGCTAGTAGTCCTTACCTAGGTACTGTCAGGGCACGCCCTCATACTCTGCTTCTGACTGGCTAGTAGTCCTTACCTAGCTGCTAGCATGGCACGCCCTCATACTCTGCTTCTGACTGGCTAGTAGTCCTTACCTAGCTACTGTCAGGGGACGCCCTCATACTCTGCTTCTGACTGGCTAGTAGTCCTTACCTAGGTACTGTCAGGGCACGCCCTCATACTCTGCTTCTGACTGGCTAGTAGTCCTTACCTAGGTACTGTCAGGGCACGCCCTCATACTCTGCTTCTGACTGGCTAGTAGTCCTTACCTAGCTGAGCATGTGTGACTCCCAACAAAGATGGAACAGAAGTGAGAGGTCTCACTCTGTAGCTAAAACAGAGAGCTCAACACACAGGGTGAAAAGAGGAGCTGCAGTACAACAGAAATATGGTGTTGTAGTTCTTTCTGTCACCACTTCATATATAATTCCCTGTGTTAAGACTACAAATGAGACCAACATGCAACTTATTTTGCAGCCACTCTAGACACCAGTCCTATAATGCCAATGAGGAAATCAGGGAATTGACTTCCTTTTTTTGTTGTTGATGTCGTGATATTAAATTTCATTCATAAAGGTCTTAAAAAGTCTTTCACTAGCAAGGACCACACCATCAACCAGATACGCTTTGAACAATTTAATAATGAAAGATGATTAGAATGCGAGAATTAAAGGCGCTTGTAGCCATCAGTTGACTTGTGCAGTACAACAAAAATATGGTGTTTTTTGAAAATTAAACCATGTTAACCTATTCTGATATAACCTCTAAATACAATTATGAACCTGAAAATGAGCAGAATATGAGCACTTTAAATAAAATCTTTTCCAGTTTAGACCAAATATTTAAACTCAATTATTACCCAAACTACATGATAAAAGCATCTGTTTTTGTAGATTTGCTTCCTGATTTCACTTTGTGTGACTGATACTTCCTGTAGTCGTGTGATCACAAACATGTCGTGCATTTACACCTTTGTTTTCACTTCCAGAGAAGTGGTTAAGATAATTTAGGAGGGCCGTGTTTAAAACCATCATTTCCCCATCAGATCATTACCCAATACTTCACTCTGCCGTGAAGGTGTGTGAAGACTGAGGTGTTGTTGCTGCGTTGCTACGAAGTGGATGATGATTCAAATGTTCTTGAGAAGACTGAGTTTGAGTCACAGCCATCATTCGACAACAAACTGATCTGTGTGAACTTCAAGACTTCAGTTAACTGGAGACTCTCAGCCGAAGAGACACGACATGAATGAAAAGAAGTGTGAGCGTCTTTCTGAACATTTCCATCCAGCAGAGACTCATCAGGAAGCTTTGACAGTTTGAATGAAATGACCCCACATAGACTCACATCCCTGTCACTAATGACTTCCTCTCCATGCGTTCAACGCCCCTCATTGTGAGCTGAAATTACATTATGCTGAACATGGCTAACGGTGATCTCACTGCTCTGGACTGTGTGTGTGTGTGTCTTGCCTGTTTCCGGTCAGCTGTTGTTTCGCACGTCTGTGTTGAAGGACGTCTGGCGTGTGTGTGTGTGTGTGTGTGTGTGTGTGTGTGTGTGTGTGTGTGTGTGTGTGTGTGTGTGTGTGTCTGGACTCGTCTAACTTTATTAAGTCGTTTCCGGAGCACCACGTTGTCACATATTTCAGCGAAGAAGAGACCATGCACATCTGGAATAACTAATCAATAATTAATCAACATGCTAAACTAGCACCTACTGTATTATCCATTATCTGATCGCACAGATCACATGAGCACAAGCTGATTGTCTAACAGTACATGTGTACTTTAACAAGTAATAATAATAATAATAATAATAATTGTAGATATATAGCACTTTTAACACTTAGCAAGATTTAGGTAAGATAGAATGTAAGACAGAATGTTAATAAAAGAAAGCTGTATGGAGATGCATCTACAAATACTAAAATGATAATACAAATCAAGCATAATTTAATTACGTAATGACAGTTCAAATAAAAGTTCAAATAAAACCAAAAGTAGCAAAAAGAGGAAATATGCAGTGTTGCAATAATGGAAAATAAGACATACTGTAGTTAAATGAGGGCCATCTTGTAAAAATTAGTTTTAAGGAGGCATTTAAAAGCTTCAGTGGAGTTCGCCGTTCTCACACTGAGAGGAAGGCTGTTCCACAGCCGAGGGGCCGTAACCGAAACACACGGACACCCGTAGTTTTCAGTCTGCTTGGTGGAAAAGCTAAAAGATTTTGATCAGTAATAAATATCCACTGGAAGGCAGCCAGACATGAACCAGCTGTTGACCATCAGGCAGAGGTGGAAGACGTACTCAGACTTTTGTGTACTGTGGTGGAAAGTAGCTAAGTACATGTATTCAAGTACTGCACTTGAGTACAATTTGGAGGTACTTCTACTACACTTAACCCTTGTGTTGACTTTGGGTCACATTGACCAGTTTTAAATTTTTGTTTTATATCAGAAAATATGGGACGTAGAAATTAAGCGCTAAAAATGTGTATTAGAAAAATTTAAATCATTGGAAAAAGCAAAAACAAATTTTGAGAAAAAGGCGTCAAAAATGTCAGAAAAAATGAAGGGAAGACAACACTATTTCCATTTTTTGCTACTTTACACTTCACTTCTTCTTTGTGTGTGTGTGTGTGTGTGTGTGTGTATGTGTGTAAGTGTGTGTGTGTGTGTTATCGTTATCACAGCCACAAAAACTCCTTTAATCAAGGATCAATTATATAAACAATATGTCTGAGGGGTTACAAGCTGATTAACAAATCTTTGCTTATATAAATACTGGACATTTTTATCTCAACAAAATTTTACAAATGGTTATAAATATGGGACAGAAACAGCCTTATTCTTTGGATAAACTGCTACGTCTTATAAACAATCTGTAACGACGGGCTGTGAGGAGGAATCATCCGTGTATAAAGTGTTTCTGAAGTGTTAAGTGATGAAGGAGATCATGAAAATGTCAAGTAACCAAAAAACCAAACAATTCACCTAACTAGAAGAAGATTTAAGCTCCTTCTCCAATTTTTATAAAAACTATTTCTTAGTGAAGAATGTTTTGAGAATATCTACATTTATAAATAAACTACATTGTGCAGTTAAAAACATTGCAGCATCAATCTTGCCTTTTTCTTAATGTGTAGAACAAGCAAGAAACTGGCCACGACTGCTCTCTCTCTCTCTTTATCGGTTTCTGATGTAGTTTTTGTGTAGAGTGGCGTCGTCCTCTGGTGGTTTGAATTGGAGCTGCAACAGGATGTGTGCAGCTCAGTGTTGTTGGCTCATTCATTCAGTTACATATGTAACGAAATGTAGGTCATTGCTTTCCAACAAACAGTGCACATACATAGTAATTTATGTTTATTGTGAAGCTACACTGGTATAATGTAACCAAGTGCTGCACTTAAAGGCAGGGTTGGTAACTATTTCCAATATAAACTTTTTGTATGTATATTGTTTAAAATGGTCTTTACACCCCGAAGGCAATACAAAAAAGAAAAAAGGAGCCAAAAAGATCTGTCATCTGGAGCTGCTGTAATCCTGTAAAAACACCCACCAATCACTGCCTTGCGGTCCGCTTGGAAAGAACCAATGAGAAGCCTCCTTGCCCCCGCTGAGCGAACTCTACCCTCAGTGTTAGAACATGAGCTCAATGCGCCGCATTGCTAACAGTAGTCATGTTTGTTTTAAACATCCAGTATGATATTAGGTGCTTGCTTACCGGTGAACGAGAAGTAAAATGTCGGTACATTCTCCACTCTGCTCTAATGGCCTTTTTACAATCGTCGCAGGGGGAGGGGTTAGACGGAGTCCCGAGAGCAGGGGGAGGGGTTAGACGGAGTCCCGAGATCAGGGGGGAGGGGTTAGACGGAGCCCCAAGAGCAGGGGGAGGGGTTAGAAGGAGTCCCAAGAGCAGGGGGAGGGGTTAGAAGGAGTCCCGAGAGCAGGGAGAGGGGTTAGACGGAGTCCCAAGAGCAGGGAGAGGGGTTAGACGGAGTCCCAAGAGCAGGGGGAGGGGTTAGAAGGAGTCCCAAGAGCAGGGGGAGGGGTTAGAAGGAGTCCCGAGAGCAGGGAGAGGGGTTAGACGGAGTCCCAAGAGCAGGGGGAGGGGTTAGACGGAGTCCCAAGAGCAGAGGGAGGGGTTAGACGGAGCCCACTCCGCAACGGATGATTTAAAATGTAGCAAAGTACAATACTTCAAACAAAACATGCTTATGTAAAAGTACAGATTTTTAAAAACTACTTTAAAAAGTAAAAGTACACAGGGCGCCCGGATAGCTCAGTTGGTAGAGCGAGCGCCCATATATAGAGGCTTACTCAACGCAGCGGCCGCAGGTTTGACTCTGACCTGCGGCCCTTTGCTGCATGTCATTCCCCCCTCTCTCTCTCTCTCTCTCTCTCTCTCTCTCTCCCCTTTCATGTCTTCAGCTGTCCGATAAAAATAAAGGCTGAAAATGCCCCCAAAAAATTAAACGTACACAAAAAAACTACTCAATTACAGAAATGTGAGTAATTGTAATTTGTTACTTTCCACCTCTGATTATAGATCGTCGCCATAGGAGAACTACACCAAAGAGACCGAAACAAGATCTTTGAGATTGTAACTTCAAATAAAATGATTGATTGTGGCTTTACGACTTTAAGGAAGTGGATGAAAAACAAGCAACACGCTCCTGTAATGAGTTTATTGGCAAAAAGAAAGACTGAATGTTGTGAGTACACACTTTGTAATCTAGTTACAAACATACTTTCCGTCTTAGAAACTATTATTATAACGGTTAATGAGATGTTTTTCATATAGACTGTACATAAAAAAAGGTAAACAAGATGGTGGATTTGTACATTATAAAAACAACACATCTTGGCTGAAAAAATTGTACATAAAATGAATTTTAAATGTTTCTGTATAAAGAAATTTCTAAGATGAATCTCCCAAAAAATATTTCTTCTACGCCAAAATAATTTCCCTCTTTCCTCATATTTCAAGTTCACATATTTCAAAAAGTGGTTAAAAGAAAGATTTCACTCCTAGAACGCTCTCTTTTTTTACTTAAAAGTTGTGTTTTTACTTTTCGTCGAAGACAATTGTAAACTGGGAGTGATACTTTCGGAAAACATGTATCATAAATGTACCTCTTTAGTATTATTTTCATTATTTCTATTATTTCCAAGAAAAATTCAAAATGAGGAAAACACGAAAAAAAAAACAAACAACCAACTTAAAAACCAGCTGCTAAAGAAAACACTGGCAGACTTTCATGGATACAAATTCACAGAAATGATGACTAAAATTATATACAAAGTACTACAAACATTTCACAATAACTCAAAACGCTGGTGTATAAAAAAAATGTAAAATCAAAACACCACACAAACACGAGGTGGATCTTTCCAGTTCAAATCAGTTACGTCACGTCAACGTTAGCTTTTGCTTCCTTCTTCACAGAAAATAATGATTCCTATTCAGATTTTTTAGGGAAAAGCGATAACTTGCAGAGAAACCAGCGACACATACGGGCAGCCTCATCCGTCATTTCTCCAACAGGTTCCTCTTAACATAAACATTTTCAGCATCGCTCTCTGATCCAAAATAACATCTAAAGTGCTCCAAAGAAAACCTGGACTGACAAAAACAAAAAGATAGAAGTGCCTCAAAAGAAGAATCCAAAAAGAAATACAAAGCAAACACATTATTTTACATTTTCACCAAATTCAGGATAAAAAAAACAAAATGCATTATTTTACAGTTTCCTCTCGTTGTCGTTCTGTGTTTGTGTTCAGTTCAAAGCGTTAACTTCCTCCACTGAGCTTCTTTAGTACTTTGGCACTTTGGTGTAATCCTCCGTGTGAATGTTTTTGCACATGCAGATGGACAAGATCATCCCCAGCAGCTGTCAAACAACACAGAGACCCGATCAATACGATGTATATCTTCAAAACATTCTCTCAACAACAACTTCACGTAACCAAGGTTATCATAGCTTTCAATTTTCAGATAGTTTGACTTTTGGATTTCATTTCAGTTTAGTTTCAGTTGCTAGAGTAACGTCAGATAGACTCCCAGTCGGTGTTTTCTGACACATTTGTCGCCTTGTATCTGGAACAAACTCCCAGAAAACTGCAGGTCTGCCGCAACTCGCACTTCTTTTAAATGCTCGATGGTGTTTTCAGCCCCCACCGTCGACTTCAAGGCACCTAACCCTAACCTAATCCAAAGAGTATAGAAGTACCAAGAGGCGAAACGCAATAGAAAGTTGTGTTGCGTTCAGTCCAAGATGGCGGAGCTGCACTCTTTAGAACTTAGCGCACCTGTCACTACCCGATGTGAGTTGAGTGCAGATGTGAGTTGCGCATGCTCAGATTTAAACGGTTTACGGCAAATGTTTTAGCTATATATGATTGTTTGATTGCTAACGTTAGCTCAAAACGCCATTCAAGTGACAGCCTTTGTTGTGTTTGATTGCTAACTTGTAGCCAGCAGTGAACGAACTTCGTTATGTAAGTCCATTTTTATTGTATTGACATTACAGAAGTCTGTTGTTTAGGTTCTTGTCGGCTACTTCAGCCTCTAATCTAGAACTGACATCAGGGATCATGCCGTGAAAATGTGATGCCTTACGCTAAATAATAAATGACTGCTATGTAATGTACCGATCTCATTATTCTGTGGCTAACAGCAAAACAGATCTGCGCGAAATCTGGTCATTGTTGCAAAGTGACGCATGTGCAACTCACATCGGCACTCGACTCACATCAGGTAGTGACAGCACCCATGACCGAGCTACAGCTTGCAATGGAACGCTCTAAAGAGTGCAGCTCCGCCATCTTGGACTGAACGCAACACAACTTTCTATTGAGTTTCGCCTCTTGGTACTTCTATACTCTTTGCCTAATCCTATTGCCTTGCATGCAGCGCTGCCTGGAAGACGACGTTGGGGGCTTAAAACACCAAACGCCATTTTAAATCAAGGCTGAAGACCTTTCTTTTTGATTCTGCCTTTCTTTAACCATTGTAATGTGTTAGAAAGCTGGGATTTAACTAATACCCATAACACAATAGGAGCATCGGTTTGTGTGTGAGGGGGGTAAAGGTGTGTGTGTGTGTGTGTGTGTGTGTGTGTGTGTGTGTGTGTGTGTGTGTGTGACCTTGTGTGTGTGGTGGGGGTGTTAACATTCAAATTCATTTTTTGTCAAAATGTATCGATATCCTGCGAGAAAGCCTGTGTTCCCGGTATGTGTGTGTATGTGTGTGTGTGTGTGTGGGCCCACAAGCAGCCCATAACTGCCAATATTCTCTGCCGGGCCATAACACCACATAATGTAGCTATTATAAGCTACTACCAGGTCAACTACCACCAACCGGGCGGAGTATGCATGCTGCTTCCTGTTTACACCGGCACAAGCATGCCCAGTATACGTAATGTATGTATACATAATGTATGTAATATGCGTTTGGACGTGTTACAGTGGTGTAGTATAATGTATTGTAGTGGGTATACTGTACTGTATACTGGCCAGAATCTGCCTTTGGGGGAGGGAGGGAGGGGGGGGGGGGGGGCATATCATAGTTAATTTCCTGTATTCGGATACAATTTACAGTGGAAATATACCTTTATTTAGCCTATGTGAAGAAGAAAAACACAGATGACAATTCAAAATATATCAATCTAATGGAAAGTATGTTGCTACGTGTCATTGGGCATTTTTAAGTGGGTATATGGAAATCCTGGAGCTTTCTTAGTGGGTATACTGCGTATACCTGCGTATCACGTAGACTACACCACTGGCGTGTTAGTTCAGCTAATGGAGCTAAAACTCTTCTGTGCACGTTGATCGTTTTTTGGCTCCAAACGCCGCTTAAAAACCAAAACGTAGTAGTGTAAATGTAGGCTTGGTCTGGCGCAGATGTTTGATTGACATCTTTCACTGGAGCCTAAATAGCTTAGTAATTTACTCAACAGTTAAAACTAGACATTTTGTTTTATGAATGAAGCTGTACCTCAATCAGAGCCACTCCGAGGCAGATACCCAGGACGACCCCGATGTTGGTGACGAGCCAGCTCTCCACGCTGGCAGCACAACCCTGAAGGAGATTCATCCAAAACAGCACAGCAGAATGAATGAATGAAGAAATCAGCCAAGTGAAAGGAAAGGAACTGGTAAATATAATAATGACAGAAAAAAAACTGTTTACCACGTCGTAAACGGGCCAGTCGGGCGTCTGAGCCTCACAGAATCCGCTGTCGGAGAAGTTCCCGGAGGCGAGCGAGATGTTCTGGCAGGAGCAGGGAAACAGCAGCTGGGAGCTGTTGACGATCACCAGGTTACTGTTCCAGTCCAGACGGCCGGTCCAGCCACAGCACTCCATCTACAGACAGACAGACAGACAGACAGACAGACACACAGACAGACACACATACATAGACACACAGACATACAGACACACACATACATAGACACACAGACAGACAGACAGACACACACACACACACAGACACACACACACACACACAGACACACAGACACACACACAGACACACACACACACACACACACACACACACACACACACACACACACACACACACACACACACACACACACACACAAATACACACACAGACACACAGACAGAAGTGATAATCAGCTCCATCTTAGCGTGCATTCACACTGACTGCGTCGGTCGTCAGCCGGTGAAAACACAGGTCTTCCCATTCATTTTAAATGGGGGTAGTGTGTTTAGTTCCCGGAGGTACTAAACACACTACAGGCAGCGGCCTGGGGGGAAAAGTTGAGACAGATTCAACTATTGGAGAAACGCAACCTGAGATCAGACTTGTCAGAGTGTTTTGAGGCGGTGTGAGAGTCGCTTACAGGAAGCAGGAAACATCACTGCCTCTATCGCTGCCACAAGAACGTTTAACACCACCAAACACAAGCTCTGAACTGCCCGGGAGCTAGTGGAACAGCTGACTGTTTCCTGCAACAACACAGCAGCTCCATCTCTTTTCTTTCTCTCTTTCTCTGTTCTCAGGAAACATTGAGATCTATAAACTATCTGAAGGAAAACAATAACTGTGAAATATAAGGTCTAATTGTGCTACATTGTGCTCAACCCTGCTGCGATTGATTTTGTTGTGCCCCGAGCCCTGATAATACATTTTCTTCTGTTTGCTTTGATATTTTTGCTACAGTGTGTGGTACTAAGTTACTTTACTAATTATGATTTTTTTTTTTTTTATGCATCACTCTTATTAATTAGCAGAAGTTTGTCGTGGCCTGTGTGCAGCAGATCCATCTTTGTTTCAACAGGAACACTTCAGTGTGAGGAGGTTACTTCAGGTTTGTATTATTTTGTAATTATATAAAAGCACTTTGCATTTTGAACATAAAAGGTAAGATTTAAAAAAAAAAAAAAAAAAGAGCATTTTGAGTCATAAATCTGACTCCAGATCAGTTCTTCCAACTCACATTCCTCTGGATGAAGTCCCAGGCCTGCTCCGTGGTCGAGTTTTTGCCGGGGTAGTCGTCCAGCACTTTGCTGACGATCTTGGACATCTCTTCATTCAACTGAAAGAAAACAGTTTTGTGGTTTTGAATTTTTTTTAAATACGTCTTGTGATATCTGGAAATGGATTGAGGAGACTTCAAAGATGACCGATTCAGATGTCTTCAGATTAGATGCAGCATAGCTCACAGAACAGTTTCTCTCCGAACACAAAGTTAACACTCTTTTATACCATTGGGCCTCACATCTGGAGAATATGTTGAAGGCATGCATACTTAATATTCAACCTATCATCTTGTGATGCAAAATACAGATTCAGCAATGTGGACTGTTTCATGTTAAACAAAAATGATCTCACTCTTTACCAAACAGGTCTATCTCTGCAGGGATCCTTTCCAAAATGTTGTCAGACACTTAGAATAATAATCTGAGCCTGTCAGCAGCAAAAACAGAACTTTTAGTGGACAAAACTGAAAAAGTTTCCCCTGGGTTGACTGCTTTAGCCCGGCAAGTGTGGGGGGGGGGTTTGTGTCTCCTTCAAAGCTGAATCGCCTGTTACTCCCGTTATTTCCCTATGCAATGTAGCATTTAAAAATCAATTTTTTCCAGATTCTAGCGCATTGCTCACTCCAAATGAAATGCTACACTTTAGGGCTGAACGATTTGGGGGGGGGGGGGGGGGGGGGGAAATCACTTATTGTGATTTTTCTGCCGGTTATTGCGATTACGATTTGATTGGCGATTTTTCTCAAAAGTTTAGCTGAAGTTCGATATTCACTGTGTAACATATAAAACATGTCATGGAGCATTATAACATGAGACACCATCGAAACTGCTCTATACACACGGACCTGCTGCTAGTCTCCTAAAGAGGAGAGGCCGTGGCGGAGCCCATGGGACACAGAGACAGGAAACTACTCTGAGTTGGGGCGTCTCGGTTCTAAACCGTCCCTGAACTAACCGCTGACAGTTGCTGGTTCTAAAGGGTTGTACTTAGTGTCTTCATTAATCAGAGGTGCGTTTTTGGCGTAACATGCAATCAACCAATCAGAGATCATCTCCCATTCCCTTTAGAAAGCCAGGCACATGTGTACCTTGGCGCATTGCTATTATGATGGAGGATTTGCACCGTAATATTTTTATTTGTAATCTTTTGCATGTGTGTGTGCTGCTGCGCGTCCCTGTGTGTGTAACAAGCATAGTGTGCGCGTGCTGTGCACGAGCATTTTACTAATGCTCTGTTAAAATAAACAAGGGGAAATTGACAACTGCGTCGGTCTTAAACTAGCAAAGACACGTGTCGGGCTTTGCGCTGCCCTGCGCCGGGTACAAGATGGGGCCCATAGTGTTGCGTCACTTCAGAATAAGTATTGGGGAAACACAATGGATATTTGGCGTTATTTTTAGCATTACATTAAAAAAAATTCGGCCTGGCGGGGGTTCTTATTGGTGA
This sequence comes from Zingel zingel, assembly GCA_023566125.1. Classification (NCBI taxonomy): domain Eukaryota; kingdom Metazoa; phylum Chordata; class Actinopteri; order Perciformes; family Percidae; genus Zingel; species Zingel zingel. The sequence goes on from CM042315.1 coordinate 4,183,882, forward strand.
TTTCAAAAGATTGTTGTTCCATCAGTCACTTAGACACAAAAACATTTAAAAGTAGGATCCAGGTTAAAAACAATACTGAAGTTAATTCGTTTTAACAAAATCCTCAATGTTCCTTAACAAAGAGGGACTCTAGTTAACGATATTAAAGTATAATAATACTTGTATAATCAGAGCCATGTTCCACTTGCATTCCTCAATAATCACATTTGTTTTTCATGACTTTGGTTTGCCAACTCCAACGTGAGCTACAGATTCTCGCTGTGCAGAATTTGGCATCCAGATCTGTGAAATCAGATTTGTAAGATATCCAGAAACATTACAATCAGTAGCCGAACACAGCAGCACGTTTAACGGATGAACTGATCCAAATCGCTGGAGACCAGACGCAGGAAACCTGAGTGTAATTGTTGCTAAATCGTTTCTCTAAGTATGTTGAGACACTCAAGGTCTCCAGTGCACAAGTTCTGGAAAAGCAGATATACTCCTCTTTTTTTTCAAATAGCGTTTTTTTCCTTTAACGACCATTTGGCAGAGACACATGGTGGCTGAAAAGAAGTCTTAAGAGCTTCTATACAAATGTTCAGATACAATAAGCAGAAATCTGTCTGCTCTCTGAATGACTGAATTCCTCCTTTTTGTTGCATTTCATTCTGATCAGATGATTTATGTATCTGGAAATGTGGGTCAGTGAGGACAAACTCAAACTTCTGGTCCAAGTCTGAGGTTTTCTTGCTCTCGTTTGCTTGAACAAATCATGAAAGTGCACATCATTAATATTGTGTGTGTGTGTGTGTGTGTGTGTGTGTGTGTGTTTGAGAAACTATAAGCCTGCAGGTCTGGGCTGTTAATTCCTTTCACAGAGCCTCGGCAATCATTCAACAGTCCAGACTCAGTGTTAAGTAAAATGTTACTTCTTTTTGTAAAAATCGTTTTTTTTTTTTTTGTTTTTTTTTTTTTTTAAATTGCACCCCTTATCCTCTGTTTGTCCTTCAAAAAAAAAAGAAGTATATAAATAATTAATAATAATAATAATAATAATAATAATAATAATATTTATATATATATATATATATATATATATATATATATATATAGACTACAGAGCTAAAATGATTTGTTGATCGACAGCAATTCAACAATTATCGCAGTTTAACTGCTTTAAAGATTCTTTTTTAAGCTTTTGTGTTGCACCTTTCATTGCTTTTATCATCCACCCTTTGTTTTATTCAGAATTGTGTACAAAGTACGACACTTTCAATGTCTTCAATTGTCTCAGTGTGTTTTTACTGTGATGCAAAACATAATTCCCTCTTGCGGGACAATACAAATCTGAACTGACATTCTCTGAAATTTTCAAATTTCCTGACATCAACTGAGAAAATAATCCACAGATATTGTTGTTGCAGCCCTAAAAGCTATATTTGTAATGTTGTATTCAAGTCATGTAGGATGGAAAGATGGTCTCCATGGTAACTGGAGAGATTTACATGTTAATGACTTGCGAGTTTGCATTTACAAAATGACACTATATATACACTTTGGCTACGCGAGGCGTCCATTTGTTTACATCACATTACACTTCCGTATTTTTGTCAAAGCTCTCTGTTTTCAACTCGTAATTACAACTCGCACGTTGACATAAATGGTACTTAAGACTTGGAAACTGGTAATTACAGCAACTCATGTGACGTGAACGCAGCATAAAGTCTTCTCTCAGGGAAACACAGATGGTTCGCATTGCAGTTAATCACTGGAGCGTCCATATAAACATCTACGTGTGTGATTGACCTGAAGACAGCGCAGATGAAAGAGTGCACAAACTCCTCTTGCAGTGTACTTGAACAATGTACTTAATGTAAAAAATAACTCATTGACACATGCAGAGAGGCAAACAGGACACAGTTCCCTTGCAAATGAACCGATTAGTTGGTCTTTCTGTCAGTCAAATCATCGATAGCTCTGGTTCTTTACAGCGAAATGAGCCGTCATGCTCAGTTGTAACTCGTCAGCTGTTTTTTTGTATTTTACTTCATTGTTGTTGGCTGTATCGTTCTTGGTTTTATTTGCTTTTTTCTGGAAAGCACTTTGTAACCTGGTTAACCTTTGTGTTGTCTCTGGGGCAAATTTGACCCGTTTTCAAAATTTCTATATCAGAAATATGAGTTTCTTTTTAACTACCTAATTTTGAAACCCAAAAATAACACGGATGATTCCATACAACGGCTTCACAAGTAAAACAAAAGATCGGATCTCTACTTTCATTGAATTTTAGGGTGTTTTATTGAATTTTGTAGCATTTGAAAAAAAAAAAAAAAATGAAATGTTTCGAAAAATAAAAAATAAAAGCCCCCAAAGCCCCATTCTGAGTCAGGAAAAACCATGAGGGGGGGTCACAATTTAGATTTAAAAATCAAAAATTGATCGCAATTGAGCTTTTGATTTCAACTTTTAGAATCAAAAGCAAGATCGGTGATTCCCTCAGTATTATTTCCTCTATTTAAAGCCAAAACAATTAAAACACACAATCAAATTTTGTGTTAGAAGAGAAGCCCATTTGACACTCTTTCTGCTTCTCTTCCCGTTGATCTGTAAAATGCTTCAGACTCGAACACCAGAGGGCGACGCAGCACAAATCGCTGTCAGTTTTAATTTCAGGCTGCTGATGTCACATCGACCATATGTCTCCTCATCATCAGACGCTGTTCTCTCGGATGTAGCTGTATACTTGTTGGAAGGGTAATTGGTTTCTATTTATAGCACAAGTTGTTGTTTTTCTGTTCGAGCACATAGTTCTGCTTGTTATCACACATCACGGGTGTGACCACGACCAAACAGAGGACAAAGGTGTGTTGCAAACCTCCACATTCTTTTTGTCGCAATCACCTGTCGAAGTGAGACTAACCAAACGGGTAATGAAGACATCACTCACCACATCCTTCTGGAAGAAGATGAGAGCGCCAGCTGCTACCTGAGCGAGGAGGATCAGCAGGAGGCAGCTGAAGTACTGCGGAGGGACACAACAGATGTTAGACACATCTGTGACTGCACTGAGTGTTCAATTCAATTCAGTTTATTTAAGAAGGGGACAGTGTAAATTAATAAAATACTTTATTATAGATGGGTTAAAAACGCCAGAATTAGCCAAAAGGCTATTTTTAATCTGTAGTCCCCTGGCCTCGATGTCAAAAAGGCTTTTATAAATGTCCCATATGGTGCTCATCAAAAACTCTTTATTTTTCCTCATCCTGTCTGTCTGAATATACCGGTTTTCATTCTCTGTCTGAAATGCTCTGTTTTAGCATCTATTTCTTTAAGAAACCCTCCTTAAAAAGCCCAGTCTGCTCTGATTGGTCAGCGTTTCCGGGTCTTCTACATCTGTGGTCTTTGAGTCTTTGCACCGTCATTGCAGCCGGGGAATAACTAACGCCACTGCAGTGGCACTTTCTACCTTTTATATAGTATAGTTATGACATAACAATTGTACAGAAGTCCTGACAACTCGTTTAAAGGCAGTTTCTGAATACGTGCTGTGTGCATATTTCACTTTTTACAACATTGGGCCTTTACATACAAATAAAACAAGTACTAGGCTAAACAAGAAAGACACAAGCAGACAAGCAAAAAGACTAGCAACAAAATAAAGCAGAACAGGTAACAAGGTAAAACAACAGAGTACAAAGATCAGAAAAGACAACTGTTGAGAGCAATAAAAGTGAAATAAGAGGAAAAAATAAATACATATATGTTGAGCTTGCAAACACCATGAAGCTATATGCAGTATGTTTATTCAGAGGTTCAGGACCGCTTTCACAAACAAAAAATAATGTAGCATACAAGGGAGAAAGTAAAATTACCAAGATAGTATTTTGTATTCTTGAATGTTTTTGTTTCCTTTAACGCCCAATGGAGTAGCTGTTGTTGGTCCTTTAGGACAGGGGTTCCCAACCTTTTTGGTCTGAGGAACCCCCAGATAGGGTCAGACAAACTTGCAACCCCTTCATCAATTCCCAATGTATATTCCAATATATAACACTATTAATTAAAATAAAACTTAGGCTAATTATTTCATACAATTGAACTGTCAATATTTAGGTTGGTTTAGTCACCAATCCTACTACTAAAAGCCTTCCAGGCTACTACTACTTAAAGTGAAACTCAAGTTTTCAACCATTTAGCCATTAACGTTACTTTAAGCCATTACTTTTAGCTAACTTTTTCTACATTAGCCAACTATTTTAGCTGTTAACTATTTCCACTGTTAGCTAACTATTTCAACCGTTGGCTAACTATTTTAACTGTTAACTATTTCAACCGTTAGCTAACTATTTCAACTGTTACTTAACAGTTAAAATAGTTAGCTATTTTAACTGTTTCTACATTACTTTTAGTTAATCATTTGAACCGTTTACTCTAACTTTAAGCTAGTTATTTCTACCATAATTAATCAACTTCTGTGCTCGATGCTAACTACTTTTGACATACGCTTATATGACTGCAACATGTGGTGTTCAGGTGTTACAGTTTACTTCATGTTAATACATGAATATATTCTTTTTTATCAAATCCTAATTTCTATTTCTTCAAATTAGTTGAGCTGCCCTACAATCTTTCCACGTACCGACCTGGCAACTGCAGACGTCCCCCTGTTGGGAATCACTGCTTTAAGTCCAAGTATTATATTTCCACAGTATACATCCTCCACTTGTACCACAGCTGCGTTGTTCATCATCCTGTCTGAATGATCATGATGTACGTACATACGTTATGTTCATACAAACTGTCACTCACCAGGCCAAGCAGACAGCGGATCTCATAGATGGCGCCCAAGCAGCCGAGGAAGCCCATGAGCATGGAGAAAGCCCCGACTCCAATCAGGATGTAGCAGGCCGCCTTTACAGCTGTGGAGTTATCTGGATGGACAGATCAAAAGCCACAGGTTATCACAACTTTAATAATATACATATATGTAGTTTGTCTTAAGTAAGACTTACTCTGTAGCACATTTTAAACACACTGTACTTTTCTGCATCTAGGGGTCCCTCAATCAAAACAATAACAAAAGACAGAGTCATGAAGCAGCTTGGAATCATGGGAGTTGTAGTCTTTATTGCAGTCAGCATCTCCTTGTTAGGATACCTTTAGTGTTCATTGTTCAGGAGGTTTTTATCCTCCTCTCCAAAACAAGACTAGTTAAAACTGGTAGAAACACTGAATAAAGCAGTCTCACGTTTAAAATCTGTGTTTCTCCGACGGAGTAGCGGCTGCGAGTTAAGCGGTCTCTAACGTTTGTTCAGCTCGTTTCTCTGATAACTTCAGATCCAGACGTCCGATGACTTAAATCCTTCACCCGGTTAAAATATAGTTAAAAACCACCAAGATCTAAAAAGTGCATGGTAAAGATTTCCTAGGTTGTAGGTCGCTAAGAAGAAGAAGCTTTTCAAATGTGAGGATTTTGTGCAGTAAACTGAATATATGAACTCTTGTTCATATATTTCTCATATTATATATATAATATGAGAAAAAAAATGACTAAAAATAGATGCAAAATGACCACAAAGAGACCCAAAGTTATTACAAAGAGACACAAAAAGACTACATAGATAAAAAATAGATGCAAAATGACTAAAAGTAGACTCTTTAGGACTCTTTGAGTTTGAGTGTCTTGTTCCTATGTAGACACTCTTACGTGTCTAGATGCCCAAGTACCAATTGTCTCATAATCCGTCCATGACTTATACTTCTGAGGTTTTAAATAATGTAACTTCATCCGGCCGTCTGTAAAATGCATTTTTTTTTTCATCATAGAGAAGTCTAAAAACAAAAATGTATTTCATGCTCTATCATCACAGTCAGCTGACAAACAAGAACATGTTTCACCTACGTGTATTTTAATTAATTGAATAGTTTTTGAGAGAATTTCACATCTGAACTCTGCAAACTTGTGGAAACTGAAACCAGACAAGCTCGCCGAATCACTAACATGTGTTAGCATAAAAAAATGAATTAAATTAGAAGCAAATTTGCTTCAAGTACAAATCTACTTATGGCGAGTGATTAGGGTCCAACGTAACGCAGGAAGCTAAAATCAGACATCAAGAACAATTCCAACCCCTGGCTGGGATTTTGGGTAACTCTCTTCATTGTCGGAGCATGACTCATCAAGAACTGACATAAATACGTTCTGAGTCACACAAATGATTGTGAACAAGCAGCTAGTTGATGTCGGCCAATGCAGCGTTTTAAAGACTGAACCGTCCCTCGCTGAGTCCTCATGGCCTCAAGGAATCATGGGATACCCCGGGGAATCAGTGAACCAGGGCACGCAGACGAGGGCAGTTTATGATGGAAAATTAGGCTACGGAGGGAGAGGGGTGCAGGGAATGAAAACCTGTGTGCATGTTTATGTGCTCTCACACACACAAGTACATGTTTTTAGGTTTTCAACCTGCAGAGACTACCCGTGCAGGTCTCGGCCCCAGATACTGGCTTTTATTTGAGGAAATAAAGGTGGCCTGTGAAGCCCCACATGCACGTCACATAACACACACGCTAAAGTCCACAACACACACTCATGTGCACACAAGTTTCTGTTACTGCTCACCAAACTAAAGTCTTGGCACTTTCAGAATCAGATTTGAAGATAAAATGAGCAAATTTACAATTATTTTGGATTTAAAAGATTTTATTTGACAGAAAAAGCCCAGACTAGAGACTACAAACTATTCAAAATGACTACAGAGATGCAAAACGACCAAAAGACAAGCTTAATGACTAAAAATAGACACAAAACGTGCACAAAGACACGCCAAATGACTGAAAATAGACAAAAAAAAACAACCACAGACGACACAAAATGAGAGACAACACGAGGTGCAAATCCAAAATATGTTGTAGTTCATCAATGTGGAGCCAGTTAGATACCTTGTATAATACTGGGTAAAGTAGTAGTATACTACGACATCTTATCATATAAGCATATTATATATTTCATGTGTAAAAAAGTAAGTGTAGTGAAGTAACAGTACAATATTTCCTTCTCAGATGTAGTAAAGTAGAATCATAAAGTAGCATACAATGGAAATATTTAAGTAAACTACAAGTACCACAAAATTGTACTTAAGTTATACTTACTAGTTATACTTAAGTATATACTTATTTACTTATTAGTTATACTTAAGTTGTACTTACTTTGCTAGAAGTTAAAGTCACTTTTTAGAATATTACATATAACAAATTTCTTCTATTTTGTGGTAACACATTTCTTCCGATTTTATTTTGTGGTAACGAGTAACGAAGATGCTTAGGGGGTAATTACTGAAAGTTTCCATAAAAATATAAATAACGAAGTAAAGTACAGATACCTGAAAAAGTATGGTAACAAGGTATTTGTACTTCGTTACATTACGACACTGATTATGGAACGACTCCAGTGTTCCCTGAGGTCTCCCTCCTCGACACGGAGGTTTTGTTTACAACCCGTCTGGGTTGTAATAACCCAGATCTGTCTCATAATATGTGATGATATCAGACGGGTTCTGACTCAGCACCGTCTTTGTATAATCAGGGTAACAGCCGCACCAGGCTGCTCATTGATTCAGGCTCCAAACGCGCTGCGATCATCAGCGACGGGCCACCGGCTCCGTTTATAAAGCGTCCTATTGAGCATCAATACGTCTCGTTTATGTGCAGACACAAAGCTAAACTGTCCACTGTACTTTCACCCTCTGGTGTGCGTCGTATGACCGCATTCCTGCCCTCGATGAAATCCCTGGACTCACGCTATCCCGCCGCCGTCCTCGCTGCGCGGACAGAATGGTGATGTAGTGTGTGTGTGTGTGAGATGAGTAAGGCGGTGAGCGCACTGGGCTGATGTGATGCATGCTGATGCTGGACAGAGCAGAAAGAGCCCAGTGTCTGAGGGGAGGACACCTGCAGAGAGGCCACGGACCAGGGACAAATGTCCTCAGTGATGCTCGCTGGTCTGAGAGAACGAACACACACACACACACACACACACACACACACACACACACACACACACACACACACACAGTCTCTCTATTACAGCAGCTCAATGTCTGTCTCTATATTTCTGCATCAACACTTCTTCAGTCGTCTCGGAGCCTTTCTGTCTCGCTCACACTGGTCGTTTCTTCTTCTTTCTCGCTGATAAACTCTTACTGTTACTATATTTCAGACAGAGTTAAAGGAAAAGTTTGAGACATTTTGGGGTAATTGGCGTTAGGTAGTTAAGTACAGAGCTGGACTCCGTGTACTTGGCTAGTGTAGCTTAGTGTAAAGACTGGAAGCAGCTAGCCTGGCTCTGGTTTTAGTCCAACAGTGGTGAAATGTAACAATTTGAGGTACTTGTACTTCACTTGAGTCTTTACTTTTGATGCTACCATCTACTTCTACTCTACTACATGTATCTGACAGCTTTAGATACTTTACACATTAAGATTTTTGCTTACAGCTGAAACGATTAGTCAATTAATCTATTAGTCAATTGGAAGAAAACTAATTATAAACTAATTTGATTGTTGAAGTAATTTTTCATGTAAAAACATTTTATTTTGTTAATAATGTCACTCAGAAAACAACAGGCCAATCAGAAGAGAGGCTCATGAATATTAATTAGACAGGCCAAAACTTAAAATCAAACTTCAGAAAGGTGAAAAATGTGTGATCTTTAATGTAGAAGTAATAAAGTTGAGGTTTGAACTGTTGGTGTCACTTTGGGCATTTGACATAATTTTTCACTATTTTTAGAGGACTGCACAATAAATGGATTTATCGTCATCCCGATATCAACTTGCGCAAATAAATAAATCAGGGATTTCTTTGTTAGTTGAAAAAGAGAGAATCAGTAGGAAACTGAATAAGTGTATTTCCTACATCAGTTGGTTTCTTCAATCTTAAAACAGGCAGATTTTTTGGAACGCTTTGTCAGTAACAGGAGAGTCACTGAGTACGTTTACATGCACACATGTTCACATATTCTGAATTTGATACAGGTCATGTAAACAGCATATTCCGGTTGGATATCCCGAATAAAGCCTTTTTCCGAATATAGCATTTTCTGATTAAGACGTGAGATATTCCGGTATTATTCAGGTTTTACCAGCATTCTTTGGACATTTATACAGCACATTCAGAATATGCGTCTCAATCAGGGTTTTACCTCAGTTTATGGCCTCTTGCCTGTTTAAGGCTTATGGTCACGTCTGTGCGTTGCTATGGTTGCTGTAAACAAACCAAACCAACCAGCCAACAGTTTGCAAGGCTGCAGACCCGATAAGAAGGAGAAACACAGCTACTTTTAAATGTTATCAAATACTTGGATATCAACAGGTTTTTGGATATGCGCACACATCGCTACGTGGAAGCTGTTTTAAGGAATGAAAGAGGGAGACTGTGTTTGCACGCTCCAACAAGTCTGCCAACGCTGGTAAACTTTGAGAAAATCCTGTTTTGCACGGCTACATGTAAACGGGATTATTAGTTGAATATTCACTTTCATTAGCCGTGTAAACAGCTTAGTTAGAATATCGCCTTTTTTGAAATATGAGGGCAAATAACGGGATCTTATGTGCATTTTACATGCACATAAGATCCCGTTATTTGCCCTCATATTTCGTAGTCAATGAAGTTATGACAAAGATAGTATATGAACTTTTACAATAAAGAATTGAAAAAGATGTGTGTGTGTGTGTGTGTGTGTGTGTGTGTGTGTGTGTGTGTGTGTGTGTGTGTGTGTGTGTGTGTATGTATATATATATATATATAAAAATAATGAGAAAGATATGGAGGACAACGAAGAAGAAGAAAGATTTGTGGCGTAAAGGAATTTCTTTTTTTAAACACAGTCCAGAGAGCCAGACAGACAAAAACATGGAGGAGAATCTGCTGGACACTTGTGTTTAACAGACCAGTGAACACACACAGACACCTAAACTATCACGGTGACATCACCAACATGTCAGCCTCTGGTGTCGTGCCAAAAAGTGATCATCAGCCAAAAAACTGTTTCCGTACGTGGCAGCGTACGCAGCCTGTTAAAGATGTATCGCCCAGTTTATATATACCAATGAAGCTCACTTGGTAAACTGCGTATTACTGGATGTATTGGCCCTTTAAAAATGTAAAAAATAAACATTTTCAACAGGTAAATGAAACATGTCGGCCTCTGGCCTCCATCAGGGTCGCTGTGACTGATGAACAGTGTTGGGGTAGTTACTCAAAAAAAGAGTAACAGATTACACATTACTAGTTACTTTTAAAAAAAAGTAATACCTTACTTTACTACATTACTGACTGCTGAAAGTAACTAGTTACACTACTAGTTACATTACTTTTGGATTACTCCGTAACATCACCTGACATGCACCATAACTTACTTGCCAAATAGCAATATATAGTTAAACGTCATGTATACCCAGATCAACACAAATCCTTTATTTTAATGAGGACACAAGATCTCTCTTTGATGCTCTTTAAATCCACAAAGCTGACAACAAAGTTGTGAACATCAGCACAGCATTTGTCAAGAAGTACTGGCGGTCTGGCCGTCTGCTCTTCATTATCTGTATTTTGCCCAGTATGTTTCGGAAAGACGGCGATTCCACTGTTGAAACAGGCACCATTTCCTCCACTATGTCTGCTGCCACAACTTTATTTATCTCTGCTTTGTTTACCTGCTGTTGAAGATCAAGTCTTGGCTTCTTTAGTCAGGGAGAGGTTAAAGTATCCAAAAGCATCTCATGAGACACCTGCAGCTCCTGATGTTAATGTGAAGGGCTGATGGGATTCGAAGTACCTCATACAACCACACTTCAAAACATCGGTCCAACTGTCCATCTGTACAACTATACCATTAACCATATTCTGCTCATTTTCAGGTTCATAATTGTATTTAGAGGTTGTACCAGAATAGGTTTACATGGTTTAATTTTCAAAAAACACCATATTTTTGTTGTACTGCTCATTGCTGCAGCTCCTCTTTTCACCCTGTGTGTTGAGCTCTCTGTTTTAGCTCCAGAGTGAGACATCTCACTGCTGTAACATCTTTGTTGAGAGTTGCACATGCTCAGTAGCTAGGTAAGGACTACATGAGCTAGCTAGCTGTTTCTCCAACTTCAGTAGTACAAGGCAGGATTAGCCGGGAGACTTCTTCTAAACGAGGGCACACTTCCAACTGTGCATGGCATACCTGCAGAACAGGGATATGGAAGTAGTTCTATACAATTTATTTTGTAGATTAGGGTGAATGTGTGTGTGTTGTAGCAGTGTTTTGCCATTGAGACCAAGCTAGCATGCTAGGCATGCTAACGGTTAGCCCCCTAGGCCCCTCGTCTCGGCTAGTTACGTAAAAAGCCGTGCAGATTTTGACCAGCTCACCCGGAGACTGAAGGCAGGACACATTCAGGAACCAGATCTCACTCAGAACAGCATGGATGGTTTTTTTCAAAGTTTGTATGTGTGTGGAAGCACCAGAGACACAAAATACCACCCCAAATCCCAGAAAAAGTGATTTTTCATAATATGGGTACATTAAAAGGCCCTGAGAAAGGTTTTTATAGTTGATGTGGCTGATTGGATCTTTTCCAGGACTGTGTGGTTGTGGTTAGACTGAGTGATTGACGTCTTCCTGAGTCCACTGTTGTTGCACGTGTTAGGGCGGGACAAATGACACCTTTATCATCCTGATTGGTATAAAGAATTTGTGACCTAATAAGTTCCCATCAAAGCTCCGGCCCACCTTCAACCTGAAAAGAGTCTTATCAGCTAGAATAACGGAAAACACCCGTGTGGGTGTTCAGAGGCTTTAAGTCGAAACAACAGACACGGAAAACTGAGTTCACCGGAGTAATTACAAGAAAACATGCAAATAAACACAATCAGGTCATCAGAAGTAAACTTCAAAAGCATTCTTGTTGCATGGAAACTATCAACAATTCAGTTTCACTGGAAGGAAAACGCCGTTAACTGTGGAACAGGAACTCACTCAGGACGACGATGAAGCTCTGATTGTCCAGCAGGAGCCACAGTCCGAAGCCCATGATGACGCCCCCGCACAGCTGGAACACACACACACACACACACACACACACACACACACACACACACACACACACACACACACACACACACACACACACACACACACACACACACACACACACACACACACACACACACACACACACACACACACACAAAATATGTGTGAACGCTCACAATGTGGCCTTCAAATAGTTCAAATCAAGAGATATAGTAGTACATATTATTATTTATACATACAACTTTGAGTGCTCATTTCATGTTTTTATAATAATAATAAAAAAAAAAAAAAGAACTTGTGCACATGACGTGCATTGAGAACAGCTCTAAAACAGTGCAGGTGCATTTGCCCTTTAATGGCACATTCTTTTTATTATTAATCATTAGTGAAGGTAAAACACTTACAAAGAAGATGAGGTTGAAGAGGAACAGGAAGTACTTGGTCGCTTTCAGGCAGCCTTGGCCCATGATGCTGGATCTGTAAACATAAGACAGTCCCAACATTAGGGCTGGGTACCAAATACCATCCTCCGTATAGAAAAATGCCTCCTCATTCAATAGCTAAGGAGGAAATCTCATCGCCGTCAGTGAGCCAATAAGCATGCAGCACGCTTGTACCAAGATCTGATAATGTTTGTGATTGGCTGTCGATGAGTTACTGAGAAAAATATCCCTTTTAAACTACATTTAGAACAGATATAAAATGTGTGATTAATCTCAAGTTAACTATGGACAATAATGCGATTAATTGCAATTAAATAATGTAATCTAATGACAGCCCTAGTTATAATATAATATAGTAATTTACAGGAACAGAGTGCAGGTGAAGTTATTGGGTGTGAGAGCAGAGAAGGATTAGAGTGGCTTTTGGGAAGAGCGTGATGTGAACAAGTGGTGACAGACGCTGCACAGACCTCCGAGGCTAAACTGGCTGGCTGACCATGATCTAGGACTGGGGGGGGTGGGTCAAATCCTCCAGGATTACACCCGCAGAATCACTACAATCACAACCTCAATCTGTGAGCACGGGGGGCGGAGAGGTCCTGCCCTCTGGAACCGAATCTGTGTCTCAGATCCAGATTAGAGCTGCAACTAACCATTCATTTCTTTGTTGATCTGTCCATCATTTTCTGGATTAATCGACTAGTTGTTTGATTTATAAAATGTCAGAAAATGGCGTTACCGTCGTAGATTTTAATTGCATACCTGATTATAATACTTAATAACTGATCATTTGGAATATTATGATCATCTCTGAGAGCAGACGCTGGGGAATTTTTTCACGGAAATGAAGCAAAGTGAAAGTTATCAAATCAAAAAGTGCATCCAACTCGTATTCAACACCAGGAAAGTTAACACCGTTTCATATTTACAGAAAATCCTGCCTGACAATGAACCCAGCATCTCTCTCTGTGGTTTCTCCACCTTCTCTTCCCCTCCCTGCAGCCTCCCCTCCTCTCCGTACAGTAATGGCCTCTTACTGTCCAATAAATGAAAATCTGGGTGAAATTGGGGCGACCTCTAGCTCACCCAGTAGAGCGTGCGCCCCATGTACATGTAGGCTGAGTCCTTTGCAGCGGCCCGGGGTTCGAGTCCAACCTGCGTGTCATCCCCCATCTCTCTCCCCCCCCCCCTTTCCTGTCTATCCACTGTCACTATCAAATAAAAAGGGAAAAGCCCCAAAAAATAATCTTTAAAAAAAAATTCGGGGTGAAATGTGTGGCTTGATGTTTCCTCCTGGCAGTGAAGCCCTGTAGCGTGAGCACAGTGCCCGTGTTTCTGACCCATATTCCCATCACTGGAACTGGGTTACTGTTACATGGCTGCCTGTGCCAGTTTAGGGGAGGCACCTGCAGGGGTAACAGAGGGAAGAGAATATGCAATGGGAAAGACATTTTGGCGGTGCAACAAAGCCAGATGGAAGGTATTACAGACTGTAAACAGAGCAGGCTGAAGCCTTAACAAAGAGCCTCTGATACACAGCAAGAGTCCTAAAGGAGAGACGCTGCGTTATAGGACCCCAAATTACACGCAATCTTACTTTTATGTTTGATTTTAAACCCTAAACTTGGGGAAAAGCCAGCTGGGTACAGATTGCACAATAGAAAAAAGGGATTGAAACATAAAAAGACACATTCATGAAAAAGTTAAATCCAAATCATCAATTAAACTCTTTGATTTAAATGTGGTACAATCCTGATAACCAAAATGTCAGGAGGAGTAAACATCGCAGCACAAAGAAAATAGAAAGCTATGACTGACCAGCGTTTGCAGGTTTCTGGTTTGCTAACGTTAGCCATTAGCTCGCCACCTACACCAACTATCGTTACTGTTGGATTTGGTCTTTTTTTATTGGATTTGTTGACAGTAGGAATATATAAAATTAGGGCTGTCAAAATAATGCGTTAATTTCGATTAATTAATCTGAGAAAAGAATAACGCGTTAAAAAAAAAAAAACACAGATTAATCCATTCCATATTGACTGTTCTAGCCTCCATTGGACTGTAAAATGAAGGAGGGAGACGAGAATGTGCTGCCTGGATAATTAATTGGAACATTTACTTGTAAAAATCTTCTTCCTGCCAACCCTGGCTACCGAAATCTGGAGCCACTGATATGTCTGCTCTGCTCTCTGATGCTCTGAAACAGACGATACAGGCAACACACACACCGCTGCACGGGACGCTAGTTAACACTATACTCAACAGCAGCTAACGTTAGTCTACCGCTAGCTAGTTAACACTATACTCAACAGCAGCTAACGTTAGTCTACCGCTAGCTAGTTAACACTATACTCGACAGCAGCTAACGTTAGTCTACCGCTAGCTAGTTAACACTATACTCGACAGCATCTAACGTTAGCCTACCGCTAGCTAGTTAACACTTTACTTGACAGCAGCTAACGTTAGCCTACCGCTAGCTAGTGGCTGGATTAAAAACTGTTAAAATGCTGACAGCTAACGCTAAACGGTGTAGCTAAAGTTTGACTGTGTTTTAGCCATCGGAAAAACAACACAGACGGTGCGTTCAATGAAACTGGTAAACTACAGCCTCATGGTGCATTTGAAGTTATTGTAAATGTCCTTTTCCCATCTGGTGGTTGTTTTTGTCGTTCAACAGCAATTTACTAGTGAAATAAGTTATTGTTATTGTTATACATTATTATTAAATCATTTAATTTTGACCATATGGCCTTAGCAATAAACAAGCCGTTCTTTAATGTCACCAACTGTTGTTTAGTACCCTTTTTTTTTCTTTTTTTACTTTCTTAAAAAGTATTGGTTCAGGCACCGTTAATTATGTATGCGATTAATTTTGATTAATTAATTACAGAGTATGTCATTAATTAGATAACATGTTTTAATCGATTGACAGCCCTATACAAAATATAACCAGACGTATCCTTTAAAATGACATTACGGTGCCTTCAAGGCCCAAGGACTACATAATGCAGTTCTGGTTGGGAAAAAAAAATCCCCAAACAAAGGCTTTGTTAAATTTAGAAAGTACCACGGAGCCACGTTGTGCTGCAGCTGCTGAGTGAATGGAAACCATGTCCGCTTCAGGAATGCACAGCGTGTTTCAATTCAAAATTGTTGGATATGGCGAGTTTTATTGAATGTCTTTAAAACAAACCCACAGGGAAGATACTATTCACAGCAGCTGCTTTTTTACACTCACGTCTGGGCAGAAATGTGCAAGAACAAAAATAGAAAACAGGCAATCCCAATTCCAACAGAGATCTTTCAACATGGTCTGGAGCACATTATGAAGGCAGCGAATGTCATGACCAGAGACTTAAAATGTTGGGATTTCCCCTTTGGTTTCATTCTGAGTTTGCTCGCGGGTGAAAACGGCAAAATATTTTATCAGATGTGCCTTTCGTTTAGACGCCGACGGCATTTTTGGGGCTTAAAAACGCAAAACAGTGAAACCAGCCTCCAGAGTGGAAATCTTATAAATGCTCCATCGTCGCATTCCCGTCTAAAGGGTGAAAACACAAAAGTCTGCTTGGTCAAAAGATGCTGCTCATGGTGGCTCTCGTCGCGTATGCGTCTACGTCAACGTCAACGTCACAGGCATGCGCCAGTACAGGAAAACAACAACAAACATGTCGGATTATTTCCATACGTCGGACCTTCAAGTTGCCCTAGCAGCTTCTCGTGTCGATATGACGTCGTCCTTCAGGATACTGCTGAAGGAATTCGGTCCATTTGTCTATATATTTTGACTGGCAGGACTCCCAGTCCACGCCCTGTTGTGACTTTGTAATCTAAGGTTGTTTGGAGCAATAACTCCACCTCCTTGTCTGCCCAGACAGAATTTGCCTCGCCATGTTTTGGTTTGGCGCTACTAGGGAGAGAAGTAGAAGGAAGGTTCCACGCAGGCGCGCGGACTTGGTGGTGTTGTGTGGCAGTGCTTCACACTACCACCTAGCCGCCTGGAGTGCATACTACATCAAATTTCACACACTTTTGTGTCACCATATGCACGCAGATCGCCCCCCCCTCCCCCCCCCAAACACTCGTCTAAACAGGGAATAAAAAGTGAGAACACAACGCCACTTTTGCGTTTTCTCTTCAGATCGTTTCCGTCTAAACGTAGCCTGAGTTGTAATAAACAAACTCTTCCACTCCTCCGTCTGTTCGTCACTCCTTCTTTTTAATATTCCCTTCCTCCTCCTGGAGCCTCCAGGCGTACCAGGCACAACAGCTCACAGCTCTCTGGCTCTGAATGAAGCCACAACACTCGCTGAGCAGAGAAGAGCAGGGGTCTCTTTCTAGGAGCACGTGGATGTGCACCAAACTTTGTATTTCAGAGTGAAAGAGTTGAATGTTTTTTACTCAATTTGGTGTCAGCATCGTACGGAAGTACGGTACGATTTCAATACAATATCACAGCAGTTTTTCTTTATCCAGTTTCCAGCTGACATCACGACTCCACATATAAATACATAAAAAAATCTAATAAATTAAGTTACACAAAGAAAGACAATTTGTGGTCGACTTTTTTTTTTTCCTGGAAGTAACTTTATTTTTACTGTGTTTAAATGTTCCAGCTACGTACTTCTCCTCTGGTATTGATAACGTCCTCCTATTTCTCTTTGGGTTGAAAGGTTGTGTTCCAGTTTGTATGGTGGCACGATATGAGGATAATATGCAATAACGTTGTTGAATATCCCGATAACGTTACATTACACGTCATTTAGCTGATGCTTTTATCCAAAGCAATTGCTATATATCAGAGGTCACGCCCCTCTGGAGCAACTAGGGGTCAAGTGTCTTGCTCAAGGACACATTGGCTGATGTATCACAGTGGGAATCAAACCCAGATCTCCCACACCAAAGGCATGTGTCATATCCACTGTACCATCACCACCCCCGATAACGATATGACTTGTGATAAATAAATAAATACAAATTTAAATCTAATTTAATCTAGTTAATCTATAAACAAATTAAAGAAAATAATTTTCAACATTATTTTAGTGAACAAATTTAACATTGAATATAAAAGGCAGCACTAAAAAAAAGAATGACAGTTACATTTTAAATTGCCGTTATCTACTGATATTTTCTTTCAATTAAGAATAATTAGACAGTTTGGACTAAAAACGAGGCTGTTTCTCCACAATGTCTGTCTTCTGACAGACCGTTCGGAAGGCTTACACACTCTCACGCAGAAATGTGCAGGAGGTGCGTGAAGCAACAACAATAAACTCTCAAGTTATTGTTGACAATCTTCCCTCCCTGTTCTATTTGTAGCCTGACATTTAAATCTCATATTAGCACACAAAACACAAAAAAAAAAATTCCGAGATACGTCGCAGCCTTTCACAATGTTTTTGTAGTTGATATCGCGATGACGGTAAAAACGATATACTGTGCAGCCCTATTTCAGTTAGTTAAGTTTTAGTTAATTTAGTGTATTTTGACCATGTTAAAAAAAAGATAAATAAGAACATGTACATATGAGTACAGGCAAGAAAACACAACACAAACTAAGCACATATAGCTTTCAGTAACTGAATTAAATAAAGATTCTTTTTTGGGGCATTTTTAGGCCTTTATTTGATAAGACAGCTTAGACATGAAAGGGGAGAGAGAGAGAGAGAGAGAGAGGGGGAATGACGTGCAGCAAAGGGCTGCAGGTCGGAGTCAAACCTGGGCCCACTGCGTCGAGGACTGAGCCTCCATATATGGGCGCGCACTCTACCAGGTGAGCCACACAGGCGCCCAAAGATTTAAGGTTTAAAAAAGGAGTAAAAAAATAAAATAAAACTGGTATTCTTAACTTATTTATATGCATGTATATATATATATACACATGCATATATGGACAGAAACGAGACATCTTCCATCTACATTTTGCATTTCTGTAAGGAACTGCTTAATCCCGCTGAGTTTTCTTTATGTCATACATCTGATTTGTTTGTTTGTGTTTAAGCAGGTTTCTGTTTTACATCCACTTCTGAGAAAATGCCGTCGAGCCGGCCGTCGTGCCCCAAAGTGATAAGGTGTGTCTAAAACATTTGTTTTCAACTCACTGTGAAACAATCCATCAGAAGTTAACAGGAAGCAACTTTTCGTTTTGTTTGTTCTGAGCTTTGTTTTCATATCAGCTGCTTCATGTTACGCTCCGATTCACTCTCCCAGTGTTGGAGATAATCCACCATAAACTCTTTTCGCTGGCAAACATCTGCACATCTTTTTGTTTACGGCGCCTTTATAATCCATGGCAGCGGTTCACGTCTCGCTCGCTTTGACGACAACGAAAGTTGTTTGTTTACTGTCTTTTGTACTTTTTAATTCCCCTCTCTCCCATGCTGCTGCAACAATGTGAATTTCCCCGTTGTGGGATTAACAAAAGGATTTTGAATCTTGAATACAACTACTTACACACAAGCACCGCAAAATAATGGAAAAATGTTATGACTATGACAATAACTGCTCCACTAAAAGCCTAATCTGCTACATGTTTGCTTTGAAACTGACAAGAAATATTAACAGTTAGATGATTATTTTCATTACAGATATTACTTATTTATAATTTGTCCAAGTTGCCCATTTTCAAATTGCTAGTTTTAAAGCTTCTCAATGTGATGATTTGCTGCTTTTTCTTTGTCGTATCCGATTGTAAAAAAAATATTTTTGGGGTTTGAACTGTTTGAATACATTGGCTGAATCCCAAATCTCTTATTTGAGATCTCCTCACTCTTGAACCAAAAATTGTTCAGGGTCTCTTCTGTGAAGGCCGTCTCAAAGCTCTTATTCCTGCCCTGAAGAGCGAGGATCGAGAAGGGATCTCTGAGGAGCTATGAGCGAGGAGGGATCTCTGAGGAACTATGAGCGAGGAGGGATCTCTGAGGAACTATGAGCGAGGAGGGATCTCTGAGGAACTATGAGCGAGGAGGGATCTCTAGGGAGCTATGAGCGAGGAGGGATCTCTGAGGAACTATGAGCGAGGAGGGATCTCTAGGGAGCTATGAGCGAGGAGGGATCTCTGAGGAGCTATGAGCGAGGAGGGATCTCTGAGGAACTATGAGCGAGGAGGTATCTCTAGGGAGCTATGAGCGAGGAGGGATCTCTAGGGAGATATGAGCGAGGAGGGATCTCTAGGGAGATATGAGCGAGGAGAGATCTCTGAGGAGCTATGAGCGAGGAGGGATCTCTGAGGAACTATGAGCAAGGAGGGATCTCTGAGGAGCTATGAGCGAGGAGGGATCTCTGAGGAACTATGAGCGAGGAGGGATCTCTAGGGAGCTATGAGCGAGGAGGGATCTCTAGGGAGCTATGAGCAAGGAGGGATCTCTGAGGAGCTATGAGCGAGGAGGGATCTCTGAGGAACTATGAGCGAGGAGGGATCTCTAGGGAGCTATGAGCGAGGAGGGATCTCTAGGGAGCTATGAGCGAGGAGGGATCTCTGAGGAACTATGAGCAAGGAGGTATCTCTGCAATTTAACGACCTAGGAAGTACCAATCATCTTGGGCTTTGGGATATTATAGCTGGCACCTTTCACATTTTAAATTGATTCAAATCAAAAGAATTATTGCCAGATTATTCGATAATGAAAGTCATTGTTAGTTTCAGTCCCACTGTAATGTGTGAGGGGCAAATGCTCATGCAATGTTTGCTATGAGGGAACTTTTGCATTATGCTGTTATTGTTGAATCCTGTTATTTTGAATTGTTGAATCCTATTCTGAAAAAGATTATTTGACAGTTTGGACTAAAAACAAGACACATTTTTCTTCTGACAAAGACAGTTCTGAAGGCTTACACACTCTTTGACTCGTGCAGAAATGTGCAGGAGGTGCGTGGAGCAACAAAAACGACAATAAACTCTTTTGTTGTCATCTTCCCTCGCTGTTCTATTTGTAGCCTGAAATTTAAATCTCATATTAGCAGAGCAGAGATGAACAAAGGAGGCGTTTATCTGAAACTCGTGTTTATCATTTAAAGTTTAACTTTGGTCAACTTGTCCCTCACATGGGCTTTTTCTCTCTTAAAAGGGACAGTTACACATTTTGGGAACAGCCTGGCTCTTTCCAAACTTCAAAAACCTTCGCCTGCCAACACGTCGAAAGCTAAAGTAACATGACGCATGTGACTTGTTTTGTAAATTTATGGATTTCTTGGCAGTGAGAGGGACCCATAACAATAAAGCTGCGAGACAGAAAATCAAAACAACGAGCTAAAAGACCCTCAAATGCCCCCGTAGAGCTGCAGAGTCGGGGGATTATCTGAAGGTTTGTTGTTACAAGCAGCGCCTTTCACGTTATCTACACAGTAATTTCATGAATTGTTAATATATTTAATATATGTATTGGTGCAGCTCTGAAGTGTATTTACATGTTGTGTCTTATTGCAGAAGAAGCTTCCCTTCATGTTACACAGCCGACACCTCAAAATATTTTCATTATCGATTCATTTGGAGATTATCTTTCTGATTGTTTGTTTATAAAATGTGAAAGGTGCCGTTACAAATGTCCTAAAGCCTGAGATGATATATTCAATCTGCTTCTTTTACTTGACAAACATCACTATCGTTTCTAGGGCTAGGGTACCGCTTAGGCGTAATTTACATGTAATGTTTTGAATCTGCAGAAAGTTATCAACACTACAGCAGATTAATTAATTAATTAATTAATTAATTAATAATAATAATAATATTTACATGAATAAATGGCATTTGCATGCAAGGCACAAATTGTTGCAGAAAGATTCACCAGATTGCAGGAAATTAAGCGTTGATGCTCAAAATTTCCTGGGAGACGACCACCAGACAACACCCCAGTTATTCACCTTTATCCGCCTGTCTAGACAGGCGGAGATCTCAACCCCCTCGGTGTTGAACCCAAAGTTACGCCCTTGGGGTACCGACCTTTTTAGGCTCTGATCGAATTGCCTCCAAAGCATTGTCGAAAAATGCCTCATTATTCAATACCAAAGTTCAATACCTAAACGAGTAAATCTCATCAGCGCTTGGCCAGCTGGCCAATAAGCATGCAGCATGGTTCTACCAAGATCTAATAATGCTGCTGATTGGCTGTCTAACGTTACAGGTCGTAGAGACACGCAGGAAAAACAGCTCATGTGTGTATTGTATTTTGAGAGGCTTGCCTACAGTTAGTTATAAAGGAGCGTAATGTAAAAAGGTATTGTTTAGGTATCAGTACTGAATTCCAGGTATCGGTACTGAAACTTTTTGACAATGCCCAGCCCTAATTGTTTCTGCAGATGCTTTACTCGATTCATCAATTCATCGTCAGCCAAAAAATACACATCACATTTTCTCAAAGCCCAAGAAGATGTATTAAAACTGTTTGTTTTGTCCTAACGACAGTCCAAACCCTTAAATAATATTCACTTTACAATCAGAAATGACAAAAAAAAACAGCAAATCATCACATTTGAGAAGCAAATGTTTGGTTATCTTTACTTTAAAAATGACAAACTATGAATGAATTGTCTTAATAGTTGCAGATTACCCGTTGCAGCTATATTTCTAACACACATGTACACTGTATAAACAACCGCACTTACACACTCTCTCAATAACACAACTCTCTCTCTCTCTCTCTCTCTCTCTCTCTCTCTCCTCTCACAGTCCCACTCTGACTGGACACCCAAACAATGGCAGCTTTTTTTCAGACACTATTTCCTCTCCGTTAACAAAAGGGAGAAACTTGACACACGGTGAGGCTGCTCGGGCTTTACATTTCCTCGGAACAATAAAGGCAGCCGCGGCCGTTTGAAAAGATGCTATTTTTCTCACCGTGAGACTTTGTTTTCTCAGACACACCGGACACGACCGCTAGCTTCAGACGATGTAAAGATGTTCTACGCCTCGTGGAAAGTAACTCAAGCTGCTATAAAACACGTATACTTCCTACATGGATGTGTGACCGGCATGTTGACCTGGGGATTTCATTTTACTCCGTCACTCTGGAAAGTGGAAAGACAGACGCTTGTGGGAAGGTTTTAAGGACAGAAAGGCTTGGTGTCATATATTTGCGAGGCTTTGAATGCCTCGTGTTGTGTTTTGTTTGGCGAGTGGAAACCAAAATCAGAATTTGCCACAATAAGTTACGATTATGTGGATTTTGCCTTGGTGAGAGGTGCATACATAAACAAGTAAACATGTTAAACATTAATATGAAATAAACAATAAATACATAAGAAAATACACATATCTATATATATATATATATACATATCTATATATCTATCTATCTATCTATCTATCTATCTATCTATCTATCTATCTATCTATCTATCTATATATATATATATATATATATATATATATATATATATATATATATATATATATATCTATCTATCTATCTATCTATCTATCTATCTATCTATCTATCTATCTATCTATCTATATATATATATATATATATATATATATATATATATATATATATATATATACACAAAATAACTGTTGGGGGGGGGGGGGGGGGGGTAAGAGTATGGTTAATAATGCTTCCACTTCCCCTTTACCAGAAGTACTGTATATATTTGTGTATTTTGGTTTAGTATCACTTTTAAATAATATGTCTGCGGTCGTATTTAGGGAATGACGCACCTGATGTTCTTCCCAGTGCCCGTGTGAGCGGTAAGTCATGTTTATAACACCGGACGGTTTATTTTAAGAGATTGTTCATTTTTGTTCATTATAGCCAGGGCTTTAAATTAGCTTTTTTTAATCATCAGCCAACACGGATAATAGACTTTTAAGTTACCAGCCAATCAGATTTTCCACTCGCCACATGTTGGTTTGTTTTTTCCCTAACTAACTTTACTTTAATTTCAGCGCCTCTGGTTTGTTTTGCGCCGTTCCGTTTGTCTTTTCTCTTTCAGCGTTGCTCGTAATCGATACCACGCGCTAGACACGTAGCCAACAGTTGTATGACACGTCATGACACAGTGTTCATGGGAAATGTAGGATTATTACCACAAGCAGTATTGCTAGATAAAGATTATGTTTCCAAGCCAAACACACACAAAACCGCCTGAATTTCTTTGGAAGACAGACCAATCTGGAAGCAATGAGTCAAACTGCAAATTTAAACAGACGCAGTATTATTTGCTTCATTTATCACCAGCCAAATTGGCTAGTAACTTCACAATGTTACCCGCCAAAATTAAGCAATTAACGATTATTTTCATCGTTTATTAATCGGTTGATTGTTTTCTTGATTAAATACATTTTTTGTTTGCTTAATTAGTTGTTTTGTCCACAACTCAAAGCTATTTAGTTTACTGTCACAGAGGAGTGAAGGAACTTGAAAATATTCCAGCAAGTTCTTCAAACCACACAGATATAGATATATAGTTCTTCCTTCCCTCTGATACGACCCACAGGAGCGTTGTCTGTCCTCTTATCTAAACCAGAGAACGTAACGTTCACGGTTTTAAACATGCCATTAACGTTCGTACCATAGAAATAAAATGGATAGAAGTTACGGCTTATCAAAATAGTTGCCAACTGATCGACTCATCTCGGCAGATGATGGTGTGTTCACAGTTAGAAGGATAGGGGGGAGTCACCAAAACAAAGCGGGGTCCCCACCCACATCCATTATCAGCGTGTTGACCGCTCGGCGGTGGCAAAACCAGTTTGGGCCTCCCAGACGTCTCTATTCCCAGTCAACTGAAAGGAGCAAGCTGTGCCGGTTGCCATGGCAACACTGCAGCAGGGGGAGGTCGTGTGTGTGTGTGTGTGTGTGTGTGTGTGTGTGTGGGAAAATGTGGTCGCTCAAATCTCATGCTTGTTGAGAAACAAAATCAGGCGCTCACTCCCACAACGTGAAGCACGTCAACAGAAATCTCTGCTTTCTTTCAACATCTAATGAGCCTCAACAAGTCTCATTTTTCCTCTTCCACTCAAACTCATCACAGCCATCACTAAAACTCTGATCTCCTTACTTCACCGCTGCTTTCAAAACTCAGGCGTGTGGGCGCCCGGATAGTCAGTTGGTAGAGCGGGCGCCCATATATAGAGGGTTACTCCTCAACGCAGCGGGCCCGGGTTCGACTCCGACGTGCGGCCCTTTGCTGCATTCCCCCTCTCTCTCCCCCCCTTTCATGTCTCCAGCTGTCCTGTCAATAAAGGCAAATGCCCAAAAAAATAAATAAATAAAAAACCTCAGGTGTGTTGTAGCTCAGTCGAGCTGTTCATTTTGGCGGGTAACATTGTTACCGCTATGCTGAGCCATCAGTGGTCAGGCACCGGCCTACATTAGTGATCTGCTGCCCCCTTCTTATGTTGTCAGCAGATCTTTGAGGTCCTCTGATCCTCAAAAGTACTGTTCCCCGTACTAAAGGTGACAGAGCTTTTGAAATAGTCGCTCCTAGACTGTGGAACACGTTGCCTCTTGTTTTAAGAGTGGCTGCCTCTGCTGACATCTTTATAAAGCAGCTAAAGACGCATCTTTTTAGTCAGGCGTTCGTTTAACCACATTGTGGACCATATTCCTCATGTATTTTATGCTTTTGGGTCTTACTATGACTTACTGTGGTTTATTGTGCTTTTTATGATTATCAATTTGTTATAATGTAACTATTTATTTGGCCTGTGAAGCCCTTTGTGACTCTGTCTGTGATAAGTGTTATACAAATAAACTTTACTTACTTACACTTAACCCTTGTGTTGTCTTCGGATCAAATTTGACCCATTGCCTAAATGTCTAAATCAGAAATATGGATTTCTTTTTAACTACCTAATTTGGATTACCCAAAAAATAACACAGATGATTCCATACAACGCACTTCGCAAGTACAACAAAAGATCGGCTCTCTACTTTCATTGAATTTTGGGTGTTTTGGTCAATTTTTTAGCATCTGAAACAGTATCCCGACTGAATGTTGACCCATCTGTGATTAATCCTTCCTTTAATATTAGTGACTAATAATTCATAATTTCTGCTCTTTTAACTCAAGAATTAGTTATAATTTCCTATAAATTAGTTTTTTATTGACCATGAATTCCAAAAATAAGTAATAGTGTAAAACTAGTTATGAGTTGGTGTTCATACATGGTAGTGAAAAGAAGCGTTAAACATAAAAAAACGCCAAAAAACATTGAATAAAGAGCCAAAAGTGTCGAAAAAAGAGACAAAAACGTCAGAAATAGTGTTGATTTTCAGATTTGACCGGGTGACGATGCACGGTCGAATGGAAGACAACACAAGGGTTGAAGGCATAGTTTAGATCTTTTAAAGTGTGGTTGTATGGTGACACCTAAAGAAATCTATATCAGTCTAAGTCTTCGCTATATTTAGAATATTTTCAGCCCTTTACGACGGGGAACTGAAGCTGTGATCTCTGCTTTCTTCAACGCCGCCAGACTTCTATGACAAAAAATATTTCACCTCGCAGAACACGGAGTTGCTGTAGAACAGACAGTTTTATCACAGTACTATATTATATCGATTATTTGGACAATGATACGATGTTTGCTGCTATCTTAAAGTCTACCACGATACGATTTTGATTTGATTCAATTCAGGGCCCTGCGACCGATACCAGACGATATATTAACACAATCAGTTCTATTTATATCAACTCAAACAAAGCAACTAAAATATGATCAAACTTTTTTTTTCTACTGAGCTCTTCCAGACATTTAAATAAAAAACAAACTATTCTTTTCATTAAAACAAAAGTATAAATATAAAGTGTGAATTTCAAAATAAAGACATGTATCAATATTTTGACTTTGCATCGATGATCGTTGAATTGATAAATCAATCCAGATGAAAACTAGGGGTGCACCGATCCGATATTAAGATCGGATATCGGTCCCGATATTGACAAAATAGCTGGATCAGGGATCGGAGAAATGAACAGATTCACGGGCCGATCCAGTTTTGTTAGTTTTTTCCCCTCTGTCGCACGTGTGTCGCATGCTGGAAGAGCTGAGTGTACAAATAAATAAGAATTCAATACGTTACATCTATGTTATTTTGTCTTAGTTAGGAAAGTAACGTTTAGTTAGGAAGGTCTGGTGCCTTTAGTCTCTCGACTGTTTTTGTCAAAGGAGTCTGGTGGATTTGAAGAGAGCGGAGATAACCACCCCAAGTTGTGTTTAACCCTTGTGTTGTCTTCCCGTCGACCTGCAACTTTTTGTTTTTCTGAATCAAAACTTTAAATGAAAAACCTTTATCAAAATGTTGGTCGTCTTTTTCGACACTTTTGAGGCTTTCCCCGATGTTTTTGTCACTTTTTTCAACATTTGTCGACTTTTTCTGAGCCTTTTGAAGTTTATGTTGGTTTTTCCCCAAATTTCTAAAGCATTTTTTTTTAACATTTGTCATTTCGACATGTGTCACTTTTGACATTTTTGTCACTTTTTCTGACATTTGTCAATTTTTTATTTTTTTTATTTCTGTCACTTTTTTACGTTTGTCACTTTTTTCAGTGTTCTTTTATCAATTTTTTCTTCAAATGCTAACACACCCAAATGCAATGAAAGTAGTGAACTGATTATTTATTTAACTTGTTAAGAGTCTTGTAGTGAACCATCCACATTATTTTTTGGACAATTTGTTTGAAAGAAAACCCAAATTTCTGATATAGAAACTTTTTGAAAATGGGTCCAATTTGACCCGAGGTCAACGGGAGGGATAAATGACTTGCTTTGTCCGACCGACAGTCCAAAACCCCAAAAGTATTCTGTTTGCTATCGTAGAATACACCAGTAAATATTCAGTGAGCAGAGATACAACAATGGAGCTCTACGAGACAGAGGGAGAGAAGATACATCAGCCTTTGATACACTTGGTATGACATACACTCACTGTTGGTTTATATATTTTATGACAATAAGAACAATACAGAATATCGCCAGACTTATCTGGTTCTCTGTGGTTTCAGGATAATCATCAACCTTTCATGAAACTCCTGTTTCACTTCTTTTTTTCTGCAGAAAAAAAACCTTCAACTCCACCATGTTGTTTTTCCGTGGCGGATTATTTTTTTCCCCATTAATCGACTGTTTGGTCTATTAAACGTCAGAAAAAGTTGATCAGCGTTTCCCAAAAAGCCCAAGATGACGTCATCAAATGTCTCGTTTTGTCCATAACTCAAAGATATTCAGTTTACTGTCACAGAGGAGAGAAGAAACTAGAACATATTCACATTTAACAAGCCGTTTTTGTAAAAAATAGGCTAACTATTGTGTCATAACCACGCGACTTTCTGTCGCACAGTAGATAAAATACCGTATAGTACAGGAGAAGATCGCAGGCAATCGGGGGGGACGTGGAAGCATACGGTCAAGGGAGAAGCCCATAGAGTGGCCATGAAAGCATCGGAACAAAATATTTCAGCAACGTTTTAAAGGATTGGAAATACTTCGGTATGTGGCAAGATTGGGAATGATTGAGATTTCTCTTGGCACAGCTACCAGAAGACTTCCAACTTTCAGACAGGTTGCTCACGTCACATCTACGTCTTCAAGCTCATTTTGAGGCTGCGCAGTAACGCTCAGCCATAACTGGAAAAGAGCTTCTAATAGACTTCACCGGTCGCCGTCGAAGTCTATGGCGTCGCTGTGTCCATTTCTTTTACCATCTACGGCCGATTCAGACCGCTGCAATTTTTCCCTGCGACGTTCTAAAACGGTTTCGTCTCGTCGCCAACCTTTGGTCTGAACTGGGCTTTATCTGGTTCCCTGTGGTTTCAGGATAATCATCAAGCTTTTATCAAACTCCTGTTTCACTTTTTTTCTGCAGCAACAACTTTCAACTCAACTCAACATGTTGTTTTTCTGTGGAGGAGAAATGTGAGCAGCTCAAACCTGATTAAACCCATAATTACCCTTAACTAAAGCGGGTAAACAGGTTATGGACTGGGTGAGTCTCTGCTAAAGATGACATGCAGCTCTCATTTCAGGGGGTTTTCTGCATAGAGGAATTTTTGGAAAACATCCAACATACAGAAGTGTGTTTCACTATTTTCTTACATTTAAAACACACAGTTGGGTTAAACTCTTCAAGATCTCAGAATGAAGACAAACTAGTTGTGTGTGTGTGTGTGTGTGTGTGTGTGTGTGTACTCCTGTCTGACAAACAGCTGCTAATTCCAACAGGATCCCTTCAACCAAACACTCTTCTTAGTTTCCTACGTATGGAAAGGTAATTCAGGTCACGCTGTAGTGAATAAATATATATATATATATATATATATATATATATATATATATATATATATATACACACACACACACACACACACACATACATATATATACATACATACACACATACATACATATATATATAGGGGAGAAATCTGAAATACTGACCGACGCCACCATGCACACCACTGACCTACATTCCCATCTGCAGCACTCACAAACACACAACAGTCAGTCGATAAACTCTGCAGGAGAAGAGCGGGATGTTGTGTTGTTGTGAAGTTTGACAAAATATTGGGCCGACACGTGTCAGTCAGATTCTCCTCGGGCTGAAACAAACAGCCGATCAACTTCATTCCACTTTGTTGGGTTTGAGTCATTTTTTATGGAAACTACAGTAAAACTTCTGTGATGTCAGCTTCCTAAATGTGAATATCTTCTAGTATCTTCTCTCCTCTGTGACAGTAATCTGAATATCTTCTAGTATCTTCTCTCCTCTGTGACAGTAATCTGAATATCTTCTAGTATCTTCTCTCCTCTGTGACAGTAATCTGAATATCTTCTAGTTTCTTCTCTCCTCTGTGACAGTAATCTGAATATCTTCTAGTCTCTTCTCTCCTCTGTGACAGTAATCTGAATATCTTCTAGTCTCTTCTCTCCTCTGGGACAGTAATCTGAATATCTTCTAGTCTCTTCTCTCCTCTGTGACAGTAATCTGAATATCTTCTAGTCTCTTCTCTCCTCTGGGACAGTAATCTGAATATCTTCTAGTCTCTTCTCTCCTCTGGGACAGTAATCTGAATATCTTCTAGTCTCTTCTCTCCTCTGTGACAGTAATCTGAATATCTTCTAGTTTCTTCTCTCCTCTGGGACAGTAATCTGAATATCTTCTAGTCTCTTCTCTCCTCTGTGACAGTAATCTGAATATCTTCTAGTGTCTTCTCTCCTCTGTGACAGTAATCTGAATATCTTTGAGTTGTGGACAAAACAAGACATTTAAGGACGTCATCACGGTCTTTTTGGGAAAAACACTGATCCACATTTTATAATTTTGTGTAGCAGAAATGATTCTGGTTCCTGTTGTGGGAACCACGGGACACTTAAACTCTCTAAACTATATTAAATAAAAGTCAAAATGTGGGATACAGAACAACTGGCTTTAGTTAAAGAGCTAAATCACAGAAACATGTTTATGTTTTTCAGACTTTCCTCTAATCTTTACATTTGTTCTAGTCAAATATGGGATATTTTTATTCATCTTTGGAGCCTTTAAAATTAAAATAAAGAAAAAGATTAGACTGTGATTGAACTGGTAACAACCAGGAGACACATGCAACCAGTAAGGAGCCAATACTGGTTTTGTTTTGGGGAAATCACGAGCCAAACAAAGTGAGAAATGCGGTTTCAAAAGCTTTTACATAATGCAAATCCCTTGAAAAAAATAACTCCTTAGGTCAAATAATGTCTTTAAATATTAGATATTACTCTTTGAGCATGCAAGAACTGATAGGCCCCATCTGTCAAACAGTGAAGTGTGTGAAGGCACAAAGTCCAGTTTGGGTTTAAAGTCCAACAGAGTTGATCAATATCAGTTTCTGTTTGCACCAAATTACATGCAGAAAACAGCCGTTTTTCAACCAGCGCTGACCTTTGTCTTATACAACTTTAAATAGCCTAAGTTAGTAAAGTTCTGACAGACTTGGACGTATTGACATTTCTTTTTTTTCTACAAGAGCCAAGAACAGATACTTGGATACTAAAAAGTACTTCAAATAAAAGTATTTCACTCCAGTTGTAACTTGAAACGTGTATTTCAGTGTCTCACACAGTTACCGAGCGGTCTGACAGTGAAGCTCCTCATTGTGTCAAACACATAAATCATCCACGCGGGCGCCACATCATCAGCCCTGTTCACTTTCAATTCAAATCATAAAAACAGATTCAAAATGTGGCCGTTTGGGACAAAACTATACCGATCAATCGACAACCTGAGGATCGATCTTGCAGCCACGCGCAGCAGCCTCGTGTTCACAGACAAATCAGGAATTAAGAGAAGCAGCTTCCGTCTGCAAAACAAGAGTCCTCGCTTTGTAGTTTTTACTTACGTTTTTGTTGGGTTAAACTGCGGAGAGAAGCGCTGTGTGCGGAGAGCAGTGCGGGTCCTGTGAGCGGAGCAACCTCTCGTCTTGTCTGAACAACAAAGCGAAGCAGCAGCAGCGGAGATAGGACTGAACCGAGTGGAGCAGCAGCAGCGAGTCTCTGATTGAACCGAATCTCAGACTGAACCGAATCTCAGACTGAACCGAATCTCAGACTGAACCAAGTGGAGCAGCAGCAGCGAGTCTCTGACTGAACCGAATCTCAGACTGAACTGAGTCTCCGACTGAACCGAGTGGAGCAGCAGCAGCGAGTCTCTGAGTGAACCGAATCTCAGACTGAACCGAATCTCAGACTGAACCGAGTGGAGCAGCAGCAGCGAGTCTCAAACTGAACCGAATCTCAGACTGAACCGAGTCTCCGACTGAACCGAGTGCAGTAGCAGCAGCGAGTCTCTGACTGAACCGAATCTCAGACTGAACCGAGTCTCCGACTGAACCGAGTGGAGTAGCAGCAGCGAGTCTCTGACTGAACCGAATCTCAGACTGGCCCGAGTCTCTGACTGAACCGAATCTCAGACTGGCCCGAGTCTCTGACTGAACCGAGTGGAGCAGCAGCAGCAGCGAGTCTCTACCTGAACCGAATCCCTGACTGAAACGGGTCTCTGACTGAACCGAGTCTCAGACTGAACCGAGTGGAGCACCAGACGTCCCGGCAGCAGCAGAGAGTCCTCCGGTCCCCACCATGTGGCAGATACGGGAACTAACGAGTCAGATAAAGTCCTATAACCCCTAAATCCCCGCAGAGCATCACGAAACTACAGAGGATACAACTCTTGTTTCCTTTCCTTTACCCTTTCCTTTCCTTTCCTTTCCTCTTCTCTCCTCTTTCCTTTCCTTTCCTCCTTTCATCTTTACCTTTTCTTTTCATTTCATTTCATCCTTTTCTTTTCTTTCTTCTCCTCCTTTCCTTTCTCCTTTTCTTTCCTCTTTTCTTTCCTTTCATTTAATCCTTTCATTTCCCTTCCTCTTATCCTTTCCTCCTTTTGTTTCCTTTCCTCAGCAGCATCAGGGAACAACAGAGAATTAAAAAACAGGCTCTTTTGTGTTCATTACGTTCAAGTTATGAACACAGTTAATCTACAGAAGATTATATGGATTATTATTAGTTTTATTAGGGCAAATTATTAAATCAACTAACCTTTATCTATCTTGTAGTTACTGAACATACATTTTACTGAAGTAACCTTTTTAATGCAGGACTTTTTTACTGTGTGGTGTAGCGCTGCAGAGATTAATCGATCAGTTGTCAACTATTAAATTAATCACCAACTATTTTGATAATCGGACTAATCGGTTTAAGTCATACGTTATGAAAAAAAGTAAAATTATCTGATGTCAGCTTGTTAAATGTGAATATGTTCTAGTTTCTTCTCTCCTCTGTTTTCACCCTTTTCAGACATTTTAAAGACCAAACAAATAATCCAGTTTGAAGTTCAGGAGTTTTGGAATAAAACGCTGCCAGCTTCTTTCCACTACAAAAAGACTTAGTCAACTTGTTCTTGTCAAAAAAGACGCCACTTGTGAACATAGCCTTAGTCTTTATTTACTTTTTTTTTTTCATTTAACTGTTACATTTCCTGTAACATTTAACCCTCCTGTTGTCCTTGGGTCATATTTGACCCGTTTTCAAAGTTTCTATATTAGAAATATGGGTTTCTTTCAACCAAATTGCCCTAAAATAACTTGGATGGTTCCATCTAAAGGCCTTTTTATGCTTCTGCGTTGAATCGACGGCGTACCCCGCAGACCCCTCTGCGTCTACGCCGGACCCTACGCCGTAGCCTGACGTCACCTCTCGAAAAATGTAACTACACGTCACAGCGACGCACGTTGCTTGATAGTGTAGCATTTCCTGGTCCTCCTCCATAAACAACATGACATCAAGGAGAGGGTTAACTTCTCCTACTACGGGTCAGAAAGAACAGGGGAGACACTTTGTTTCTCTCACTATGACTCTAGAGTCGCTACTCGCTCTGAAGCTAATCGCCGTCACTCTCTCAGTTCGCCTTCGCTCTATCACACACACACACACACACACTCCACACACAGGAGTATGAGTATAAACATCAGGCCACTTACGTAGGCTATATGGCGAAAGCTCTGCGTGTAGCCTGCGCAGAACCATAAAACAGCCTTAACGCTCTTTGCAAGTAAAATTACTTACTTTCATTCAATTTGGGTGCTGCCATTAAGGAAATTGAAATGGTTTTGAAACAGTATCCCGACGAAATGACATGTACCCGTCTGTGTTAACCCATCAACATAAATTCCTCGAATCTTAACTTTAAATTAAAATAATTCATAATTTCTGTCTTTTCTAATATGTAAATTAGGTTAGGTGACGATGAATTCCATAAAGAAGTGCAAAAGTAGAGTAAATAAGTTGGGATGAAGATGGAACACAGAATTGGGTGATAATTTATACGTTATGCGTTATAAACTGGCAAAACAGAAGGACAACAGGTGCATGGTCGACATGAAGACAATACAAAGGTTAAATGATGTTTCAAAGTCCACGCTGCCAGGCAATACAATGTTATCTATTAATTAGTCTTAAAGTAGTCAAATTTAATTAAAAATAATAATAATAATAATAATAATAATAATAAAAAACTGAAATCCACCAATAACATATCCATCAAGTTTTTATTTTATTAATTTTTTTGATGGGCATTTCCGCCTTTAATGATAGGGCAGCTCAGACATGGAAGGGGAGAAAGAGAGAGAGAGGGAAGACATGCAGGAAAACCGCCACAGGTCGGACTCGAACCCCGGACCTTCTGCATCGAGGAACAAACCTCCATACGTGCGCCTGCTCCACCAACCGAGCCAACCGGCCACTATCCAGCAAGTTTTAACAGTAAAACCATACTTGCAGAAGAAATACAAGTTTTTTTTAATTATTTTTAGAGCAAATATTTCTAGTGTGCAGCAGATTGCAGTCCTGTCCTGCTTCAGCTCGCTCGATTCTGTCATTTATTGGGTCATATTTAAAGTCCCCCTCAACCAAAATATTTATTTTTTACTATTTCTATTTTCAACATAATTCACATACACCCCCCCCCCCCCCGGTCTCTCAGGTCTGTCAATCAAAATCTGTTATCCACACCACGTACTCGTCTGAAGACATGTGGGGATAGAGCCTATGGCACCCAGACTCTGGGATGCTCAGCCAACCAGCATTAGGTTTGCTGATAATGTGGACTGTTTTAAGGGACAAGTGAAGACTCACTTGTTCAGGCTAGCTTTTGGGTAGCCTATGTCTTTTATTTATTGATAATTTTATCTGTTGTATTTGTAGTTTATCCTACTGACTATTTTTACGATGTTTTTATCGTCTATGCACATTGTAAAGCACTTTGTGACCCTGTCTGTGAAAAGCGCTGTATAAATACATTTTACTTACTTACTTATGTCCCCTAAAATGTTTGACCCTGACCATACTGATGTGTATCTGTGCAAAGTTTGTCACTAGAGGTGTTTCCACATTCCTCTCCTGAAGGCGGAGATGTCTCTGCACTTTCGATTGGAAAAACATGTTAAACTAAATATTAAAGCGTTAGTGGCGCAACTTTTTGATATTAATGAACGTCTGTTAAATTCAAGCCATTGCCAAATGAGTTGCTACAAAGCTAACTAAGACTATCAGCTCCACATAACTCTCTCTGTATCTCTCAGTATGACTATGTTCAGAAGATTGTGGCGTCCGGTGACTTTACCGCGCAGAAACTCGAGTGAAGAGAATGACCTCTTCTGAAGAGGCCATCATGTTTTTTTACTCCTCCGTATCCTCCTTGGCTACTAGCACCTGTGAGGAGGAGGGGCGGGGGGGGGGGGCTGTGGGCGATCACAGAAGGCTTGTATCATGTGGACGCGGGGGAGACAGAAACTACGCACTATAGCTTTAATCATAAGAGAGTTTTACGTACTTAAAAACGTGTCTGGAAGAGAACTTTAAATATACTAACTTAAAAAAAAAAAAATCAGCTGAAATCAGTCAATAAAATATCCATCAAGTTTTTAACAATAAATCCTTCATATTTGCAGAGGAAAAAACGTTTATTTATATATATAAATTAGAGCTGGGCAATATGGAGAAAATAAAAATTCACGATATTTTTGACCAAATACCTCGATACCGAGACGATGTTGTAAAGTTGACAATTGGTGCTTTCACAAAATATTTACACAATGAGATTTGTGATAAATAATCATCAGTATAGTTGGTAAAGGCAAATAATAGAGCTGCGAGAACAGGCTGGTAAGTTCAATTATATTACACACAAACCAGGAAAAGACAGCACTTAAGTCAGATAATGATATTACGATATCTAGTCGATTTACTGTATATTGATATATTTCCCAGCCCTAATATGAAATAGTAATATTTCTGTTGTGTGCAGCAGATTGCAGTCCTGTCCTGCTTCAGAACCATTGAGTCAGTGTGGAGGAGGAAGACGAGGAGGATGAAGTCATGCAGGGTCAGTGTGACGAGTACAATGCTCCTTCACACACAGCAGACACAGTCAGTCGGTTCAGTGTGAGGGAACGTGAGCCTTTAAATGGCGATATTCTGCAGCGTGAGCGTACAGTTGTGATTACACACACAGCTAACTGTCGTGTGTGTGTGTGTGTGTGTGTGTGTGTGTGTGTGTGTGTGTGTGTGTGTGTGTGTGTGTGTGTGTGTGTGTGTGTGTGTGTAATCTGTGTGACGCTCCTGAAGGACTGAAGAGACTTTTGTCTCGTTGGGACTTGAGATGGTTGTGACAGATGGGTAACGCTCCGGATTAATGACACTGTGAGCTCAGACTAACAGCCAGGAGTCATTCTCTTGTCTCTCTCTCTCTCTCTCTCTCTCTCTGTGGTTACGTCGTATCACAGTGGCCTCATTTATTTCTTCAACTTCAAACCCACAAAAAAAGAGACGTCAGATGTCACAGTCAAGTACTCAGATCCTTGAGCTTTAAAGGGGAACTCCACTGATTTTACACACAACTCCCTGAAATGTTGTGGTAGAGCTCTCAAATTTTGACACAAAGTACCATTGATTTGTCTGCAAATATCAGTTTCCATTTCAGGAAAGCCACCCTTTCCAGTTATTTTTATTTATTTTTTTTACAAGAAATCCCTCTGCAGTAACCACTATACAGTCCTTCCAGAAAAATGCAGATTTTTTTTGTGATTGTTGCGGGCAAAAATCCTCGTGGCACGTTTTCTTAAAGAATGCGATGGAATATGCGGGATATTTATGCAATTTAATGCGATGAAATTGCGGGAACTTGCAAAAACTGCAATTTCATAATGGCTTGATCGCGGGGTTGGCAGCTTTTCGATGATGTTCACGCCGCGTAATTACGTCACTTCATAACATTCCCATGGCAACAGGCGGAAATGGCTGCTCTTGTGTGAAGTAAACGCAACATTTTTCAACTTTCTGCTAAGATATATGTGTGACTTTTTTGCAACGAAAAAAAGCAGGGATTATGAAATCATGCAAGCCCCGCATATTTTGCGCGGAAATCTGCAATTTATGCAGCGAAAGTGTGCCGTATTTGAAAAAATGCGCCCCCCCCCCCCCCCCCCCGCATAAATATGCAGACTTTGGCTGATTATGCATTGAATTATGCGATCGCATAATCATGTTTTTCTGGAGGGAGTGACTATAAATAAAGTAAGACTTTACAGCTGTTTAGTATGTTTAGTGTTTTTAATAAGCCTTATCGAACTTCTGTCACCACTTTGGGACAGTTATCTATACATACAGTGAGGAAAATAAGTATTTGAACACCCTGCTATTTTGCTAGTTCTCCCACTTGGAAATCATGGAGGGGTCTGAAATTGTCATCGTAGGTGCATGTCCACTGTGAGAGACATAATCTAAAAACAAAAATCCAGAAATCACAATGTATGATTTTTTAACTATTTATTTGTATGATACAGCTGCAAATAAGTATTTGAACACCTGTCTATCAGCTAGAATTCTGACCCTCAAAGACCTGTTAGTCTGCCTTTAAAATGTCCACCTCCACTCCATTTATTATCCTAAATTAGATGCACCTGTTTGAGGTCGTTAGCTGCATAAAGACACCTGTCCACCCCATACAATCAGTAAGAATCCAACTACTAACATGGCCAAGACCAAAGAGCTGTCCAAAGACACTAGAGACAAAATTGTACACCTCCACAAGGCTGGAAAGGGCTACGGGGAAATTGCCAAGCAGCTTGGTGAAAAAAGGTCCACTGTTGGAGCAATCATTAGAAAATGGAAGAAGCTAAACATGACTGTCAATCTCCCTCGGACTGGGGCTCCATGCAAGATCTCACCTCGTGGGGTCTCAATGATCCTAAGAAAGGTGAGAAATCAGCCCAGGACTACACGGGAGGAGCTGGTCAATGACCTGAAAAGAGCTGGGACCACCGTTTCCAAGGTTACTGTTGGTAATACACGTTGGTAAGATGTCATGGTTTGAAATCATGCATGGCACGGAAGGTTCCCCTGCTTAAACCAGCACGTCAAGGCCCGTCTTAAGTTTGCCAATGACCATTTGGATGATCCAGAGGAGTCATGGGAGAAAGTCATGTGGTCAGATGAGACCAAAATAGAACTTTTTGGTCATAATTCCACTAACCGTGTTTGGAGGAAGAAGAATGATGAGTACCATCCCAAGAACACCATCCCTACTGTGAAGCATGGGGGTGGTAGCATCATGCTTTGGGGGTGTTTTTCTGCACATGGGACAGGGCGACTGCACTGTATTAAGGAGAGGATGACCGGGGCCATGTATTGCGAGATTTTGGGGAACAACCTCCTTCCCTCAGTTAGAGCATTGAAGATGGGTCGAGGCTGGGTCTTCCAACATGACAATGACCCGAAGCACACAGCCAGGATAACCAAGGAGTGGCTCTGTAAGAAGCATATCAAGGTTCTGGCGTGGCCTAGCCAGTCTCCAGACCTAAACCCAATAGAGAATCTTTGGAGGGAGCTCAAACTGACTCAAACTCAGAAACCTGACTGATCTAGAGAAGATCTGTGTGGAGGAGTGGGCCAAACTCCCTCCTGCAGTGTGTGCAAACCTGGTGAAAAACTACAGGAAACGTTTGACCTCTGTAATTGCAAACAAAGGCTACTGTACCAAATATTAACATTGATTTTCTCAGGTGTTCAAATACTTATTTTCCTCACTGTATGTATGTCTTTAAACTCCTTATGACACAGGATAAACGGTGTTACAACTATCCCCATCAGCAATTGTTTAGCTAGCTGTACTAATATGGTTTGAAATGAGCAGATGAAAGACACCAAAGTTAAACATGGCTTAACCCGCTAAAGGAGCCTTCCCCATTGCGAGTAGTAAAGTTTAGATTCTCTGCCAGAGCACGGACTTGACCCGAACTAGCCTAATTAGGTGGGGAGAAAGCTATGCCTCTCCGGCTTCTCCTGTAGCTCCGCGTTGACTTGAGTGGGAGGTAAACTGTGCTAAATCGTGTCTCCGCCCTCTGTAGCGCCGTCTTTGATAATTGCACAACCAGGCCAGATGGTTTCAGATCGCTCCCGAGTCTTTTAGCAGCAGATATGGTCTCTCCTATATCCGGCGCGTTATCGGCCAGTTTGTCAGCATGCAGAACGTGGCAAAGGACAGTATTAACCCTTGTGTTGTCTTTTCAACCTTGGGAAAAAATTAAAGATTTGACATTTGTGACGCCTTTTTTCACAATGTTTTTTTCTAACGTTTAAAATTTTTCTTCTGCACATTTTCAGCACTTATTTCTACGTCCAATATTTTCTGATATAAAACAAATTTTAAACTGGCAAATGTGACCCAAAGTCAACACAAGGGTTAATTAGGTGATCGAGACAAGGAAGTCTCCTATAATGGTTCCAGAGTAGGATTATGTTGCTGCCTTGATCTGTCAAACGCTTTTTTTTTTTTTTTTTTTTTAAATTAAACATTTCTTCACTCGTATCCGTTCTGAATAAACAGTTTACATGCTTTGTCCTCATTGCATTAAGAATTTTAAAATTGATTTAGTTCAAACAACTCAATAGTTAAGAATGTCAGTTATAACGGCCCACGTATTAAATTGTCAAGTTTAAAATCTGGTACAGTTAGTGTTGGGCCAGGCTCGGTCTTTACAGGTGTGTCACAGTCAATGTCAGTAGGAAGCAGCATGGAGGACAGTAACAATGATAGGGTGGTTGGTTGCTTTGTCAGCTCTGTGCCAGCTAATTGAAACCATGACTGCACTTTTTGGGCACAGGTGGACAATTTGTGGCCAAGAAGTTACCAACGGAGGCAATGCAAAATGCTCTGAAATGTGGAGTAGAAAGGTTGACCATTTTACCTTCCCTAATGTCAAACAAAAGATGCCAACTTATTGCTCAAATTTATATTCTTACTGGCAAGCAGAATTGTTGGCACCATTGGTCAAGACCTGCATGATTATTCACTATATGGAAAAGGCCAAAAACCTGTCCAGATGTGTATAAACATAGGAAGAACACTTTCAGTCAGTATAAAGCTCCACACATTGTGTCCAAAAGTTTAAATAAGTAGCCTACACCCAAGGTGGTGAAAGTATAGCATACCATCAAGATTTGATGTTAAAAATGTGATGCCCAAATCTCTTAAAAACTACAAACTTAATACAAAAATTAAAAGTTTATTTAAAAAACAAAAACATGAAGTTTCTTCACATCTAAAATAAAGTGCAAGTGAAATGTCCACTGATCTTTGGAAATGGAAAAGTAAAGTAGTCTCAATGCTTGTTGATCAGAGCGGCTGCCATGGCGATGATGGTTGGAGACTTCAGATGAGGAATGAGGCTGATCTTCATCAGCTTGCTGCTTGAGTACTTGTTCCTGACCGCCTGCAGAGGGGACAAGTTCTTAAAGTTTCAATTAACACAAAAGCACAAGTTATTGTGCGCTTGTCCTGCAACTCACCTGGAACTTTGTCTTCCCGTCATTTACTGTCACAATATTTTTGGCGATGTGCTGCATGATGGGCTTCAGGTGGGCCACGTCGTAAGTGGAGTAGTGCTGCTGTGTAGGAGACTGAAAAGAAAAATTACACAAGGTGTGATTTCATGCTTTATTGGCAGCTAGGACAGTAAGCATCACTGAGTGTCAAGAGGTTACATCACACCCTCAAGTATAATGGAGAATATACAACAGTTAAGTTATAAAACTTCATATTTGGGTGTTTGCTCTCAATAGACATGTTAGTCTGCCAAACTAAAGCCAACTTGCGCAAACATTGGGAAATTTCCAAACATTACTACAACTGCATATATAAACTCAAAACTGCTTTGCTAGCAAGATTGTGTTGCAACCAAGATATCAGCTGAAATGTTTCCTCATGGATAGATTTAGCTGCCATATGTTAAAACTTCAAGCAACAGACCATTTCTGATCCGTTTAGTCAGCTTGAGCCAATTTTAGTTTTGTAGAGCTTGTGGGATTTTCCAAACAGAGTACCACACAACTGGTTTGCTAGCTCAATCTTTTAAGAAAAAAAAAAAAAAAGATTACCCAACAACAGATTTAGCTCCTGTACTTTACATGCAACTGTTACTTTTCTGTAACAGGGCTTTAGTGATGAGCGTGTGGCTGTGTGTTCAAACGGCTGTGCCTTCAGGCTGATTTGAGCACTTTCCAGATTGTCTGGTTGGATCTACATGTTGTACAATGATAAAATGTAAATGACAAGTTCTAGTCCAAGTTGGACTAGAATGATTCTAGATGACTACTCAAAGCGCTTTTACATAGTACAGAAACCACTCACACTGAGGCAGAGGCTGCCGTTCAAGGTGCCACCTTGTCAGATAAACATTCACTCCGATGGATCAGGTGCAATTTGGTGTTTAGTGTCTTGCCCAAGGACATTTTGATGTAGGACTACAGGGTCAGGGATCGAACCACCAACCTTCCAATTGGTAGGCACTGTGCCTTGACCACTCTACCACCTGAGCCACCACACAGAAATTGTCCCAGTTCTCCAAGTGTAGAGGTCTCACGATTCTGTCAGACTCACCCAGGGCAGCTCCTCGAGCAGCAGCTGGGAGAGACTGAGTGCTGCAGCTGCGATCTCAGACGGCCGGTAGTGCACCATGCTGTAGTCGACGAGGGTCAGCTCCATCAGGTACTTGGCCAGCGTGTGTCTCTCTACATCAGACTGAGACACAAACATCCAGCCCACTGAGAACACAGGCTACTTCACATTAACAAATCCAAACCATCTAAAATACTTTCCTGAAATATTTGAATTTTGAAAGCAGTTTCCTTCATTAAAGCGAACTTGATAATTAGACAAATTCATAAATGTTTCCCCCTTTTAAAAAAAAAAAAAAAACCCCACCAAGACTTTCCTCAGCAATAATTACTCAAATAAAATACACTGTTGGTATTCAAACTGGCCAATACAATTGAAAAGATTAAATATGATACTGTGCAGGTTACCATCATTTGTGGCCTACAGATGCCTGTTAAGAAAAGAAAAAAAGTGTTCTAGGAACGTTTAGTTCTAAGAACTGCAAAAAAAAAAATAAATCCCTCCGGTCAGAAGACCCCTTTTGAATGTCTTGTACTGGGAACTTGGCTTCAGGTACAGCTATGCAAAAACTCACATTAGCCACTTTGGAGGCCCGTCTGAGGAAGTGTAGAGGGAGAGGACGTCCCAGCTCAAAGTTGAGGGTCCTCAAAACCAGCTGCTCCATCTCCAGAATCTGAGCGTTTGTAAAGGCGTTGTCTGTGATGTAGGCAAAGTCTCCCACCTCGGGAGCGTACATCTCCTCGTATTTACAGGCCACCAGCATGGCCGTCACGCCAACGAGCTGCAGCTTCCTGCGAGAGACCGGCTGGACCTGCAGCACGGCGGAAAACGTTTATATACACAGAGCTCTCAAAAACAGAAGAGACCGTCGAGTCAGTACTTACCTGGAGAAAACGATCCAGGACAGCAACTGTGAGGTACAGAGTCTCCTGCAGCAGCTGGAACCGGGAGTGAACCTGGACCAGCCAGTCGACCAGAAGTGCTCGCATGCGTTCGGTGATTTCATAACCCTGCATGTAGTTGGCTCGTACAGCCTGCTGCACCTGTGGAGCCAGACGGGGATGTAACACACGCCAACACAGGGAAAGAGCAGAGAGTCTGGCTGAGGGAGGGAAGAACTTACCTCCAGGACGTGTAGATAATTATAGATATCTTTGACGTATTCTGAGCAGAGCTGTGGCAGGTCTGAGTCCTGCTCGTCGACATCCTGCACTGTGAGCAGCGCCTCGGAGAAAGCCTGGCACAGTTCTTCCTCCTCCTTCATGGACACATCAGCCGCTAACTCCTCTGAAACTGGGGGGAGAGGATCTGCAGGCGCTGGGACTACTGGAGGCTCGAACGATTTGGCTTGTTGTGCACAAGATGGTTTGACTGATGCAGTCGACTTGGTTGGTCCAGTCCTCTGAGGAAACAATCAAATTTATTTTTATTCAGAAGAGGGCATTTGAGTTTCAGGCTGCAA
Source organism: Zingel zingel (assembly GCA_023566125.1). Taxonomy (NCBI): domain Eukaryota; kingdom Metazoa; phylum Chordata; class Actinopteri; order Perciformes; family Percidae; genus Zingel; species Zingel zingel. The sequence continues at coordinate 4,226,272 of CM042315.1, forward strand.
AGCTTGTTAGATTTGAATAAATGAAACATTTAAGTGAACATTTTGAAATTAAGTTGTCATGTTGGGAAGAACAGTTACTAGTGGGTATTGTCATTAAGCAATTAAACATATTTGCTTAAATTTATTTCAATTATCCCCATGGTTGGATGTACTTAAATAACTCTCTTTGAAAGAATTAGCTAAAAGGGTGTTACTGCATGCATACAATGTATTTTGCTTAACCCTTGTGTTGACTTCGGGTCAAATTAACCAGTTTTCAATTTGTTTTATTTTAGAATATATGGGACGTAGAAATAAGCAAAAACAAACTGACAAAAATGGCGTCAAAAACAGGCCTCCCTCCCCCCCACGGAGGACAAGACAACACGAGGGTTAAAGTGTCAAATAACGTTACATGTCAGATCAGATGCGACGTTACACTCCAACATTACACGCCGTTACAGAGTCTACATGATTCTGGATTTGTAGACAGGACATGGGATGCCCACATACTTTAGGCTATATAGTGTAACGTTAGCTCGTGTCCATGTGTGTTTTGGATCATTTTCTGATTCACAGCGCTGATTACAAGTGGTAACATATACAATGTAGGCGATAAAAGGCAACATGAATGCCAATTATTGAAGGAAAGTGTCGTTTCTCCCCGATATGTTACCTTCGTGTTTACTGCGGCTCCGGGAAAGTTGGTAAGCTCCCCGAGAGCTGCTCTCCTCGGACCTGCTGTGGCTTTCCTCCCCATCTTCACGGGGTTCACAGCAGCTGGGAGCTGCTGAAAGAGAAAATGAAAGAAAATAAGTGCTCAGTTAGTCCGTTAACACGCTTAATAAAAGCAAAGGGCTAACTAAAAAAGTTGCGAGCAGACTGTATGGTTAGCTAAAGATACTAGCTAGCGAAGCTAACATTAGCCGTTTTGCGAACTAAACGCAGCAAAACAGCGAAATAACTTCAGTTTACTCACCGCAGCACTAACTTCAACAGACGACATGTTTAACGTCGGCAGCAACAAGGCCAAACTGAGTTAAAAACAATACTTAGCAAGCAGCAAGACTTGCAGAAAAGATCTGACAACACCGATAATTCTTTTGCAGGTAAACAACACGCAGATGAGCACCTTTTAAATAGCGCTCCGTCAGATCTGATTGGATACAGCTTTTGTAGGACGCTCCTGATTGGCTGACAACCAGTGACCTCAAAGATACAGCTTCAAGAGAATTTTAATGTTGTACTTCGTCAATGTGGAGTTAAGATACTTTGTATACTACTGAGTGAATAAGTACTGCATCATATATCATAAAATCATATCACGTTTTTTAATGTAAATAAACTAAGTGTCAATTAACTGTAGTGGAGTAAAATAAATTACAATAGTAAGAGAAATACTCAAGTAAAGTACAAGTATGTCAAATGTGTACTAAGTAAATGTACTTAATTACATTCCACCACTTTGTTTGTTACTATGACAATATGAAAATAAACACAAAAACAATATTGTGTAAAATATATAAACTAACAACACTGATTTTCAAGTTTCTTAATATAGGCTAGTTCTTTATATATATATATATATATATATATATATATATATGATACCTCTGGTGATATTTTATAGTTTTCTTATCATCATAAAATAGAGCTCCATTGTTGTTAAAAACACATCAATGAGCCACACTGTTGCCACAAATACTCACAGGAGCTGCAACGATTAGGCGACTAATCGATTAGTCGATCGGCAGAAAAATCCTTGCCAACTAATTAACTAAGTATTTATGCAAAAATAACAGAAAATGCTGTTTTCAGTCTCTGAAATGTGGAAATGTCCTGCTCTTTTCTGTTTTATTTCATATTAAACGACAAAACAAGACATTTACGGACATCACCTTGGACTTTGAGAAACTGGGATGGACATTTTTTTTTTAAATAGACATTTTATAGATAAAACAATTAATCAAGAAAAAAATCTACGGATTCACTGATAATTCAATTCATCGTTAGTGGCAGCCCTGCTCATAGAGCACCAGCTTTGGATTCATCTTTACGTCTTATCCTTAGTTACATAAGTCTGCCAGTTTGTGTTTGTTTCACTGTTGGTTTTTATGTATTCATGTGACTTTTTGCTTTAATCGCCAGCTTTTCACCATCTAGGTTGCTGCCTCAGTCTGCGGTATCGTTCGTCTTTATGCGTGTACTGTAAGTGGCTGCTGGTCCATGTTTGCTTTTTCTGTTAGTTTTTATGCATCTGTGACCGTTTGTCTGCTTCAATTGTTAGTTTGTATGTCTATTTTATAGTGTTTTATCATGTGTGTCATTTCTAAAAGCCTAGTCTATATCCTCGAGCTTCCATGTCCAGGATAGCTCCGGTGCCGACAGAAATTCCGCCGAATGTCCCTTTTTTTGGCCGGATGTCCGTCCCCTTCCTCTTTCTTTGTGTTGTTCTAATCTCCGGTGGATTTCTGAGGACTATGGTTAACTGCTCCTCAGATCTCTGCAGGGTAAAACCAAGGGGGTAGGCGTCTCCTCACAACCCGAACCTCCTATGGCGTCATTTTGATGCTACCAAGCCATCACCTCCTGTTAGCATCCCATTGACTCCCATTCATTTTGGTGCCACTTTGACAGAGAATAACTTTACATCTGAAGCGTTTAAAGACTCTATTTGTCCATTGTTTATTTCTAAAGAAACACAACAATGTATAAACGGCTCCATTACCTTGTAGCTCACGTTATGGCTCCGTAGCAGACATTTTTATAAAAATAGGCTAACGATTGTGTCATAACCACGGGACTTACTGTCGCACAGTAGAGAAATTACCGTATAGTACAGGAGAAGCTCGCAGGCAGTTTGGACTTCCATTAGCTGTTTAAGTGTAATTACTAATGTTAACTATCATGTTAGTTAGCAATAATTAGCCTGTGCCTATGTTATCTCCTTACATATACCTCTCCGTCACTGCTAGATTGGGAATGATTGAGATTTCTCTTGGCACAGCTACCAGAAGACTTCCAACTTTCAGACAGGTTGCTCACGTCACATCTACGTCGTCTCTCTCAGTTGGAGGCTGCTCAGTAACGCTCAGCCAGCACCGGAAAAGTGCTTCTAATGGCCTTCACTGGTCTCCGTCCAGAGACACGGGATCTGTTAGTCCATTCTTATATATACGGTCTATGGGTAAATCCAGACAGCTAGCTAGACTATCTGTCCAATCTGAGTTTTCTGTTGCATGACTAAAACAACTTTTGAACGTACACATGTTCCACCAAAACAAGTTCCTTCCCGAGACTATTCTGCAGAGACACCGTGGCTCCGTCCGGAGCTTAGCCCCGCCCAAGACGACTGTGATTGGTTTAGAGAAATGCCAATAAACCAGAGCATGTTTTTCTCCCATCCAGAGGCCTGTACGAAGCAATATTTGGCGTTAACGAGGTAACTTGAGGTTCAACCCAGGGTTTTGTGTATCACAACGGTGGATTACTTGTTACCGGGTTAAATCGCCGTGGTAACTTATGCTGGTCGGGAGCAGGTTAAGTTGGAGATTAGAGATCAACTGTTGTAAAAGCACCGCCTACTGACCAATCAACACTCGATTAATAACGGCGTCACCGTTCTTAGAAGATCAGGTGGAGCTCGGTGCGCGGAGAGAGAGAGGTGCACTCATAAAAGTTAAAACATTTAGAGACCGACAACCCCGTTAACATTCCCTGATGGGTATTGTTATGAAAGATATAGATTTTCAGCGGAGGGAATTATGTATCTTTGTCAGCTTCTTGAGCCGTGTGTTGCCAATGCCACACATCAGTTTGAATTATGTTATTAATTTTTTATTTGCTCTCACGATCGCTTACCACTGCCTGGGTTGCAACTGAAATAACAGCCTAAAGCAACGGCAGTTTATGTAAAGGACAAGTGTAATTCTGGTCAGATCTTGTGCCTGACTGATGGGGAAGTAATATTGATAAGCGTTGTGATTTACACATTTACAGCGTTGGCTATTTGTTTTTGTCGGCTTTCCTTCCTGTTTAAGGAAGCAGCGAGTGTATTGCTTTTTGCCTGTAAAACCGTGTCTGTGTTCTTCATATTTATGTAGAATTATAGTTTGTTCGTGACATAGCTTATGCGGGACCGCGGGTGTTAGGTTAGGTGAAGCCGGGGAACTGAAATCAATCCAGGGCATGTTGATCTTGACTGGTAGTACAGGCCTCAGGAATGCTGTGTGGACTAGCCAGACCCTCCTCCGCAGCGCTGTTGAGGAAGGTCTGGCGAAGCGAGACTACTCAAAGCCTAACCAGGGACAAGGACTGCAAATTAGCCTACGACTAGAAGTCCCACATACATCGCATCGGTTGCACTTTAGATGTAACAATTCCTGCATGTATTGTCCCTGACAAATAAACTGATAAAATAAATAATAATCCAACGCTGAAAATAATCCCAACAGATGCTCTGTTTCCTCATGTTAGTTTGCTAACATATTTGTGAGCTGTTTTTAGAGATTCACGTCTTTAGTAGGAACCAATGGGCTCGGAGCGGAGAGCATTGATTGTTGGTTCTGTTGTTTTTCTCAATAAGACATATAGAATAAAACTAACCATATCCGTGACAGACTCTAATGAAGAGAATATTTCAAAAACCAAACTTTGACGTCAGCATCTAGCCGACCTCAAAACAGGCTCAGGAAACAAGAGTCACAAAGAAACTTTATATAGTTTTCAAGTATTCAAAACTGTTAAATAAGTACAAGATGTGTTCACATGATTTACATATCGGACAATATATGCACTGTCCATTTTTAATTCTCTTTACGTTTCCCAACTACCCACGCAACACGCTAAAATGTCCGCAAACTATTCACATTTTGTTTTTCTTATCTTTTTTTTTTTTTTTTTCTTTTACTTTTTGAATCAATTGGAAATATTGACAGCTGTCTATTGGACAAAGACCACACAGACACCTGGAACAGTTTACAGTGTAGGATGGAGACGTCCGACGAAGGGGCGGGGACAGACTGAGCCAGGTTCAGAATTATGATTAGCTGCTGGTGATATGAACAGTACATATTAACACAAGGAGAAGTGGGTTAACATTCAATCGCAGTTGATCCCTTGATCTGTTGGACAGTTCATTGACTTCCACACAACAAAAATAACAGAATATACAGAAGGACTGACGGTGGACTTGTGTTGAAGTGTTTCAGTATTTCCAGGGGGAAGCAGATGGCTTAGCATTGTCACTTCCAAAGGGTAACTTTTGGTTATTTCCAACCTTTTTATCAAATGTGCATCGTCAATTTCTGTCCACTGAAAGTGCTGTTGTTGTTGTTGCCGCTGACAGGCTCAGATTATTTTTCTAAGTGTCTGATAACATTATGGAAAGTTATGAAATTTCTACAGAAATAGGCCTTTCTTTTAAAGAGTAAACTCCTTTGTTTAACCATGAACAGCTCAGAGATCGCTAGCGCCAAACCCACCAGACTCTATTTAAAAAAACAATACTTTTAGCGTGTATAGAGCCAACATATTTTCACATGTAAATCGGTAAACTATGTGTTTATTTCAACCAAAACTAGAGTTGAGATTGTTGGAAAAGTGGAAAGACAACCCAAAATGGCTTTTCATAGTTTTATTTTGTGTCCGACGACTTTGAATGAAGTGTATTTTAAGATGATAAAATGACTGTTTATTTACATGGAGTCTGGTGGGTTTAGTGATAGAAATTTCGCAATGTTTTAAAAAAAAAAGTATATTACTCTTTAACTGATAGGTCGACCTCCTTAGAAATAATTTCCATAATGTTGTCAGACACTTAGAATAATAATCTGAGCCCGTCGGTGGCAAAACGAGCTTTTTTGTGGACGTAAATTGAAGGTGCGCAACTACCCTATTAACTTACATTGCAGCTTGTTTCGCCGCTGCTAACTGCAGCGATCTCGCTTAACACTGGACCAATGTCAAAGATTGTTGTTCCCATCAGTCACTTAGACACAAAAACAGAGGAAAATAGGGTCCAGGTTGAAAAAAAAACGTTACCCTTTGATTGATTAGTTACAAATTTGGTCTAAATGTGTCAAAAAGATCTTCGTTAAGGCACCTAATGCTGTTGGATAGATGATTACACTTTTCTACATACAAAATAAAAGCATATGAGCTCCTGTAAATAAAATAAAAATTAAAGTTACAATCTCGAAGATTGGCGGCACCTATGGCGGGAAAAAGCGATAATTACAGGTGTGTGTTTTTGGATCTCACTTCCCAGGGATACAAACTCTGCTTGTTGTGATTCTTTCCGGGAACGTCGCCACAGACACCCAGTTCACAACACTGAAAATAAGTGGGCCTTCATCAGTGGGCTCCATCTTCATCATTGTGTTACCTCTTCCGACGATAGACAGTGAATTACCAGACATTTCATTTAAATGAAAATCTTCGAGATTATTACTTTAAAAAAAACACCATTTAATTAGGCTACAGACACAACTCATAAAATGTGTATTACCGATGTAAAAATGTGTATTTCTACAGAATTTTGGGCCTGTTGAAGTTAATGCTGCCATCTACCAACAAAGAGTTACACAGGACAGAAACTCAAACAAGATGGTAAGGAAATAAAAGTAGCACCATAGAGAAAAGAATACATGATTCTACGCTAGTTAAGAACATTTCAGACCATGTCATTTTCCCTCCACAAAACTCTAGTGTTGATGGTTAACTTTCAAACTTCTGATTAGGTAAATAAAAAGTGAGACTGGACTTAAAATAAATGTTCAGCTGAGGGACATTAGCCAGTCTTTCTGTACATTGCTTTTCAGAATTACAGATCTAAAAAGCATATAGGTAGCCTTTATGTATGGATTTGGTTTTAAATGTTTGTGTGCCATGTTACCATTATATACAGTAGCTCCAAAGACAAACAACTGGTCCATTTATTCTTAACTGAACTCGGATTATAAAACCTTGTGTGCTTTTATTTCTTGGACCTCGGCAGCTTCATTTATTTACAGCGCTGTGGAGTCGAAAAAACATTGTGCAACTCCGTGAGATCGTTCGTGTCCTGAATGTGTGATAACTGCAGGCAAACTAAACACACACCGACGTTCCTCAAACATGCATATTGTTTCCGCAAACGTTTCTCTTCTTTCACGTGAGATTATTGTGTCCCGTGGTCTGCAGCACATACACGTTTGGTGCATGTTAAATACATAACATATATAAAACTGTCTGAATCAACAACTCTTTCGAACGGTGAATAACATGATAGCACGCATTCGCTTAAAGGTTTAACATGATTGAACTCTACAGACATTAACTTACACAGTAAATAATGTTGATGGTTAATAAATTACGGATATTCAAGTGGTTCTTTCTTTTTCCAGGGAAACTACCGGGGATAATGAGAACATGGCACCTGAATCCAAATTAACTGACTGATCGTATAATGCCTCTGGACCAACCACGCCACACTGTACGTTCAGCATGGTTCGCCACACAAAAATTACAAACTATGAGACACAAATCAAAAGTTCTATTAAAACCTGCCTATGAGACAGAGGAGATAGTCACCATACTGTACACTTTCTACAATATCCATGTCCATTATGAATATAACAAGTGCATTCACTCAAAAGGAGGAGTTGAACGTAAAACAAAAATCTCGTTTTTTCACTTAGGATCCGGTCAAATTATTCAGAAACTATAAGAGGCAACTCTTAACTCGGCAAATTCCTGCAGTTTACATTCAGCATAGTCTGCAGATCTAGGGGGCTTTCACACCTGCCTCATTTATTTTGGTTGAATCCCACTAGAGTTAGTTTTTTCCCCCTTTGGTGTGATTCGTTTGGGCAGGTATGAATGCAGTAATCACACTCGGGTGTGCACCAAACGAGCGTACCGAGACCTCCTTGTAGAGGGGGGTCTCGGTTAGGGTTGGGTACCGAAACCGGTTCCACTATGAGAATCGGACCAGATTAGAACGCAATTTTCGCTTCCTCATTTCGGTTCCACTTAGTGTGTCGACTGAAATATTTTCCCTCTGTCGTTCCGAAATGAACGTAAAAATATCACCCTCTCTCTGTAGTCTACCGTCAGCTAGCTACCATAAATGTAGGCTACTTTTAAAATGCCGTATTTTCCCTCTGGGCTCACCAAAACGGACGTAAAAGCACATTAACCATTCACTGCACGTGATCGCTAGTAAACGTATTTTTCAATTTTTTCAAGAAACTTGAAGAATCGGAATTGTTTTAAAAGTACCGAATCGTAAAAATCCAAACGATACGTACCAGGGTTCAAAATTAACTTTTTCACCCACAAGCCAAATGACTAATGAATGTTTAAATTCTACCAGCCACTCCATAGATTGCCGCTGTGTTTTTTTAGGCTGTTGAGTTAAGCACATCTACCAGCCAATTGCATATTTTACCAGCATTTGACTGGTGGATGGTGCTAATTTTGAACCCTGCTCGGTACGCTTTCAACCTAACTCTGGAGCAGTTTGTTTGTGGGGAGAACGTGACCCGACCCCAAACTGCACCCCTATCAACAAGTCTGAGGTACATGGCTACCGTAGTTAGGTGAGCTTTGCATTCTGCGATGCGGAAGGTGTGCTAGCAGCTTGTAATGTCCCTGTCACAGAAACTGACTGCGGTCAAGCTCGGCATCACTTGCATTTCCGTGGTCAAAACCAGCCGCCGCTGAAGTCGGAGACAGACGCCGGCATAGCAGAGCGAAGTCTCAGTGAACAGACGTAGCAACGTCCCTCGCAAAACGATGTCGGAAAAATATTTAAATGAAATGAGCTGGTTTGACCGTGGAAAGATGCATGCACTATGTCAGAACACAGGACCTTCTTCCTGTATTTACTTTCGTGCTCCCGCCCCCGCACCCCCCAGACACAGCTGACCAATAAGCAGCGGGAACGTTCTTGCGTGCTCTGTAATGATGCATTTGGGTTTGCTCTGATTGTTCTAGGTGTGAAACTGAACCGAGGGGGGAAAACTGCTCCAAGTTTACAAGCTGGTCATCCGAGTCGGACCAGAGCAAACTACAGGTGTGAAAACGCCCTAAATGCCCAGGACTGGCTGAGCAAACTTTTGCTTAATTAAGAACTCCAATTAAATTAGGAGCTTAACGATGAACAAAAGTGAATAACAGATTTGTTTTAGGTCAACAGCACCTTTTTAAAAACATTCATTCAGATTCTTTCATTTTTCAGCAATTTTTTTTTTTGTTTGTTTTTAAATTACTGTACTTCTTTTACATCAACACAACAGTTGATTAGCGAGTCATCTTTATTTACAGAGGGAAAGTCGGGAGTGATGAGCTCCACAGCTTATGCATTGAGCCTCAGAGACTGATCCTCTCTCCTCCTGGAGGAGATATCGATGTCTATGGAGTCTTTACCCACGATGAGTCGGAGGCGCTTTGCTGGAGGAAGCGGAATGAAATCGTCTTCGAACTCATTGTCGAAGTAGTCATCGTCGTCGTCGTCGTCGTCGTCATCATCATCATCATCCTCCTCTTCCTCGTCGTCGCCGTCTTCGTCGTCCTCTTCAGACGACGGCTCCGCCAGGACCTTTTGGGTCCGATGTCCACCGTGCCGGGCCTCCAGACTCTGGCCCATGTCCCCGTTATAGGACATCTGGTCCGCCTTTGTCTGGGATATTCTCCGCGCGTCGTCCTCTCTCTTCAGCTGGATCTTCAGCTTGGTGGAGTTACTGTGGACCACGGGGGCGAAGCCGTTATTCAGTTTGGCGATGTATGAGCTGCCTTTGTCCTTGTCGTGGTCCTTGCTGAACTTGATGCTGATTTTGCTGGAAGAGGCCGAGTTGACCGTAGAGGCAGAAAGGTTGGAGGAGCCAACGGGGTCGTTGGCGTCATTGGTCTTGCTACTGCTGCTGTCCCTCCGCCGGCGGAGCGTCAGTTTGGGGATGCCCGTGCTGTTCTCCAGGATCAGCTGAGCGTCGTATCGCGTGATCTGACGCTTCTTCTTACTTTTGTCCTGTGACCGGCAGCCACTCTTACCCTTGTCCCTGCGGAGGGACTTGCTGCCGTTGGAAACCCCGTTGTAGTCCCTGTGCCGGTCGGAGAAGCTCAGCAGCACGTTGCCACAGTCTGAGAAGTTAGCGGCGTGGCCAGCAGCCACCGGCATGAAGGGCTCGCCGTACGAGTCCTCGCATTTGATCGTCCGCTCGGTCCTGAGCCGTGCCAGCCGTTTTCGCCTAGTGCACGAGCCTCTTCTGGCATAGCCAGGGTCCAAAGCCGGCTGCTCCAGCCCTACTCCGTGGCGGAGGTACTCCTCCATGTCGGCTGGCTCTGTTTTAATGACCACTCCACCAGGGACTGGGCTCAAGCCGTCCATAGCACTGGGCTCCAGCTTAACGCCAGCTGCCGTTTCCTGGGCTTTTACAAGGGTCCTTGTGGACCTGCGAGTTCTGTACGTCGAACACTGGCTGCCCTCGCTGCCTTGCAGGTGCGGTAGATTGCCATTTTCCTTGGCAGCGTGACGGGTGAGGCAGCCCCGCTGGCCTAATGTCTGCTGCGCCAGCTCCTGTCCATCCTTCTCCTTCTTCACGGTGACACCTTTACAAAGCGACACCTTAGAGTCCCTGAGACCCAGCTGGCAAGTCTCTCCTTTGGCCAATGCCTTGGGCTCTGCACCCCTCCTGCGACTCCGCAACTGGACTTTACTTAGTGAAGGCTTGGATTGGGATTTTAGTCTCTTTGGTACCCTGTTATTGTTTACACGACCTTGTTTTGAACATGAGGTAGTAAGGGCTCTTGACAAAGTCTGTCGGGATTGAGTCCTGTTTTTATACTTCAGGCCAGATGACGATGTTCTTTTTCTGGCAGCTGCAGGGAAAAGATCAAATGTTGCACATTACGTACTTATAACATTTTCAGAAACCCACCTACGCTGTCGGCCGGGTGATATTTACCAAATCAAATATTTTTTGATTTAGTCCCTCAACATAAACAATATATCTACACTGAGAATAATAGAAGAGTTAAATACGATTGCAAGAATCCCTAAAACAAAGACATTAATTGTTCATTACTTCAAGTACTGAACGATGATTTGTGAATCGGTTAAAAATGGATATAAATGTGTAAAGATTACCACTGGTTGAGATAAAAAAAATTAATCTTGATGCAGTTTTTAAACGTCCGAGGGGCAGTATCTACTTCAGATTTCACTTGTTTGACTTCAGACGTCACGTCTTCTTAGTTTATTCATTTGAAGAGATTTCTATTTATTTAGTTATTTTAATGTGGGATTTCTTTCCAAAATTACCATTTTTAATATAATTTGTTATTTAAGGAGGACACATCAGTTGTTTTTCAGTCATTTGTCTGCAGCTCATTCGGTTTAACAAATTGTGAGCAAATCGTATCGTGAACTTATAATCGTGGCGTTGCGTCCCTAACCAACAGTCTAAATAGTATTTATTTTGTGATTAAATATTCTCATTTGAGAAGCTGCAACTTAAATTTTCGGATATTTTTGCTGATCAATCGAATCGTTTCAGATCTACTTTGAAATGTGTTCTTCACAAATCCTGAGAAAGTCATATTGTAAACTTAAAATTGTGTACGAATCATGAGTTGAGTGCATCGTTGCATCCCTACTAAATATATGTAATCTAATATATAATCTAACTGTAGCCAGCCTACCTCAGCTATAATCCACTCTGTTTTATCTGGAAAATGCCGTTTTAGAATTATAAGACCTCTGCATTTCAACGTAAATTCTTTATTTCAAGGAGCTGCTTATTCTGTTGAAAAAAAACTGAGAAAATCGTACCGTGAACTTAAAATCGTGAATCGTATCGTTACATCCCTAACAGCCAAGCTCTGATAATCAGTACATTTGTGTAACGCTACCTTTACCTGCACTGACAGGTTGGATTTCTTCTGTCACAGTTTTTGAGTTTGGGATCTGAAACCACATCGTAAATATACCAACAGTGTTGGAATATTAATATATATATATATATATATATATATATTAATATATATATATATATATATATATATATATATATATATATATATATATATATATATATATATATATATATATATATATATATATATATATATGCTAATATTTTGGGGATTCTTACATTGATGTGTTTTTGGCATTTCCTGAGAGTCAACGTCGGTGTGGGAGCCTACAGAGTGACTATCTGAGCTCCTGTTTCCTTCCCCCAGCTTCTTCAGCCTGTTGAGACGCTTGTCCGTCTCCCGCAACCCGTACTTGCTGTTGATCACCGGCACTTCCACTGGCAGGCCAGCTTTGGATTTGAAAGCACCAGTGCCGCGTCTGCACATCAACAAAATAAATCAATATATGATAAAACATCACTGAAAAGTTGAGTGAAGGAATTGCACTAATTTAGCTTTACTCGAATAATACTGTATTAAGTTCATATTTTCATGTCTTGGCTCAACCAGGGCTGGTGTGGGACAGTCATTTTTGCACATTTGGCGACATCTACCTCTGGATTTTTGGGAAATTTTCTTTGCCACAAGTTCTACTCTCCCTCCACTCTCCCTCTCCTCATCCTCCTCACTGTGCCCACCACCACCATCTTCATCAGGCTTGGGTGCTGAAGAAGGTCCTGCAGCAAACATATCAGGAAGTTTTGCATATTTGGCAGCATCTACTTGAAGGGCCTCAGGTCTTTTCTTGGTCTGCAATGTCTCCACGCTTCCCTTGCATTTTGTCAACATTTTTAGCACTTGTTGCAGATGCGCTGTTAAGGCACTGATCACAAAAGCGGAGATGTTAAAAGCAGGGGCCGAGGAGGTGGCTTCTGGGGCTCCAGAAGCCAGCCTCAAATCGTTTAGGGTTTTAAAATAACTTTGTTACCTTTCCACTCAGTCTCTCTGACTGGACCAGACAGTTTGAGAACAATTCGATATAAAACAGGATGTCGGCTCTGCAGGATGTTTTTTTTCCAAATGATGTACAGATTTCTATTATCAAATATGTAAAAAAATAGCGCAATTAGCTGCCGTAAATGGAGGACGCCCCCGGACCCCCCCCCCGAGGTTAGGGCAGAGCCCAGAATGTTTACAACATCTGGCTCCGCCCCTGGTTAAAAGATGTGATTGGGCCAGCCCAGCGTCATTTAAGAAAAAAAAGAAAACATTGGGCGGATCTACCTCTTTTATGGGCCAGTCAAGACAAAAAATAAACCAGAAAAGTGCCGTCTGCCTGATGGCCAACCCAGCCCGGGGCGCAACGCAACTCGCTGATCACTTTTTGACAAAGTTCTTATTAATTAACCGAACTTTGACCCTGTAGCCTAAATTAATTGCACATATATAAAAACGTATACTGCACAGACAACACCTTCGAGACATTCTGTAAAGTGCATTTGTTGTCACACCCACCGTTCACATGTATAGCATTCACAAAATTCATTGTTTTCCCCAAAAAAACCGTCTCCGTAGTAACACGAGATTTCCTCTCCTGGTTCAGTGTCCCTCAAAACCTTCACACAGGCCGTGTCCCGTCCTGTCGATACAAACTACACAAAACAGAAACGTATTTATTCACATCAACTGATCCAATGATTAGTTTTTCTTAAAGTGCTCATATTATGCTCATGTTCAGGTTCATAATTGTATTTAGAGGTTGTATCAGAATAGGTTTACATGGTTTAATTTTCAAAAAAAACACCATATTTTTGTTGTACTGCACATTGCTGCAGCTCCTCTTTTCACCCTGTGTGTTGAGCTCTCTGTTTTAGCTACAGAGTGAGACCTCTCACTTCTGTTCCATCTTTGTTGGGAGTCGCACATGCTCAGTAGCTAGGTAAGGACTACTAGCCAGTCAGAAGCAGAGTATGAGGGCCCTGACAGTACCTAGGTAAGGACTACTAGCCAGTCAGAAGCAGAGTATGAGGGCGTGTCCTGACAGTACCTAGGTAAGGACTACTAGCCAGTCAGAAGCAGAGTATGAGGGCGTGCCCTGACAGTACCTAGGTAAGGACTACTAGCCAGTCAGAAGCAGAGTATGAGGGCGTGCCATGACAGTACCTAGGTAAGGACTACTAGCCAGTCAGAAGCAGAGTATGAGGGCGTGCCATGCTAGCAGCTAGGCGAGCATTATAACGTGTGTTCCAAAGTGACCACGTTTGTCTCTGAAGTAAAGGCTGGACTACAATAGAGCTGTTTGGAGCAGTTTGTGAACAGTGTTTTCTGTTGGAGATGGTAAGTCCCTTTGGGGTTGACTTTGGGCTTTTTCACTTTGTAAACCTATAACGTGCATAAAAAGATATATAACACAATAAAGGAAAGGGGAAAAGCCAAAAAGCATAATATGAGCACTTTAGGAGACGTTAAAAAAAATAAATAAAAAAAAAAGGAGCCTACCTTGCAGTTTGGTCGACAATCTGAAAAAAGAATCAAGACAATTAAATTAGTATCCTTATATAGAATATTGGACTAGCAGAGATAAGACATGTTTTAATTTTTCACACGTAAACAATTCCCCCGATTCATTCATTCCATGTTGTTACAGCACTAATGGCCCCCGAGCACTAGAGACTGACGACTAATACCGTGATTGATGAACGCAGCTGGTCCCAGCCAGAGCTGCGCACAGTTCTTGCGGGTTGAATACATGACGCTGAAGTCATTCTCCCCGTGCCGGAGCAGCATGTTTTCCTCACTCTCTGAAAGCTCAGCAATGCATCCCACCAGGTGTTCGATCTTGTCGTTTCTTTTCCTGCAAAACAAGGGCAAGACAATAGTTTGTTGAACACCGCAAAGTAGGCTGCATTACCTTGGTTCAAAGTGAATTGTACGCGTGGTCATATAGCTGCTGTGTATACACAACAGCCCTGGGTGTTGAAATGAATCACTGCATCGATGCGACGCGGACCTGGACGAGTCAGTGACAGACCATAATCGATTATGGCCTAATGTTACTTGTTGATTTTGCAGTTGCTGCTTTTTTTGCTTTTGCCTTTTGTCTGTTGTGTTCAGACTCCGCTACATTCAGGAACGGCCTTATTTAAGAGCAGATCCAATAAAAAGAGGGGTTCATATATATGCTTGAATTTGTTGATGAAAACCACGTGTAGCAATATATAATAATATTGATAGGTGACGCATCGGGATATTGAATCGTGACACCATTAAAGATTCACACCCCTACTATACACGTGCAGGCTAGGGCTGACAGTTAGCTAACAGTTTGTGTGATCACGCCGAGCCGTCACGGCCCGGTGCGCGCAGAATACACGGCACTGGCGCATGTTACGCTGAACCAAATTTCACAAAACGCGAGTTCCGACTAGAAATTTTTAGTCGTACGCCGTTAGCAACACGTACCGAGGATAGCACAACAAGCAGATCGACGCTTGTGCAAGTCAGCCACACTGTGGCAACCGCAAATGAAAAAACGCCAGAGCAGGAAGACCCGCCTTCGAGTTCCCGGTCAGCTACAACAGCAACGGAGAGAGTTGTGTACAAGACGAGGACGGCGCGCCGGCTTTGCTCCACCGTCGTAAAGGACGCAAAAGGATCGTATCCAGCATGCTGACGCACATTCAACAGCATCATCCAGATGTGTCAAACACCGGGACGAGGAAAAAGTGACCTGTGTTTTCAGTTTGATAGCATAAGAGATGCTTTTCAGTGTTACGGCCCGTTGGGACCTGCCAAAGATAAAGTTGGAACAGTTAAATGCATTTAGTGGGTGGGGGCTAATAGCGTGTTGACTTGTGTTGCCGTTTTAATCAGAAATAACAGATGGCAGCGTGTCCTCACCATTCCTTTGTTGCCACAATTTTAGCTCCATTTTGCTCTGATGAATAGCGATTACATGGGAGAATCTCAAACCCGCTGTCTGTGGCAAACATCCGCAGATACACAAATACCTGTGCAAGACATAAAGTTAGTCATCTGATTGTTTGTGATGCTGGAATAATAAAAAATAAAAATAAAAAAAAAAATAAAAAAACATGGGCGATCATTCAGAATATTTTTTACATGTTGCTTGAAGAGCTTTTCTTGAGCTTTCGTCTTGTGGAGAAAAAGATTTCGGGACCAGTCTCCGGTTGTCAAAGCTCTGAAAGCTTTCTCCAAGTTGTCGTGTTTCTTGAAGCGCTCGATGATCTCCTTCAGCTCCTCTTGTCTTCCCTTGATTGGTCGAAATCTGCAGGGACACATTTAAAAAAAAAGGCACAAAACAAAGGGGATACAAAAGTAAAAATCTGAAATAAAATACACCTTAATGCAGAGCTGTGCAATTAATCAAATATTGATCGAAAATTCGATTTAGGCTCCTAACGATCAAAAAACAAACAACGTAGTCGAGAAAAACTATTATTTTCCACATTACATTTAGCAAGTACACTCTTTATTTTCTTGTTTTCCGAAAGGGGAATTCAAAAAGTTGAACGGGAAAAAATATTAAGGGAAATTTCACAGTTCAAGGTGTTTTATTTGTTTTACTGTTTGTTTTTTAACTAAGAGCTGCATCGAGGAGTTACCCTCTATATATGGGCGCCTGCTCTACCAACTGAGCTATCCGGGCACCTTGTTTTACTGTTTTTTTAAGTTCAATAAATGCAACATCTTTCCAAAAGTCGATGCGTAACCGTGTTAAATAATCGTGATTTAAATATTGACCAAAATAATTGTGATGATGATTTTTTCCCCCGTAATCAAGCAGTCCTAACTTAATCTGAGAAGAAGATAAGAATGCTTTTCTATGACTGCGATGAAGCTGCACGACCACCGACTCCACTGTGATAAATCTGCTGACCTAGTGTTCATTTTGTGAGTTTGAAAGCCCAGGTACGGATCCAGGATGAGGCTCGTGGTCAGGTCGTCATTCTCACACAGCTCCTTGGCAGTCATTCCTGAGGAGGGTACATAGCGCCTCTCTGCCTCCAGACTGGCTGCACTAAACCCTGTAAACACCAAACACAGACTGGTGTCAGTGGACGGGACTGGTGTAGAATCGGTTACATTTCTTAACGTAAACGTGTTAAACTCACTGCGGCTACATCGTCGGCTCCTGTTTTTGCTGTGGCGCAGGGAAACCCGCTGCGAGTGCTGAGAGCGAGTCTGGCTCACATGTTGCTCGCTGGTCAACTTGTTTCCGTGTCGTCTGCCATTTAATACCATGTTCTTGGATTCGCCTAGCCACTTCATGCCCACAAGCCCCCTGGTCCAGTTGCATTTAGTCTCCGAGATGAAGAAACACTCTTGAGTGGGGAAGACTGGGGTCTAGAGTTTGAAACCTGGAGGCAGAGCAGAAACAACAAACATTACTAGATGCCAAAACCTCCAATTACGCCACACAGACTGAAGAAATACAAAAAGGAAAGGAAATGGGAAGCTGACCAGCTTTACTTAATTTATAATGTATACTTGTATTACTTTTATTAATCCCGCAAGGGGAAATTACAATGTTTTCACTCTGTTGTTACACACAAGCCTGAATTACACACACGCTCACTAATGGAGAGATGTCAGAGTGAGGGAGGGGGCTGCCCATGGAGAGGTGCCCCGAGCAGGAGGTGAACTGGCACTTCTCCAGCTACCAGTCCACCATACTTTGGTCCATATGGGACCTTGAACATCCCTACAGCAACTCTCCGGTTCCCAACCCAACGCCCTACTGACTGAGCTACTGCCACCCCTACTTAGTTTGCAGATTTAGATTATTGATACAAACTATAAATGATTATAGATTAAAATACCCAACAGTATATAAAGTCATTAAAAATGATCTCCATATTTACCAGCTCCAAGATTAAAGTGGTGAATAATATAATTTATTTATTTATATATATATACACCTCTGAAATGGGCCATTCTGCATAATGAGTACTTTAACTTTTGGTACATTGATAGTAAAAATACTGTCCCTAAAAGTCCTGAAGTCGAAATCTTACTTAACCCTTGTGTTGTCCTGGGGTCAAAATTTGACCCGTTTACAAAGTATTCTATTTTAGAAATATGGGTTTCTTTCAACCCAAGTGCCCCAAAATAACTTGGATGCTGCGTGTACATTGTAGGAACCCATACAACATTCTTGGCAGGTAAAATTAATGATTACTTTCATTGAATTTGGGGTGTTTTTATTCAATCTGTGATTCACTCATCGTCTGATCTTAACTATCAGTCAAATAGTTCATAATTTCTGCTTTTTTTCCAACTAAAGAATTAGGTATAATGTCATTTAAATTAGGTGTATTGACCATTAATAAAAATGCATCGGAAAAAGCGAATTAAACGTCAGAAAAAGTTAATTTTCATATTTGACCCCAAGGACAATAAGTTCATGGTGGACGGGAAGACAACACAAGGGTTAAGTAGAAGTACACATATACAAAATATTAGCATCAAAATATAGTGTGGTATTGCTACTTCTTCCACACAGGAAAGCAGTCAAGGAAACAAGTTTAAAATGACCCTGCAGCGCCGCTCAGTGTTAACCCCAAATAATGCACCGGCTTACTGTCAGGTGCAACAGTACCGTCTCAGCTGCCATCACAGACACACACAAAGTATCGCTTTGTTAATGTATGGATCAGATAAAAAAATAAAAATCACACAAACACGATCACGTTTAGAATCACGTAAACGCATCATACAATATGTATACTTATGTCAGGAGGGTAATGCGGTTTCCTAATGCGCAGCTGCGTCGCGAGGAGCGTCATCTCATTAGTAATCGATGCATAAAAAGCTTCGCATTTTAGCTCGGAAGCTAACATTAGCCACAATAAAACCACAACACGCCACGGGGATCAGGAGAGGCAGTGGAAACCCGGAAGCTGAGGCCGAGATTGTATCAGAGTTATCAATATATAGCTTGCATTGTTTGCCAACTGTCGTCTCTCCAACGACGCTGAAGTTAACTTAAAGGAGACATAACTAACACAGCTGAGCGACTGATCCTCCGTTTTTTTGCACCGATTACTGTTGTGAAAGAGTATTAGGCATTTAGCTTAAGTAATAAAGCTGTGTTTTTCCCACATCAAGACCACATTGTACCAGTCTAGCTAGATCAAAAACCACTCTACCTGGCTACAAGCTAGTAGCTAGGTAAGGCTAGCCTTGTCTCCACCCACCCACAGACACTCCGTTAGCATGGAGCTACAGACCCTCCGTTAGCATGGAGCTAGCCACCAAAAGGCGACGCCGGGGAGATAGGTGCTCGGCCGCGGTGGTGGTGGTGGTTAGCTTGCAGTAATTGCCGGTTTTAAGCCCTTAAAACATCAGCAGTTGACCCATACTACAACACAAGTAACGTTACACGGGTGGTGATAGTTAACGTTAACGATATAACACCACAATACATTCACTCCACATCTCAATCGGCTTAGAAACGTCCCATTAAGCATGCTAACATCCATCTAACGTTAATAAAACCCGAAAGACCAACGTTAACCAAACGCCTGGTTTAAAATAATACACATTAAATAATCCAACATCAACGTTACTTCTTAGTTTGTGTTAGCTAGCAACAAACTTAACTTCAGTAACGTAGAGGCTAACTTAGCTTCCCTCAGCTAGCAGGCAACAACACAGTCGATAATAACACAACATCGTTACGTTTTATCCCACTAACGATGTAATGTGCATCAGATATTCGACGACAATAGCCGATAGTTTGATGCCCAGTAACGTTACGGTACCTGCAACCCACTGGACCACAGCAGGCAGCTGGCTAACACACACACTGCCTTAGCTTGGCTTGTTTGATGTGGAAGCCATTAGCTAGTTAGCTTAACAGGCTAAATCTACCATTTGTAAGCGAATTAAAAGTTAGTTTGTGTGCCGATACCCTTGTAGACACAATCAACGGTGGTCATCAGAGGAAGCAGAATCACCATCTATCATGATAGAGAGCAGTTAAAGAGCTGAAAGCATTTTTCACGCGTTGGTTAAATGTCTCGAGTCGACAGCGGAAGCAGAACAAACACAGAATACTCACAAAGGTGATTTTGTAAAAACAATCACGAAATAAAACTCCTTCAAACTAATCCAAAATTGGCACACGGCACCCTAAACGAAAATATCACAGGAAACACATTTTTTTTTTTTTTTTTTTTTAAGAAATTAACATTAAAATTCAAGATGGCGGAGAGAGGGAGAGAAAGGGTAGATGCTAGATCGCACCCGATACACGTGTCGACGTCAACGCGAGCATACTGCGCAGGCGTCCGTGAGCAATCCCAATAAAGCTTCTAAACCAAATGCTACACAATTGAACATGTTCCAACAGTAATGTGATCCGAAATTGGAGGGGAATTATTAACAACACCGGAAACCAAGAGTGTATGTAACATATAAACACTGCAGGAACGTCAGTTGAATGATGTTGACGCCTGCGCAGTATGCCCGGGTTGACGTCCACACGTGCCTCGGGTGCAATCTAGCATCTACGGAGAGAAAGGCGCAGCACAGCCATCGCAGATGAAAATAGGTCCAACAAATACGCAACCGTTGTCGTCCGTCGGGACCAAAATGAGAAACAGCACTTGATGATACAGTCTGAAACTTTAAGAGTGAACGTTGTTGTCGAGTTTTCACGGCTTTTTATGAATAAAAGATGTCGAAAATCGTTATCTTAGTCTGTGCCAGTAGTTGTCGGATGTACACAAAAGTAGTGCTGCATAAACAAACCTCTTTGCGCTTCTTAAAGAATCCAACGGTTGTGAGTGAGGTTCTGCCTGTCCCGTTCCATGCAGAACCCGGCAGAACCTCAACAGAACAAGCTAGAACAAGTGAACTTCGAACCACATCACCTTAAGACTTCTTCCCTTCACTGCACTAGGCCTTATTATTTAGATGTCCCTCCTCTCCACTCATCTCTTGGTGTATGGTGTAAATAGGCTGTTCCTCCGTTCTTCCTCTACAGGCTACAGAACCAGACGATCTTCCAGCCGGATGGACATTGTTAATTGTTCCACATCATTGATTTATCCCTTGGCATTCACTTAATGAGTTTAATTGTTTGTTTATTTTATAAGTGAACATCCACACAATTTTTTTTTTTACTACTGTCAAATAGTCAAGTAAAGCACAAGTAGCCTACAGTAGCCTAGTGTTTAAAAAGGAAATACAAAAACAAGGAAATAAAAATACATCTCGGAGCATCATATTTGTACAATGTCCTGCAATTGGGAATCTTTTGATTTTCTTCGTACGTAGACTAATATTTAATGTATGTACATGTTGAGTAATGTTGGCTGTAATGTTTAACGTATGTTTTAAATGTGTTGACTGTAATGTTTAATGTTTTTAACCCTTGTGTTGTCTTAACTGACGACCATGCAACTTTTAGTTTTTCTGGGTCAATTATTTTTTTTTTTTAATTCAACATTTTGGTCACCCTTCTCAACGTTTGTCAGATTTTTCCAAGTTTTTTGTTGTTTTTCCCGAATTTTTTTGAAGCTTTTACGACATTTTTTGAAGCTTTTACGACATTTTTTGAAGCTTTTACGACATTTTAGTCACTTTTTGCGATGTGTTTGTCAACTTTTTTCTGCACTTTGTTTGACGTTTTCTTTGTTTTTTCCCCCACGCTTTTGAATCTTTTTCCGACATTTTTGTCACTTTTTTCAACAGTCTTTTATAAATTATTTTCCAAATGCTATACAATTTAATCAAACATCCAAATTCAATGAAAGTACGGAACTGATCATTTATTTTATTTGTGAAGAGCGTTGCATGGAACCATCCACTTTATTTTTTTGATAATTTGGTTGACAGAAACCCAAATTTCTGGTATAGAAACTTTTTGAAAATGGGTAAAATTTGACCCGAGGACAACAGGAGGGTTAAATGTGGACCCGCCAACAGTTTTGTTGTCATTACTTGTAATTCCTCATGAGGGTGACAGAAACTACGCACTATAACTTTAAAAATAAGAATGAAGCTAATCACTTTATTTTCAAATTTGAAGCAACCTTTACCTTTTTCTTTCTTCCTTTCTTTCTTTTTTTTAATTGTGATTAATATTGAAATTGAATCATACTTGAGGTCATCAAGGTAATCAATTCTAATAATGTTGCAACGGTTTGTGTTTTGTTCAGTTTGCATGATGTTCCCCTGATAGAAACCATAACTCCAGTCCTGCACTGTGTTTTCTGTAAGTTTAGCGTTTTATAGGTGACAACTAGTTGTGAAAAAAAAACTCTTGCACACTAACTTGCAAAACTCTAGAAAGTTTAATAGTCGGCAACGTATCGGTGCAAGACCATCACCAAAAACAGTCACCTCCTACCAGGGCTGTAGTCAAGTCCACCTTTGTCGAGTCCAAGACCAGGACTAGTCAAGACGGAGTCCAAAGAGATTCAAGTCCAAGTCAAGACCGAGTCCAAAAAAGTTTGAGTCCAAGTCAAGAGCTTCCTCCACAGCGCTGCAGAGGAGGGTCTGGCTAGTCCACACAGAATTCTGGGATGGAAGAAAAAGGTGCTCTGGTTTATTGGCATTTCTTTAAACCAATCACAATCGTCTTGGGCTGCGCTAAGCGTCGTTAGCCACGGTGCCTCCGCAAAATAGCCTCAGGAAGGAACTTGGTTTTGGTGGAACGTGTGTACGCTCAAAAGTAGTTTTAGTCGTGCAACAGAAAACTCAGATTGAACAGATAGTCTAGCTAGCTGTCTGGATTTACCCTGCAGAGATCTGAGGAGCAGTTAACCATAGTCCTCACAAATCCACCAGAGGTTAGAACGCCAACACAGAGAAAGAGGAAGGAAACGGACATCCGGCCGAAAAGAGGGACATCCGGCGGATTTTCCAGCGGCATCTGAACAATCCCAGAAGTGGAACGTCGTTGATATAGATTATAGCTATAGGAGCCTAAAGGGTAATTTTATTCTTCTCATGAGCATGCAAAAGTATCTCATGCACACGATAATCCAATCTGAGTAGCAGTCTAAATGGCTGCCGAGGAGCTATTCATCTTCCGGAAAACGCAACAAAATGTACCTGATAGTGTCATCAACAAACTTAAAGATGATAAGGTAACTGTTAACCGATGTCATGCCGTGAATGTGAATTATCAACTTTAGCCACATAACCAGGGCTCCAAATTAATGTTTTTGTCCAGCAGCCCAATTGGTGAATGTTCAAATTTAACCATCCAAAAATAAAGAAGGGAAATGGTGCTAACTTTGGACCCTGCACATAATGTTGGCAGTTCTTCGTTAGCATGATTTTGCCAGCCTTAGATTTGGTTTCACATGCTCACGAGAAAAGAAAATTCACAGACACGAGGAATATATTCATAGTCTTTTAAAAATAATTTTGTGGCCTTTATTTGAAGACAGGAAAGGGGAGAAAGAGGGGGGGGCAACATGCAGCAAAGGGCCACAGGTCGGATTCGAACCCGTGGCCGCTGCAAGGATCAGCCTACATGGGGCGCACACTACCCTCGGGTGAGCTAGAGGTCGCCTCACATGGGGACTATATTGAATATATTTTAAAAATGTTGTCTCCTCGACTTTAAACATTGACAGAAAAACACTAATCATAGCTCGTACAGTTGATCGTTTTTTGGGACATCTTTGGGAATTAGATTGACATCTGCAGCGACCTGCGTCCACGTCAGGTGAACACAGTGAAAATGATCGCTCCAACATCACAGATAACTGCTGAGGAAACTTCTGGAGCCTGGAGCGCTGCCCAGGAAACTGCTACAGAAGCTTGACCCCGGTGGGTGTAGACATTCACCTTTCTCTACAGAGAGCTTTACAACGTGTGGGCGCATCACCTCCTGCATGTGTGAGGAAGCAGCTTCCATGGAAACCACCTAAATACCCCCCCTCTCAACAAACCCTGACCTTTGTTAGTGATGAAGGTGTGAGCTGAGCTGGAAGTCTGCCCAGTCAGGGTTTTAATATTCATCTGTACACTGCAAATAATGTGTGGCGGGTATTATCTCTTCAGGTGGCCTCTGGGTTTGAGTGTTAGTTTGTCACAGATTTGTTTGGGTTTAATAGATGTGACTGTTCTTCTCCGTATAATTTCCAAAATACTCAAGAAACACAGTATATATATATATATATATATATATATATATATATATACTACCGGTCAATAGTTTGGGGTCACATAGAAATGTCCATTCCACTCCATTATAGACAGAATACCAGCTGAGATCAGTTGCATTGTTTTTTTAACCATGGCAGCAGTTTTCATTTCAGTTAGCCTAATAGCTGGTTTGAGTTGCATTGAGAGATGATCTTATGGAAAGTACCCCATGCCAATCTCTAGGTATGGTGAAGGGTATGTGATGATGTGGGGCTATTTTAATTCCAAAGGCCAAGGGAACTT
Source organism: Zingel zingel (assembly GCA_023566125.1). Lineage (NCBI taxonomy): Eukaryota > Metazoa > Chordata > Actinopteri > Perciformes > Percidae > Zingel > Zingel zingel. The sequence continues at coordinate 4,250,581 of CM042315.1, forward strand.
TATCAGGATGCATAGTATCCTGGATCCATGAAATAACTGGCCTTTCAAAATAAAAGTCTGCCTGCCTCTATGGGAATTTAACATAGGGGTGTACTGACTTATGCCCCCTGTATTTTAAGGAAGAACATTTATTTATTTGCGATACATTATTCATTCACACAGAAAATTGGTGTCCTTTTAAAGGTTGGATTTTACCTCATTTTTTTAATTAAGGCATTAAGATCAATTTCAAAAAGATGATTTTTTTTATTCCTCTTTTTAGTAAACTTTAGCATGGGTGTATTCACTTATACTGAGCACTGTATGTATATATATATATACGTCCTGCTGGATGTAGCAGGACATACCCGCATGTAGCAGGGCGTAGCAGGACGTAGCAGGGCACTGCAGAGGGTAGCAGGACGTAGCAGGACGTAGCCAGATGTAGCAGGGCGTAGCAGGACATAGCCAGACGTAGCAGGGTGTAGCAGGACGTAGCCGGACGTAGCCGGATGTAGCAGGACGTAGCAGGACGTAGCTGGATGTAGCAGGACGTAGCCGGATGTAGCAGGACATAGCCAGACGTAGCAGGGCGTAGCAGGACGTAGCAGGACGTAGCTGGATGTAGCAGGACGTAGCCGGATGTAGCAGGGCGTAGCAGGACGTAGCAGGGCGTAGCAGGACGTAGCCGGATGTAGCAGGACGTAGCCGGATGTAGCAGGACGTAGCCGGATGTAGCAGGGCGTAGCAGGACGTAGCAGGGCACTGCAGATGGTAGCAGGACGTAGAAAGGCACTGCAGGGCACCACAGAGCGTAGCAGGGTGTAACAGGGCATAGCAGGGCGAGCAGCAGGACCACGGCGACAGCTGCGAAAATGATTTTGGTGCCACCTTAATCCAAGGAAACATGCTGGGCGAAAAAAAAACATAAGGACTCCGGGGAATAAGCTCCCCAGAGCTAGGTTAGTAACAGTATACTGTGTAATCTTTTCTGGATGTTTGTCTGGATGGGTGGTGATGACGAAGGGGGGCGGAGGTGTTCATGTTGCAAGTTTTTTTTTTTTTTATGTTGTTAAAAATGCAATATTGTTAATCCCAAAAAAGAAGTGGACTCATTACCAAGGCCGATCTCAAGTACAATAACACCGGTGGGGATGAAGGAATATGTCATCCAGTGCAACATGTGGCTTATTATTATTATTTTTTTGGGGCTTTTCCGCCTTTAATGGACAGGACAGCTAGGTGAGAAAGGGGGAAGACATGCAGGAAATCATCACAGGTCAGAGTCGAACCCTGGACCTCTGCGTCGAAGCATAACCCTCTATGTATATGTGCGCCTGCTCTACCAACTGACACAGTGTGGCTTATTGATGTGTTTTTATGATATGTATCAGCCTTTGATACATACAGAATACTTGTTAGAAGATACCTTCAGTATTTGAAACAATAAATACACAATGAAGTCCAGTGAAAGAAGCATCACAGCCTTATTGTTTTTAGTTGATGTATTTTCCAGTTTGTTTTGTAACGGGCGGTGTCTGAATGTGGCACACGTGATAACTGGCTGTGGTCTTTAAACACACAATGTTATCTCGAAGACACTCGCAGCAGCGCAACATTATTATTTTTCACAGCCATGCTAATTTTAATTTACACATAAAAAAATTAATGAATCAAAACCAAAAGTTTGTCAAACTGCCACATTGTTAGAGATACTTGTCATCACTTGATATTTAGACTTTTAGTTTTTTATTTTGTTTCATTGTATTTTATGTAAATTCAAATTCAAAAGGCTTCATTGAGCCATATTCATATACAGTATTGCAGTAAAGTACTGTATGAATCTGACATTCATTTACAATATTCAGAACATGTGCTGTGATATTTAGCTTATATAACATGATGCTTGTTATAAATTAAACTTCCCAACAGTTTATACAGCTGATATGATTAGTCCATTAATCAGTTAATGTAAAAAACATTTAATGGTTACATATTGGCTGCTTTTCCTTCTAACCCTCGTGTTGTCTTCCATTCAACCATGTTCGTCCTGGAAATCAACACTTTTTCTGACTCTTCTGTCTCTTTTTTCAATGTTTTTGGCTCTTTTTTTGACGTTTAACGGATCTTTTCACTACCATTTATAAACACCACTAACACCAACTTATTACCAGTTTCACACTCATTTT